>JBBMFX010000017.1:11144644-11156162 GCA_037832545.1 Rhabdalestes septentrionalis
TAAGCTATCAAAATCAGAGGTTGCAGAGTCATGGCTTAATGTGTCAGCATGCGTATAGTCAGCGCGTGTATATAATGCATCAATCATAGCACATAGAATCATATGATTATGTGTGCAGGTACAATGAATAAATGAGAAAACGATTTTTGTGTTGACATCTCATATGAACAATGGGTCCAAAGAAGTCTTTTATTTTTAGCTTAGTCCAAAATTATCCACTGACTTTGGCAATTTTATGAAGGCTAATATTTTGTCAATCTGCTTTATTCTATATTTCATGTTTATGGACTTCATAAAAGCACCTTATAGATAAAGAGGGATTTGAAGGATAATGTAACAAAACTATGGCCATGGAGCCCTGAAGCACTCTGCATCGTAAATGTAGGTGTGATGGTTAGCTGCACAATGTCTGACCTCATGCCACGGGTAGAACGGTTGTTGTAGTTCTGCAGCAGCTGAGGAAGGCCAAGCATGGCCTCAGACATCAGGGCCAGGGAGCCCAAGGCCTCCACGAACACCACCCAGTCCAGGAAGAGGAGCGTGACAAAGGCACACAGCAGCGTGAAGCCGAAACAGAACAGCAGATAGTCCTCGAAAGCACTCCAGCTCCAAAAATACCGCAGGTCCAGGTCTGAAAGAGAGGGGGAGCAGAGAGAAGAGAGGGAAATTAATCTCAATATCTTCTCCTGGAACAAAATTCCTGGAAGATATTATCCACAGATTTTCATATACTTCCGAAAATTTGAAAGCAGCATATTACTGGCATTCACTGAATAAATATCACTCTGGTTGACTCAGACAACTGACTTGAGAGGCCTTGCTGAATGTACAATGTGGAAGCCCAGATCTGCTCAGTGATCTGCCTCAGCTGTCTGAGGTGCCATTCCAATGAAATGTGCCTTCATCTCTGAGCAAATATTCATTATGCTTTGGCAGTCCTATTTAAGGATGATTGCGCATTTCATTCATGAAATCCCTTAATGTAGTTCCTCCTAGGAGTAGGCGGCAACACTGGATGCAATACGGAATTTATGGAAGGAGCATCCCACAGCATTGCACAATTGAATGTCTTGGAAAGATTTAAGCACAGCAGAGCAGAACACTAACAGTGCAGCACTGTGGCTCTAAATGACTGCATTTTGACACCCTTGATTTGACACATATAAGTGTAAAGAACATACCGTTCCAGGAGCAGCGAGGGACCATCTGTGCAGTGGGAGCGAGAGAAAGTTAGCTACCTGACCCAGACTAGCAGAGACAATGCTTGTACTCTCACATGCATTCGCCAAGCTACTGATCACAGTCATGTCCAACATCTCGACATGATCAACGACTACCTGCCTCTTTCCTGCACAGGGCAAGCCGGAATGAGCTGACAGCAGCAGAACAGAATTGATGGCTAAATAAGAGCCCATTCGTTATGGCTCTGACTGGAGGGTGACGTTGCGTGGAGGAGAAGCTGTGTGCCGAGCTGTCATTAGGCAGGTTCTGTTCTCCACACCCTGTCCACTACTCGTGAGCATAGGTCTGAGATAGCAGCTACTGTGGAAATGGAAAGTGAGCAACAAATGTTCTGTAAAAGTAAAAATATTCATATAATATTCAAAAAGTATAGAAACAAAGTGCAATATCTTAAGTCTTTTCTCCCCTGGATTTTAATGCTTAATGCTGTTTCAAACTGTTTTGAATGGTTTAAAGTGTATTACATTCTATTACATTACATTCATTTGACAGACGCTTCTATCCAAAACAACTTTGCTGCTACATCAGAAAACTCTGCAGTTGCAGCCTGAATTATTGTCACTGGCTGATCAGTTGGTAATTAAAATAACTGGCATGTTATGCAGTCACTAATAATAAATGTCACCAAAGCAGGTATCTAGAATGTCGATACAGACAAATAAAACTTACTTCTACTGAGGTAGCAAATTAAACATTTTAATATGACCGATTTCAAGTGGCTAAACTGCTAAACTTATGCTATCATGCTGAGGTCCCCTTATTAAGACAAATAAGATGAAATTAACTATTCCTTTATTTCACTTATGATAAAAGAAAAAAGTTCTCCCAATGCTCAAATCCCAATCCCAGTTCTGGATGTGATTTGGTCTGTGGATCTGTGTGTGTGTGTGTGTGTGTGTGTGTGTGTGCGTTTGTATTTGTGTGGGATTAATGCTTCTCATTATCCAGCAGCTGAGATGCAGAAACAGAGGAGAAGATATGATCTGAGCCTTGGGAGAAAAAAAAAGAAAAAGAAAGCGAGTAGAGAGAAGACAAGAAGAGCTCAAGCCCCCCCGCCCACTGCCCTTGAAGAGGACGAGAGGAGAGAACGGAAGAAGTAAGCAATAAGAATTGGCAAAAAAGAAAGTGCAGCAGACAGAGAGTGGGAGAAGGGGATTTCGCAAGAGGGAAACACACACAGTACATGAATATGGCAGCGACTCCAGTCCTGGAACATTAACATGATGTGCAGTGACAGACGCCGCTCCTGATGGAATGGGAATGGTAGGTTTGGCAGAGCTGCGAGAGCTACATTTTTCACCTGTGCATATAACATGATTTATTCTCCCTCTTCCTCAGCAAGGCATTGCCAGCTAGAGGGCCAGGCACTGCCCTTTGTCAGGAACGTGAAAGCTTTATTCTGTTTTAAATAAAACTGCAGTGCATGCTGACAACAGCAGCAGCTTCACTGCACTCTGCTTGATCTCATATCCGTCTCTAACCAAAGCAGCAACTCTCCTCTTTCCTGTTTTGTATTTATAACATCTCATTTTGAAAAACATCAGTGTAGTATATTTGACCAGGCTCATGACTACATCATTAATCTTGAGGCTTATTACTCAGTGATTAGTATGAATTATTAATGAATTTTTATGACATATGTTGTTTTGAGAGTGAAAAATTGTAGTGTAGACTTACAAATGAGCCTTAAGGGGCTTAATGACTTGTCTAGTCCATTTGCTTCACTTATTGCCCTCTGGCTTTCTTTTGCCTCCTCTCAGTGGTGTGGGTCCCTACAGTTATTTTAATTTTATCTCGCCACTCGTTTATTTCCATCAATGCAGGCTTCTCACGAACTTCTAGACACTCATTATCCAGACCAATACAGGAGAGTGATGTATCTCAAGCACAAGTGCACTGTGGTTAGGTAAAACATTTAGGATTCATGTTTTTCTTTTTGTAAAACCTTTTATCTATTTCCAGTGGTTGTACTGACTTGGGCCCTTGAAACAAATGCTGTCACCAGAGCATATATTAAGTTTTATTTTATTCAGTGATACCAAGAAATGCATCCTTTGACATGAAGGAACATTTTGACATACATTCCAAGCAGCCTGCCAGATCCAATATACAATGGCTAAATAGCTGTCAGGATAGACCAGGAAAACAGTTGATAACACTGAACTCTTTAAATAATTTGAATAATTTTTAGTGATGGGACACTATGAACATCACAAAACCTGTAATCCACAAATCACACCTTACTCCAAAAAGCATCCATTTATGTTATCTTTCTGGTGTCCAGAATAGGCAACTATTTGCTCCTGGTTTTAAAAAATAGCATTTAGCTTGACAAAGAAACATTTATTTCTCAATGAGTCGATTAAAAAAAATGGCGCATGAACTGATGCATAGACGTGTTAATGGAAGTAGTTAAAAAGAGTGTAATTGGAACAATCCAGAAAACTGTGGCTATCTTAGCATACAAAATGTGTCAGGTCTCTACAATGCTATGGCAGGACATCGACAACAATGACCCCCACCTTTCTCATATTGTAAGCTAAAAAAATTTGATCCAGCTAGGCCTTAACTTATAGGAGTGTGGGTGCAATGAAGGGCTGTATGTGTACAGCTTTGCATTGTACCGACCAGCTTTAAATTATACAGACCATGATCATTCATCATATTTCTGGGTGAAGCATGATGGCAATCAGAGCCTTCTCTTCTTAATTGTGCTTAGATCAAGCTGTTTTTATCCGTATGCCTCCTGCAACAGATCAGCCATAGGAACTCCTTTCCACCTCCCAATAAACCTCTAAACTCCGACAGTACTGTCTTTCCTCAATCTCCATCAGTGAGTCCTGTCAACCCAATACCTCTGTCATTCATCTACAGCTGCCAGGGTTTGCCGTTCACGTCGCTCCGTGGGGCATGTCAGTCATGGCCAGAAAAATGGAGTGGCAGGGAGGCATGTGATGCGTAGAGAGCAGAAGGCAAGGGAATTGGGGTGTGGGGTGCAGAAAAAAAAACATTCGCGTCCCTCAACACTCTCGCCCTGCAGCCCCATGCACAAGCTGATGTAGCGAGGAGAGGAGGGTTTAAAGACAGACGGGATCTCTCGTGAACCAGGACCATGCCTGGATAGAGCCCAGGAGGTCATGCCACATGGCTGGGGCTTACATGAGCTCTAACTGCCTTCTACCCATCAGCTGGGCCCCAGAGAACCCAGCTGATGAAACTGTTCTAGCCAGAGCATTTATTTACGTATACAAATGCCTTCTTTCAAAACATGAATGACTTAACTGCTCACATACATGATCAGACACATGTGTACAGAAGCACATCTTGCAACACACTGGAGGCACCCATATGTGCACAGACACGCTGTACGGCTCATTATGCATCTTATAAAACTTGGCTTTAAGGGCAATACAAATGCAAAAGAAATGAGGATGTAGCTGAATAAATATACACATGGGCACCCATGTAATTTAAGCAGAATTTGTGGCTGCAGTTATAATGATGCTATCTTACTATGGAGAAAAATATAAAGAAAGCAAATTGGATCAAATCAACTGGTCCCTCTCCTAGCAGCAGAATCACTGAACATCTTGTTTTTAGAGTATTTTACTCATTAGTGGTTAGTCTGGCTCCAGATGGGTTGGTGAAAGAAAGACTATCTTCATTTAAGTTAGCATTGAGCATGTGAATGCATGGTTCCAACTGTCTCCACCACTAGTTCAAATGTAATATTATAGTTTAGTTTTATGCATACTGCACAGTATCTTGAGAACTGGCAGCAAGTGACTTGGGCAACTACCTACATTGGCATGTCCAGACGTTTTGACTATAGTTATTACACAATTAAATTTTGTTGCTATAAACCTTATAATGTTACAGTATGCATTAGGTCCACATATTACATTTCTTTTTTTTTTTTTCATGTTTACTATCATAACAACCAAAGTATTTAGATTTAGCTGTCCTTTTTAAGTTGCTATCTCCGTAAACCTATCCTTATCAGTATGAACACAAAACGCTGAGTCTATCAGTTTTCCTTTTCTGCTGAATCTAACAGTAGCCAATTTGTTCAGGTGCACATGACCTTATGTATAATGTGAGTCCAGATGTTTTAAGGGGTGTGTAAACATGTGTGTGTATATATGTGTATGAGTGTGTGTGTGGGATTTTCTAACCTTTACAGGCCTTGTTGGAACATGATGTTAAGTAACAATTTATGTGAGTGTTTTCTAGGTTTCGGGATCAGGATGTTATTAATAAGGAGGCCATTCTACGAATCAGATGACCAGCAGTCGAGCTAATACTGAATAATGCATTAAGCAGCAGGCTCAGAAATAGTGGTGGCCCTCAAAAATGAGAAGCTATGCTTAGCCCACCCACGAATATTCACATACACACACACACACACAAACACATCCATATACACAATTCAAAAAGGCATGCATATATTCTTATATATATATTACACAGTGATGAAGGTCATGCCCTCAATATCCTTTTGTGCTGTGGAGCATACACAGAGAGACCTATGGGCCATTCTGTGTCATATCAGACAGAATCCAGGAAAGGGTTTGAGAAACAGTCTCAGAATTTGTTCAAAGCTTGCCTATGAAAAATTTGGGTTCCAAAACTAAGCCCTGTAAATTATTTCAAATTTTATTCATTACGACTTAAACCATCTATTGATGGTAGAGGCCTCAACTACTGACACAAAATTAATAATATATTCTATTTGAAGAAAACAAAACCTGATTTATACCCTATGGATGCAATGATGGGTTTTCATACCCTCAATATCACTCAATATATTTTTATATCTATAAAAACAAAACAGCTTGTAGTAACAGGTTTAATGCTTTCAGTTTACAGAAAACACATTTATCTTCCATCCTATTTATCTTCCATCCTTCCATCCTCACGATGATAATACCCAAATGTGGCTTCCCAGATCAGGTCTTATTGAGGCTATAAAAATGAAATCTTTATGCCTGAAAAAATATGACACCAGAGAATTTAAACAGAAACATATTATAGAACTTCATGTCATAGAGGGTCGGAACAACACTGAGACAGAGCTGCAACAACCTTATCTGATTTGACAAAGAATCGCCCACTTCCAAGGTACTAACTTATTTACGATGGAGGCAGCAGTTAAGGACTATAGGTTGTAATTTGATCAAATTTCAAGGGGTGCTGTCACCATACAGAGGAAACCTTGTGGAAGAAGAAAGATTTTTTTTCAGTTTAGGAATTAGATCTTTAATTATTCATGTAACACAATCAGCAGCAACCTACAGAATGAGAGGCTACAGTAAAACCTAAATAGAGTGTGCTATATATACAGTGAAATCTAAATATATATTGAAGGGGCAAACTGACCCTATCCAAAATCTGTGCAGGTATGTGAGAGACATTTAATATTGAAAACTGGATGAAATTAATATATATATATATTCCTTCAGGGACTGTGCATGCTTTCTTGTCCTATTATCTGAATAAATATGCAGCATAATCTGTTTCTTTTTTGATTGACGCAACCTCAATTGCTGCCTGTACAGCTGCATCTCAATGAATGTGTTCAACCAAGACACAGAAAAGGAGTATTTCACATACTGTTTCATTATTCATATGGTGGATGCACATATTCTCCCGTGGGACACAATTCTAATCTACTTTCTGTTCCATTCAGTGGCACTGAATATTAACAGCAAGGCCAAAATTAGGCACTAAAAATATACTTCAAATGTAAGAAGCATGCTGTAAATAAATACAAACATCTTGGGAAACTGTACAGTTATGGGGGGAAATTGGGGGTGTAGTGTGGCACTACCACAGACCTTCACTGAGCAGTCAGTGTCAAGTTTCCACACAGCCGACTAACCCTGATGAGGTCTGACAGCGCTTCACTGATGCAACGTTCATGCAACACATTATAACGGAGTGGTTAGGGCATGCTAGGGCCGGGTGGCCCGCAGGTTCGCCCTTGGCTGAACAACAGACTGTGCGGGAAGCGGGTCAATAGGCACTGGATCCTAATAAAGACTTGCAATTAGGCCCAATAAGCTCCATTAAACAAAGGATCAGGTGGGCTAATTAAGTAATTGCTCCTCTGAGGTGGAACAACAGAGCTGTAGAACTGCGGAGAACATGGTACAGCATTTGGAACAGCAGCAACACATAAGCTGAGAGATGAGAGCTGGGTGCCAGGGTATCAAGGTCAATATGTCAAATAAAGACAAAGCCAGTGGGAGTGAGCTTGTCTAGATTATTGTAAAGGAAAGCAAGGTCAAATCAAGATTAAGAGGGCACTGCACTGGGCATCTGTTTAATACATTATTTACACAATATTCTATATACTGTATACAGAGTGTACTGTGTTCTGTACACTGTATAGTGTATATTACTGTACAGGGCATGTACTTTATAATAGTACAATAACATAATTAATATAATTATTTATTATTATTTAGAGTAATACCATAATCATTTTATTTAGTAATATAATAGCATATTTTGTCAGACTGTTAGACACGGGTGTTGCATTTAAGACATTTTGATTTAAATATTAGAAATGAAGTGGTAACAATGTAAAATAAAATTGTTTACACTCAAATTGGTAGAGCTATCTGAATACTTCAAAAGACAGCCAGAAGGTGTCTCCAGCAATATACAAGTGGGTTTTACCAACTGATTCACTGTAAACTGTAATGTATAAATTAACGAATATGGCACTTTGATGTGTGTTCAAATGTCCATGTTGAAGCAGAGCTGACCTAATTGGTAATAAACCCTGAGCAGGAAGTGATAATACACCACCACTAAGCTTTTTTTTAGTTCAGCTCATTTTACAAAAAACACAGATCAATCATTTAAATGGCAAAATAATCGCTAGATAATTATTCATATCAACAGAGACTGCTTTACAGTTGGAATTGGAACAACAAAGCTTTTAAAGCAAAGCACTTCCGCTATTCAATGATTTGTCACACATCGTTTGCCTTTAATGCCATACTACTCACACCAAGCCTGAAATCACTCTATGCATGCAGTGAGTGTCTGGGTGAGTGTAAAAAAAAAAGAAGCAAAAATCAAACACGAAACATTAAACTTTGCTGTAGGGTATTTCTGTGGAATCCTCTTTTTGAATTCACAAATTTTTCCTTTTTTTACTTTTGAAGATCATTTTTGACGGCTTGCTTTGAATCCACTCCTCCATCCCCACCCCATAGCATAAGTGTGAATGAAGTATATTTATGGAACACGTTTACCTGCAGGTCTCCTGTTAAAGAGCCTGATAAATCACTACAGAATGAAGACAGTTTAAGTGGTAGTTGTATTGTATAGAATTCCCTTGATCAATTAACGTTAACATTAAAAAACAGTGACTCACTTATCACTGACAAATGCATAATCCCCATACAAAACTTAAACATTAAATATTTCCACTATGTGACTAACTGACATGTTTTCTTTATGCAGTACAAATTATTAAACTTGTTCTTTCTATGTCGCAGCAGGCCACCATGATGTACTGAACAAATGCTTTACAGTTCAGTCTTGATTTGTAAGAGACACTGTAAAGCCAGCTAAAGTTTTTTATTCTCCCTGAAATGTATCTTTATATGCTGATTTGCCGAAGCATTAAAAACGCTGACCGGTGCAGTTAACATCATTGATTATCTTGCTACAATGGCCTTTGTCAATAGGTTGGATATATTAGACAGGACCTCCTTGAAGTTGATGTGCTGGAAGCAGCACAAATGTGCAAGTGTTCGAATTAGTACCCACCAACAGTAGTCTAAGGCAGTGGTCCCCAACCCCCGGACTGTGGCTCATGTGGTACCGGGTCGAGGGCTGCACAGAAAAATAAAACGTACAGTATTTCCGTTTTATTTACTATCAGAGTCTAAACAATGTTTTATTTTGAAAAATGACTGGATATCCTTATTCTATGATGATAAAAGGTTGAGGACCACTGGTCTAAGGGAAGGACAACTGGTAACTTTCAACAGGATTATCAACAGGCTCAGTGGTGCATGTGGGGAAGTCCAATACCACAGAACTACTACATCAAAAACTGCTAAAAAAGTTGATGCTGGCTATGACATAAAGGTGTCAGAAAACACAACGCACCATAACTTTCTGTGTATGAAGCTGTGTAGCCACAGACTGGTCAGAGAGCTCATACCACCCCCGTACAGCACTGGAATCTTTTTATTTCTTTAATCATGCTGTAGGATACAGTCTAAGAGTCACCTCTATGGTGGTGCTGCAACTCATATTCACTCTCCTCACTAACATTGCACAAATGTCCTCATCTCTGGCATGCTAAACTTAAGGGACCTGGAGCGGACAGAAAGACGGGGGGCGGACAAGAGAGAAACCCTGCAGTAACAGATTAGAGTTCTCAAAATGCTTCATTCAGGACTCTGGGCCCACTGATATATCCCTTATCCAGCCTAAACAAAAACTGCAGAGGGCAGAAAACTTAGAGACAGACAGAGACTGAGAAATTGTTAGCTGGGACACAAACACACATACAAAATGTAAAGGTTAACTTTCTGTTTACTTACTAAAAAAGTAAACAACAGCAACAACATATTTGAACATTTAAAAAGACAGAGAGAAGAGGCAGAAAATAAAACCGACAAAGGCCATAAGATCATTGGAGGAGAGAGGAAACACAAAGGCAAGATTTCACTAGTGACTGACCAGTCAATACCACACTTCTCTGAGGGGACAAGTGCCTTCTGTACTTTAAACCACATCTTGACGAGGCTCATCCATTTAAGGATGTAGTTTCACTTTCTGCTGTCCTCTGTGGCACCCTGTTGGCTATTAGTAAGGCAAAAAAGACATAGCAGACACACTGCTGAACACATCTCATGCTCCAGCAGCCATGCTGCAAAGGCACTGCAGTAGCATTAGGCATGCCTGTCAGGGAGAGAGAAGAGGGAGAAACAGAGGCAGGGGTAGGGTGAGAGAGCTTTAATCAGGACTGATATTCAGGCCTGTGTCTGAACAAAAACAAGAATATTCTGCCCAAATCTAGAACCAAATCTGAAGCTGACAGTAGACCACATGAATCCTGTCTCAAGTAGGCTGTAGTGCACATAAACCCTGTCTGAACTTGACTGTAGTCGGCCTAAATTTTCTGAACATGAGTGCAGACTGTATAAACGCAGTCTGAAATATACTGAAGTGCACCCAAACCCTGTCTGAATCTGACTGCATTTTGCAGCTGGTAGTCTAGTGGTTAGCAAGTTGCCTCTGCAACTCGAAGGTTGTGGGCTTGAATCCCACGACTGACAATGGAACCACAGAGGTGCCCTTGAGCAAGGTACCGTTCCCACACATTGGTCCCCAGATGCTGTAGCGCTGGCTGCCAAATGCAGAGAAAGTATTTCAGATTTTTCACGCAGAGCTGTGGTTTGTTCATGCATGACTATAAGGGACGCTTCACTTTAATTTCTGCATGAAACCAGCTTTAGTCTCACTAAATTCTGACTAAACGACTACTCCCTGACTAGGGATGGGTCCCGAAACCCGGTTCTTACTCGGCCCCGGTGCCTAATTATAAAAGACCTCAGGTATGTGTTCTATGTTAAAATAACGAGATAAACATCACATAAGGGCTCTAAATCAGTGTTAATAATTTAATAAACACACATTCAGTTACATATAGCCTACATTTAGGCTAAATATTTAGAGTATTTTATGCAGTAGCCTAAATAAATATTACACATTAAAATTACTTGTACTGCTATAGTGCTGCATTTACAAATAATAATTGTTAAGATGAATAATAAACTAAGAAGTTATAAAGCAGAGCTGACCTAAAAGTTCATTTGTAGTGAGTCCAAGTTTTTTAGATTCAGGTTTAGTTTTAATTAGTTTAGCTTTCATTTAATTAGTTTAAATTGAAAACACAATAAAAGTACTGATAAGAGTACCGATAATGTACCGAAACAATAAGCGTTATCGATAGAAGTAGCAATAATAATAAAAAGTTACATTTATATAGCGCCTTTCACAAACCCAAGGACGCTTTACATAACAAGGAAGGAAAACAAAAACAAAAACAAAAACAAATGAAAAAAACCAACAAACAAATGATACACACACACACAAAGCCGTATTACCTTGTCATGGTGGAAGGGAAATATTCATTGAACAGAAAGGTCTTGAGATCACGTTTTAAAGAGGAGATGGAGCAGCAGTCACGGAGAGATTGAGGAAGTGAGTTCCAGAGTTTGGGAGCCATGGCACTGAACGA
>JBBMFX010000017.1:11162524-11174723 GCA_037832545.1 Rhabdalestes septentrionalis
GTGTGTGTGTGTGTGTGTGTGTGTGTGTGTGTGTGTGTGTGTGTGTGTGTGTGTGTGTGTGTGTGTGTGTGCAACAGTTTTACACAGTCAAGACATTTTTATAAAGCTATTTTGGCAGTGTGTATGTTTTCCCAGTACAGACTGGCTAATAATACACAATACAGCAATAGAATAAATACTGAACAAGTCTGCACTACCTTTATAAAGAACAGCATGTGGTTCTAGTGGGTTAAAATAAAAATTGGGGATGCATTTACAGATTAGTTTTGGGTGACTATATACTTTAGATGATTAAATATACATGGGATAAGTTTTTGAATATGATTTGGATAAGACAAAGAAGAACACAGGTTTCATTTTAGAGTTCTCACTGCTCGCCTCTCTCACCAGCTCACATGATTTAAGGAAATTAAGCATTAATGAACTGAAACAGGTACCTGTTTGACATGTTCAAATTCTTAGACTTCACCAGGCCATGTGAAACTTGCTGTGCTTGTAGCCCCACGTGGCTGAAATGGAATGAGTCTCTAGGTGGGTGTGTCCCTTTGTATTAGCACCCCCTGAAGTGGGGCAGGCCCAGCGTACTTTCCATATCACCAAAAATGATGTAATCTGTGTGGCTCATGACTTCTGCTTGTTATGATTCATTTGCGGAGCAGCATGACCTAGTGAACAACTTCTATGCACAAATCCAGTGCTTTACTGGCCAATGCCCTGTGACAAACATTTAAATGACACAAAAAGTGTTTTTCCAGACCAGGAATTTATTAACACCATTGTGTTTCTACCTTACCTTTGTGCTTCGTTGTGTTTAAATGCCTTAAATAGGATGAAATGCTAATGTAAAGAAAAGTGTCCAAATGCTCCTGTTGACTTGCATCAACATAAAGCAAAGGCACTTCTGCTTTACACTTCCTCCTACGTTATGAAATTTTTCCTTGGCAGAGAGATTACGCGTGTCTTCTCTTTGTCTCAAAATGCAAACTCCAATGACATACATGCCCAAACCTGCGTTTGCCTAGCAAAGCATAGCCCTGTTCTGGCACAGACATGGAGGAAAGAGAGAATTACTGCTTAAACTCTCCACTTTAACCACCAGGCACTCTTTCTCAGCTAGATAAGACTGCAAGCCAACACTCACAATGCAATGCTCCAGAAGATAAGGCCCTCTCTACTCCTCTCTCATTGTCAGGAAAACAGATGTTTTTCCAAGAAAGTGGAAATGTCATGAGTTTTGGACACACAGGGTTGAAAGAATCCCAATAGTTCTGAGCTGTTTTCACAGTATAACATTTAACACAGTATAACATTCTGCTTCCTCTCTATACCATGTTGCATACGTTACGTGCAACAGACTCTGGTTTACTTACAGTACCCAAATACAGACTATCCTCTATGGGAGGAAGAGCCTTCAGTGTTGCTATTCCCAATATAATGTAATTCAGTGTCCCAAAACATTACAAATACTACTTCTATTTCAGAATTCTCACTGTGTCTCTTTAGTCTTGTTGTTGTGTAGTCTATTTTGTGAGTTTATTTTTTTGTATTCTTGTTTTGTTGCCACAGGTTTAAGAAAGGCACTATATAAAATGAACTTTTTATAATGTTATTTATAATAATTATAATAATAATAACAACAACAACAACAACAACAACAACAACAATGTTGTTGTTGTTATTATTATTATTATTATTATTATTATTCAGGCACTGTATACAACTAACTTATTATTTTTTATTTATATTATTACTATTGTTATTATTCAGTTCAAATCTCATAACTGCATACTCCATTGTACAGACTGATATTAATGTTCACAGAGGCAGACAAGTATTCTTTAGTGTCAATGCTACATGACAATTCACTCACTAAAACAGCACATCTGTGGTCACACCACATCCTGCACAGCTACACTCAAAAAGTGATCAGCAAATGTGGATTACTGTACAATCCAGCCTGATATTAACAACAGTTTTATTGCATTAAGGCATTAGTCAAAAACAGGAGACACCATTCTTAACCATAATGGGCCCATGTGCCTGCAGGTTCACATCACACGCAGTCACACCCCTTAAACACGCAAACTGCTGAAAACTGAGATAGACTGACTGAACAAGTGGAATCAGTAGCTTCTGCTTGATTAGAATGAAACCTACGTCCTTTAGATTAGCAGCTAGTAGTCAGTAATTTACTTGTTAGTTAATTATCTACAGCATTTATATTATTTATTGTATTCATCTACATTATCTACATTATCTTTATCATTTGTGTAGATTTCATTTTGGGTTTTTCTACAGGTTTATTTATTTAGACTTATTTTATTTTGCTCTCCTGCCTGAATTATGTGCATTCATAACATAAGCACTTTTCTCTGGGTTCAATAAACTCTTCCGATTTTTTCTGATTGACCGTTCTTTGTGGATAAGACCCCTGGTCAAGAACATGGCATGCATTTTGGGAAAAGTGTGGTTTCTGCCTTTTCAATACTCTGGGCTTGGTTTCTCAGCCCAAAAGTTATAACGTGAGCAACAGTTTCTTGTTGACCCTTCAAACCAGTTGCTGCACGCCTGATCTCTTCTCAAACAGCAGCCTAAAGATCCGGGTGGGCTGTTATGGGAAAGCGATGCCGCGTTTCTTGAGAAGAACATAAGAGAGAGAGAGTGTGTAATCCCAGCACTATCGTTCCTGATCCCAGTCTAAGAATAGCACACTCACTCAAATCCTCCTCTGGATAACGCCACATGCACATCAGCCCCTCTGCTAGCTGCCCTAAACACTTCTCTCACACACTCTGGTGTTTTTCTCCTCACTTTGGGGGCTTATTTCCCTCACCTGATCAGGATCTATTCAGCCAGGCAGAAGAACTCGGGGCTGAGGAACAAAACTTAGAGAGACCCTCGTGTCGAGTGGAAACTGATCGGACGGAACATTCACTGACATACAGGAGTTCAGGAAAGCCACCTCCGCTGATCCTCCATACAGATCCTTCATACAGGGGTCTCCAGTGTGGGAATGCATCAGGGCGTATCTGCAGCACTTAGCTGTTCAGCAAGGCTGCTTCGCTTCTGAGAGGCGGAATGAAAGCAGCACGCATCTTTTATATCTTTCACTGGGTTTCAGGAGCCGGACTGAGTTTAAAGAGCAGGATTGAGTACAACGCTCTTACCTCCACTTTCTTCAGGACCGGAGTGTGTGACTGCTGACCCGTCAGAGCAGACTCAAACTCATATCAAAACACTGCATTATAATAGTCACTGCTGAGGGGCTGTTATTAGAGAGGGGAAGAGAGAGAGCGAGAGAGCGAGAGAGCGAGAGAGCGAGAACGAGAGAGAGAGAGAGAGAGAGAGAGTAAAAGAGTGTAAGATAGAGAGAAGGAGAGAAATAGTAAACAGGAATTTTCATAGAGAACGGAATTTAAAAATACAAGGAGAGAGAGAGTAAAAAGGAAGTAAGAAAGACAATGAACAAAATAGAAAGGGGTGGGGGGAACGCATTAAGCTACACATTAAGAGATAAGATAAAATAAGATAAAGCTTTGACTCAACCTTTGCAAACTTTTAACTCAACTGAGGTAAATTTTAACTCACGAAAATACGCGTGTATAAATGTTCTACCCGAAGTCAGCCCAGTAAACGAGAAAAACCCATCTAGTAAACCGAAAATTCCCGGCAGTTTTTATTGCGTCGGTGTGTTATTTCGGGACCTTTTCTTCCCCTGTGCAGTGTATGTGTATTTAAATATATCTGTAGAAACAATGAGACGTACGTTCAGAGTCTAATTTTGTTTCCTCCACTCGTCTGCTCTTCTCCTCCTTTCCTTGTGAATGTGTCCTAATTCCAGGGAAGTAAGTTCGTATGAATAAAGGTAAGTTGACAGTGTTTTGGGACTGAAGAACTTTGCTGGTGGTGAAACTCTCCACCCCACGTTTCTGTTTTGGTGAGGGCTGCATCTGAGGCCACGCCCCAAAAAAGCCACAAACCCACCCCCTGACAAATTTAGAGGGTTTACACACACTACGTGGACAAAAGTTTTGGGACAGACCTGTTTGTCAGGATTTGGACTAGCCTAGGCCACTTAGTTCCAGTGAAGGACAATCTTGATGTTTCAGCATGCTAACACATTTTGGACAACACCATACTTCCAACTTTGTAGACACACTTTGAAGAAGAACTTGACTGACCCACACGGAGCCCTGACCTTTGGGATGAACTGAAATGAATAGTGCGAGCCATGCTTTCTCGTCAAACACGTGTCTGACCTCATGCTCTACAGTATGAATGGGCACAAATACCCAAAGAAACACATGATGAAAGAGTAAAAAATTTGTTGTAGCTACAAAAGGGGACCAACTTAATATAAAAGACTATGTATTTGAATGCAATATCGTTAATTTCCCTGTTGGTGTAACGGTCAGGCGTCCCAATATTTGTTTGTACATACAGTGTATCACCACCATGTATTATGATTGCTTCGAGTATGTCTCTCATTGACACCACCTTTGTTAGAGAAATAAAAATGTGCTTTCCGTCTATTCTCTAAAACACATTTTTCGAAAATTGACAGAACAATGATCATACCAGTTTATTCATTTATGTGAATATGTATCTGTATATATACACATATATATTAACATGTCACTAGTCCAAGCCACGCAGGGATTTTGGAACGCGAGATTTCTCCTGGCGTTCTCACGAGATTACAAGCTTCGAGATTTGGCCATCAGCTGATCACTGTGGAGCTCGATTTTGGCTGTGTACTGTGTTTACATCCTAATTTATACGTTACATATTTATTCTTTATTTGGCTTCGCACGGTCGTTTCAGGCAACAACAATGGCAGAAACCGATCCTAAATCTGTGCAGGATCTTACAGCAGTGGTAAGCCTCAAAATATTTTTTTCCCCTGAGCTCTCAATTCGACCGGCCCGATGCTAAGCGAAGGCTAGCTAACCAGACAGAAAAAAACAAAAACAAACCGGCCACATTCCTGTTTATTCAATACTTTATTGTAAAGCCAGGGTGATATTGTATTTGGCTTGATCAGTGACCATATTTCATAACCTGATGATTAGCAGGTCAGTTTGTTTCAAATCAAGAGGATATAACGCATTTCATGGGGATAATGTAAACAAAACAGCCCATTTAATACAACATGCTTATAATCTCTAATGCGGCAGCAACAAATAACACTGGCAAATGATTTCTGTGGTTTCTTCTGGTGCTGATATGTCCATTTACTTCTAACAGGTACAGACGTTGCTGCAGCAGATGCAGGACAAGTTCCAGACCATGTCAGATCAAATAATAGGGAGAAATATCCTTCACCAATGAATGCCGTTATAAGCAACACAACACAGAAGACACAAGTGCGGACACATTACACACAGACTATGAGAACCACCAGTTTACTAATTATAATGCATCAGTTAATCAGAGTTGAGTTTTTTCAAATGCACTTAGTTCGCAGAAAATAGGATTTTCAGAAAAGAGGGATGCACCACGCAATCTGTACAATCTCAACATGAAAGCAAAACTAAATCCTTGTCTATAGATTAAACATCCTTACCAGCGCATTTTATGTTTTAGGACGGGATGATGTATGATTACCCTAAGAATAAGTTCAGCTGATTTCAAAAGGATGAAGTATTACTGCAAAGTTAGAGTACAAATTAGATATGTGGTGTTTAGAAGAATAAGATGATAAGAACTTTATCCCTTTGATCTTAAACATGCTCAATGTGAAAAGAGTAGTAGTAGTACTGCAAATGGAATAACTAACAAAGTAAGAAATAACCATAACAGATTAGTAGTGCAAGTGGTTGGGAAAAGTGACTTGGTGTTTGTGCCATGATTGAAATGAGATAGCAGCATATAATGCGGGGATGAAATAAACAACGTACAGATGAGTAAATAAAAAGCGTAATATTGCACAATCTGAATGAGAATCTAATGACAAATACTGAAAAAGATCACCTACACAATGAGGACGAGTTATACAGTCTTGTTGCCACAGGTAGAAAGGATTCAGTTTTGGATTTGCTGTGTGTGCTGTGATGGCCCATCCTGTCCATAATATTGAGAAGCATTTTCAGCATTCTCCTCTCAGGGCTAACGAGATTTTGGAGGAAATGTCAAGAGAGGCAAGATTCTGTTGGTTTGGACTTGTACTGAGGAGAGATTCTAAGTACTTGTCCTGCCTTTATATTTAGCACCACGCCTAACAGATGCATCCCTCCATTTAGAGATATTGAACACAAAACACGAGCAGGGCAACACTAATTTACTAGAGAATTTGAAAACAAGAACATATGACTTTTGAACTTGGAATTAAAACACCCCTAACCGAGGACACAACCGATTCCACAAGAGAAGTGGATTATTAGGGCAAAAGTGATTCCTCCTTCTTCCTTAATGAGAGTCACTTGATGAGATGAGCACGCGCATTGATGACCTGGAAAAGAACATCGCTGATCTGATGACTCAAGCTGGGGTGGAGGAAGAAGAGGGAGAAAACAAATCCAAAGAAGGCGAGGCCTCTTAATGAAGGTACAGTTTTAGTGAACTAACATCATTAAAATTGCATCTAACTGTGCAATTTGTGGTCAAATGTCACTTATTTCCACAATCTGAAATTATGTATTTTCTTTATCAGGTTGCCAAGGACAGCAGAGAAGCAAATTTTCTCCCCTAGTGGTGACTGATCTGATTTGATGTGGTGTTGTATAGTTCTTTTTTTATACATGAGAATGGTCCTTATTGATTACTTTTCTTTAACTTTTGGTTCTAATATTGCAAATAACTTTTTAAACCCCCCTGAAGACCTGCCATCAACATGGTTGAGGCCTTTGTTACAGTAATAAACACTACCTACGTGCCAATCAGACACCATTCCAATTTCCAATGAATTTCTGCAATTAAAATGGTTTCATATAAAACCACCTCTTCACTTTCCTTTATTTCACAAGATCAAGCCTTTTGCAACAGCATTTCATGGAGTACCTGCATCCACCAAGATAAATGCAAAGTAAGATTCATTCAAACAAGCAAGCTTCTAGTGTCAGTGCAGTCAAAGAACAATGAAGGTCTGTTAATATGAAAATCCATGGATGAGGCAGGACACAAAGAATGGGGGGGTCTCATGTAGGATCTCATTAACTTTGCATATGCACATTCATTGTCCATCTATGAGAGTGAGAACAGCAACACTATCTGGTTAAACCTGGCTAAATTAGATAAATACACAGCTTCTTAGTGATTTAGAGGTTAAACGCTGCAGTAAAATGTTTTCAAACTCAGAGAAACAAACTAGACAAAGACTCATACATCATCCTTTATTTGAATTTCTTAGTAAATACGATGTAAAAAGAACAAACCAACACAATTTCAAAACAGTCATAGCCACACAACTATGTTTAATTTTAAAACTTCATTATAAAAGAACTTGAAATAAAAGTTTGAAAAAGCTTAGAGAGCATGAGTTTAGAACTGAAAGTCTGGCTCAGTCATGTCAATGGCCCAGGCAAATTTATCTCTCAGGGTCTTATTATAGATTTTATCCAGTGGCACCTCCATGTTCTTACACCTACAACAGGACACAAAATGCATGTGGAGGCAAATTCAGACATTTTCAGTGCACAATAGTTAGAACCACATGACTGACTGTGTATGTTTCTGTGTTGCAGCCTCACCAGGCCACGCTGATGCGTGGATCCAGGTAGTTTAGTTTGGAGGTGCTCAGGGCAATCTGCTTGTTCTCTTCTCTGTCAGTAGCCTGGACTTCCAACTTCAGTAGCTGCTCTTCACAGCGCTGCACTGCCTTCTTCTTCTTCTCCACCACACTAGACACACACACACACAAATTAACTGATAACCATGCAAGCTCTATTACACCAAGTTAATTGCAAAACATCCCTCTGCATGTAAAGAAAACTTACACAAGCAGTTTGTTGTCTGAATTTTCTTTAGCCTCTTTCTTGACCTCTTTCAGCTCTTTTTTCAGCAACACAAGCTGCTCCTTTTTACTCTCAATCTAAAACCACAAACAAGAGAAACATTAAAACACACTTGCTTTATGTACATCTCAAAAACCTGCATAGAAGCTTAACTTTTGCACTTTTAAACCAAAATGACATGTAACAGGATTTTCTCAGTTTAATGTGTAGGCAATAATGTACATTAACTTTCTCGTTAATGAGCAGTTTACATTTGTTTGCTGCTGATATTTGTCAGGGGTTCCCAGTCGCAGCCCTGGTGCCTCCACTGCACATTTTTGTGCCATGTTATCTGGCACACCTTTTTTTTGGGCAAACAAAACTGTTAAGAGGGTCACAAGGACTAGTGTTGGAGACCCCTGACAAGACACTAACATTTATAAAGTCTTTCCTGCACAGTGTGTCTCCAAACCTTTGTCTGCAAGTTGGCCATGGATTGCTCAAAGGTTTTTGGCGGCGCCCGCTGATGGTTACAGAGAACTGCAACCGCACGGTTTGCCCGGTTATAGGAGAGCAGCTTCTCAGCAGCATTGTCTGATGCTAAATATGAGAGAGAAAGAGGTTTTTTTTTTTTTTTTTTAATTAGAAATTAACAAGGCATACATACTGAGAAATAAAAGGTCAAAATAAGTACAAAATGTCATCTATGAGCGATTTTGGGCTTAATGTTATCATGTTATCAAGTAAATTTATTGTCCTTTATTTTACATATTATACAAGACAAATTTCACCTGAACAAACAAAAATTGGTGTACTTGGCCAAGCTTATAAATGAATGGTGCAAAAGATGCCAACATTCTTCCTTTCCATTAATAAGGATTTACAGAATGATACTACAAAGATGAAATGAGAATTCCACCAAATTCTTAAAATATCTACGAACTAATGGTGTGACAATGCATTATTTAATTGTGATGGCACAATGAAAATACTATAATAATACATTTTCATGCAGGTGGCACCACAGACCTAGGAAAATATAATGAGTCAATTCATTCAATTACTAGCAACTATAAAAAAAAAACAAAAATAGAAATGTTTGAATATTAGTTAAAATCATACAAAGATATATGCACAGACACCCATGCCTAGTTAGGTCTGAAAAAGAAAACAATATCTACCCCTAAAAGATGCAGAAGCCCAGTGAAGGTTTCACAATGATGGTGCTATTTTGTTAAAATGTGCATAAAGGCAACAGAAAAATGTATAACGGAATTAAACAAATAATTCAGTCTAATGCAGTTGCCCATCTTAAACATTAAACTGTGAATAACAATCGGCACCAAACAACCGTCTCCTATTCCCCTGCCTGTTATGCAGTAATGAGAGTAGTCTACTTTGGTCTCTACAATATTAGAATAGCTTTTAACACTTGGGACAATGGTTTACATTAGTTCTGAAATAAAAAAAATCCAATTAGAAGATTAAAAAAACATTCATGTACAGGGTTACGACAAAATAAAACCCAAAGAAAACTACTACTTAGATTTACCATTATTTTACGATAATCTATTATATCTAGAGAGACAGGCAGATTCACTGGCTGTTTTGGATTGCAGATTTCAAGACCCTGGTTTCAATAACCATTACAAAATGTACAAAATCACAACAAATCCCTCTAAATATATTTTGTATTCAGAAATGTTGGCCAAATTTAGGGTTTTTAAAACTTTAAGGTCTGTAGACAAGCTGCAATCGATGGGAGCGCTGTAACATTTTCCTGAAAACAACAAAAACCCATCAAAATAATGAAAGCAAGCAAACACATGTACCTCTGATGGGGTGGGAGAATTCCCTCATTGTTTCAGCTGAAGCACATAATGCAGCAATTGAAGTGTGCTTCTTTGTGGAAGACCATTTAACACTAACATCCCTGCCATCTGTTACTTGCACGCTCATACCCATTTATACACACCACCCGTGGGTTGAGCCCTTGCTGTGTGTGTAGTTGATTTAATTATGGTTTGTAGCAGATACAGTAAACAGATTTACTTTTAGATGCAACGCATGAAGACATCATACACACATGCGTGTGCACACACCCACCCCCTGGAAAGAGCAACTCTGGCCCAGCAGACAGCAGCAGCAATTATTAACTAGAAATATTACAGAGCATGGTTACAAACATACAAAATGTGAATTCATTGTGCGTGCATGCCAGCGCATCACATACACCAGTAAAAACACACAGACCATAGACATCAATGATTTATGTGATAAACATATGGCCTGCTGGGAGGAGCCGAAGGGGAACAAAGCAAGCTGTGGCAGAGACATATTCTCCTGTGTATTCCACTCCAGTTCCTATAATGAAATGTTTTTTTTTTTCTTCTATAAGTAGACATTTGTAAATATGGAGGGCTGTGGATGAGGGATGGCTTCCTTCTCAATTACAAGTACAGAAATCTCAAAAAGCCTGTCAAAGTAATCATTTCATATGAATTTTATATTTAATTTATTCAGGGATATAATCAATAACCATTTTGTTAATTCGTCCAAAGCAAGCAGTAATGCAAACCCCAATTCGGACCGCAGGAGTCAGTGACCGCTTAGGAAAAAAAAAACCCAAACAAACCAAAAAAAAGGATGATGAATTGCCTCATGTCTCCACTCATCCACTCCGGCTGTTTGAGCAGGACGATTAGATCACTGGTGTGTGAAATCCGTGAGTGTGAAAGGCTTATTCTGTATAACACTTTCAAAACAGTGAAAATATGAAAGCCACCCCTAATATCAGCATGAGCTTGCAAGAGGATGTAGAGTTTTCATATGCAAATAGGTACAGAGGGAATTGCAGTGAATAAAATTGGAAAGACTTGATGCGATTGAAGTGAAAAAGTCAACTTCTTAAAGTTATGGTCTTTGCTTCAAGCAAAGCAAGGCATGAGAGTCGCCACAACCACAAGAAAGATATGAAGAAAGAAAGGACAGAGTAAGGAATGTAGAAAGAATACTCACAATTGCTGAGTTCCTTAAGCTGCTGCTGCAGTGTGATGGAGGCATTGTATGTCCTGAAAACCTTGGCAGTAAGACCAGCCATTAGAGAACTCAGATGCTTATTTAACATTGCTGTCTGGAAAAACAGAAAACATTACATATGTAATACAATACATACGATATTTAACCTTAACACTAGATGGCACTATTGCGTTTAGAAAAGATGGTGGTCTTCAGCGTGTCCAAAGAGACTGAATGGGGCAAAATGATTTCCTAAACTACACTGGCTAGCATTTAGAGAAAACAATGGGGATTCTAAAAGGTATTAGTTAAATTTTAAATAGCTGTGAGAAAGCAGAAATGTGGGCTCTGTGTGCAAAACCGGAAAAAGCAAAACCATTAATTGCAGGTCTACATGATTTTGTTTTACCATTTTGGGGAAGAATTCTAGTGTCTAAAAGGATTACCATTCAGAAACACCTACAGCTCATTACTGCACAACTGCAGGCATAACCTCACCACAAAACACCAATTCCCATCAGCTACACACAGACAACAAGCCCAGCAACACATGCTAACAACACATCCTGGACTAGCTTTATTTTCCCTCTGTGCTCATGTCTCCACCAAGGTTAACTCTAATATATCACGGACATTAATGACACTGCAGACTTTTAGCTTTGATGTGGGAGTACTTTTGCAAATATGAGCTTTAATAGGCTAGCAGAACATCTGCACCAACTGCTGTGGCTGGTCTCTATTGAAGCCTGACTAATTCTGTATGTCCATACACTGTGGATTCATGCTTTGAGCTCTCAAACATCTGGGATTTTTAACCTCTAAGCTATATCTTTTGACCAGACCAATTAGGTAAACATAACATCTTGAAAAATGCACTGGACCATGTCCCAAACTATCCTACTCAATATGCTATTGCTTCAGGCTCATCATACAAAGTTCACTACAGTCTACAGGTAAATAAAAACTACAGACAGTCCAGTTTTACGAACTGCAAATAAAAGTTTAGAACCATACAAGACACAATCTATTATGGCGGTCACCATCGATTATAATCTATTGAAAGTGAAGGGATGTGAAAGTGACCATTCTGTCATATGTGATCACATCAGAGCACACAGTAATCTATTGTTTTTTGACAAAGTAAATTGCCCCCTCATAGTCACATGTCAGGTGAGCACAGCACAGCACAGCACAGCACAGCACAGCACAGCACAGCACAGCACAGCACAGCACAGCACAGCACAGCACAG
>JBBMFX010000017.1:11179643-11189943 GCA_037832545.1 Rhabdalestes septentrionalis
TGACTTGATGAGAGAGAGAGAGAGAGAGAGAGAGAGAGAGAGAGAGAGAGAGAGAGAGAGGGAGAAAGACAGAGAGAGAGAGAGAGAGAGAGAGAGAGAAAGATAGAAAGAAAGTGTGAATAAGAGAATGAGAGAGAGAAACAGCACTCAATTATATTTGACATTTCCATGAAGCCCTGTTTTCTTCCACTCCTGCTGCATAAACTAAAGGCTAAAATATGCACGCTACTAATTAATAATAGCAGATGTGTTTCTTTTTAAACAGACTCATTTGAATAACTATTTGTCCTTGAGCCAAATGTAGGGGAAAAACAGAAGCTAGCAGACATGCTTGTCAAGCAATGAGGGACTTATTCCCTTACTGACTGAACAGAGTGCCGACCAAAGTGATGATTGACTCATCCATGGACTCGTCAAAATCGTAATCATGGATAGCCTAGCACTTACCAAGTTTTACACATCAGTACCGCACTTACCATACACTGAGCAGCCCAATCTGGCTAAGCTCAAGCTGTCTGTACCCCCACACCCACCTCACTCACTCAAGATGGAATTCAAAACTTAACATACATCATTAGACACACAAAGACAAAATAACCCAATATGACAAAATTATGGGATCAGCTAGCACCAGATTCATCATTCTAGGGGTTCCAATTCTTATTCATCATAAAGATGGGACAGAGGGGGGTAAGGAAATTACGTTTCCCTTCAATTATATCTGACATTTCCAACAACTCTCCTCCTCTCTCAGTGAACCTTTTAAATATTCAGAGAACTAATTATTTCTTACCTGATGACTTTAGCTGAAATGTTCTCATTTAAATAATCAGAAAGCTTGTGCTGGCAAACAGTGCATGACAGAAGCAAACATCACCCACCCACCCACCCCCCTCCCCCCAACATAATTTCTAAACTAGGTTACTGCCCTGTATTACATTATTAAAAGCATAACTAGCATTTCCACAACCAAAGGAGAATGACCCCAGCAGCTTCCTAGCAGCAATGCCTTGCCCTTGTATATTAATGTGCTTTTACATTACAGATACAGCTTTCTCAAAGTAGGTGGTACCACAATACAGATAGGATAAAAGATGCTTTACTGCTTTCTGATTGGCATAATGATTACACGTGTGGCCTCACCCTTTTGGAGACAGGAATCTTGTTGTAGTAGCGGATGCAATCTTTACCCAGGAAGTCAAACTCCACCACACACTTCTCTCCATCAAGTGTGTCGTGTAAAGTGATGTGCTCAACTCGCAGAGAGCAGCAACCTACTGTATCAGCTGTTTCGCCTTCTTCCTTTTCATTACCTGCTCTCAAAGCCAGCTGTGCTCACACACATCCACAAACAGATCCACACACACAAAAAGAAATATTCACTTGAAACTGAAACTTGGATTCAGGCCTTGCGAGAAGAGAGTTTAGGCATCACTACTGGACAGGATGCCGTCCAGCTACCAGGAGGTCATGAGCTCAATTTGCAGCAATGTCATTCAGAGCCTACTGCTGTGTCCTGTAAGCACTACACCCCTGTACACTCAAGGGCAGGGTAGAGGCTAATAATGTGTGTCAAATTCTGATCTTTTGTCTCTACAGAGAGACACTTACACTAACTAATGAGGTTGAACACATGAGTGGGTGTGGTTAAGTGTCTATATCTACTGTTAAACATGCACAGCAATTCTGCATTCTATATCAATCCGTAACTGATGTTTCAAACACCTATGTACAGGCTTCTGATATTTTCCAAATTAAAAATAGAACATCCTCAATATTGTTGCTAAAATATTAACCATGCTCATTCATTTTAATCTGTATATTCAAAGCTAAAAAACTGACTGACCTAAATGGTGACCTTTCTATCATTTAAAACACAAGACAAACAAAAGTGTATTTCACTATTTGTCTTTGTTTAATCATTGTCTTATTGTTTTCCATACTTACACTCTTTCAGGCATTTAAAGAAAATAGGTGACTTGTCAAATCAGGGGATGTGTGGCTGGACTTATCAGACATAAGACATGATTTATATAGTTTAATATCATATCCATCACTGAGTAACAGTAATTTTTTCTAGATGTTTGAGATAAATCATTTCATTTCAAACAGTGCTAAGCATCAAAACAACTGAAAAAAACATCAACAAGCAGTCGAGATATACTTCAGTATAAGTTAGCAGAGGGGTTTAAATGTCTGAGAACTTCAATAAGCCCTTAAATATGACCTTCACATGGTCATGAGAAATAGTGAGTAGATGATGTGCAAAAGGACTATTTATCTGAACTTACTATAAATCAGTGCATGCCACAAGCTTTTGCAACCATTTCCAAGCAGGAGGACAAAAAATGAGGGTGTGCATGCAAATATGTGCATGGGGGCTGACCTTGTCAATAAAGTAGAGCGCCACAGCTCTCTGCCGAGTGCCCATCTGCTTAGACTTAAGGTCATCCTGGTACTGGGATCGGATGGCATCCACACACGTCTTGAGCTTGCGGGCCACTTCATACTTCTCCCAGTCCTTCTCCCCCTGTGCAATGTGAAATATATTAGCTCATCAGATCCCCTGCACCCCAGCTTATATTTACATTGTTTGTTGCCTTTAACACATGCATTATTCATCCATTTATTTTCAGAGCCTAGACTTCAAAGCTTAGACATATATTATAGCATTTCTGCTTCAAAAACAAAAAGCGCAAATACAGCACTACACCAGTCAGTTAGGTCAAATACACCAAATCTGAAGTCCAAGTTAAAGTGAAAAATTTGAATGGCTTACTTCTGAGCGTGCCACTGCTATATATATATGTGTACTAATTTCCCATGCACCTTAGTGTTAGAGGTTAGCTTGTGTTTTTGTGCCTGTGGCTTGCGGCAATTTAATTGGCCTACAACACTGGTACCCTCTACATCTTGTGTTGCCACAGTAACACTCTGGCAAACTGAGATGTGTGCATTCATTGCTATAGTGTGGAGAGGAAGCAGAAAATAAAGAAATAAAGAAATGTTGGCAGACAGACAGAGCTGCAGCAGCAGAAAAAAGACAAGTGGAAAAAGGTGTACACAGAAGCATATTTTACATCTGCATTCCCATGAGAATAACCTTGCTTATTGTGAGCCGTGGGTAATTGAGTAATGATGGAATTGATTGCTTTGCATCCTGATTTGATTGTGTGTGTGAGAGAGGCAGTGAATGGAGCGAGACAAATGATGAGATGAAGCATGGTGAGGGGGAACTAGGCAAAAACGCATTGCCTCAGAATGCATTTCGCTCTCTGCTCTGTTTGATTAACCAGCACCAAGCGCTACAGCTAAATGTCATCAAAACCTAATCTATTAGCCAAGAGAGGCAAATACAGATTGAAATGGGGTGGGGAGGAAATGAGGGAGGGGGAGATGGGGTGGGGCAAAGAAAAAAAAAAAAAAGCTAATTGGAGAACGACTTTATACCTTCAGTTTGGAGTTTGCGTTGAGCATTACATATTTGCAGGAACCCTGTACATTCTCAGTCCAGCTAGCCAACCACGTTACTGTGTTGTCATGTCGAACCTCTTTCCATTTATGACCAGCAGGGGGCTCTGGGATATGGGATTCTCTGGAGAGTAGATCATGGTATGCATTACCATCAAACACTGTAGAGACATATCTTAGAACACATGACAAGATTTCACTATATGAGAAGCTATGCTAAAAACTAATACAGACAACAAACCACAATTTGTAGATGGACTAGGGACAGGCATTTCAAGCAAAAATACTATTCGAACTGGGAATAGTACGGGAACTATTTGAAAATTCTTGGAATTTGTGTACTAGAAAATCAGAACACATCCCTAAAAATAACAATGATTTTATGGAGGCTGGCACTGGGTCTTAAATTTGTGTCTGCAGTCTGTTACCGGCTACAATTGATGGTGACGTCCTCTGGCTGAAGTCTCCTCTTCAGCATGCCCTGTTTGGGATGGTCTCCTCTGCCTCTGAACAGCCCTGGAGGCTCAATCTTAAAGTTACCAATGCGCTCCCTATGATGGTCCAACATACAGTAGCCATATTCCTCCAATATTTTCTGATTAGCTTCCTTATTAATCTGGAATATGGTGGAGAAAATGCAACATGCACGGATAGTTAACCAACACCGTGCAAATGTGCTTTTATGTAGTTGTCATGCAACACACACTCCTTTCCAGATATGGAACGGGGTGCTCACCAGCTTCTCTTCTTTATTCATGTTTTTCCTGGCCTCCACCTTCTGCCTGTGCATAGCATGAAGCTCTACAAAGTCGCACTTATTCAAGTCAGTGATCAGCATCCGTTCCTCTAGAGTCATCTCCTGAAAATCACAGACACACACACACAGCTCCACTTCATTCATCTTGACAGAAGCTGATCGATAATCTGTGATCTAACAATGCCTTATAACACATAGGCCAAAAGTTTCAAACCTCCTGAGCCAAAGCTAAACACATACAATGAATTATTTGTGTTCAAATTACACCTTACATTTTATAATGAACAGACCATTAGTAGCCAAATGAAAATCATGTTACATTAAAACAAAAAAAAAGTACTTCATCTTATCTTTAAAGTAGACAAAATATTTTCAATGCCTATGTACTACCAGAATACAACTCTGTTACTGAAGGATGTGGACTGGACTTTTGCTTCACAGCAGCAGGCTAATGAGGGTCATAATCAAGCCAAACCAATGAAACCACCTGAGAGAGGCAAAGCACTGACCTGCCTCACCCATAATGATCACACCTCCCATGAGCCTTGGGGGTGTGGAGGGTGGGGTGTGGGGTCAACCAATGCAGAGGTCACAGCTCCAGGGACTGCCATACAACTTCTTCTCCAGCTTGTTTTATAATACATTCCAAAGTTTTTTTTTCCCTTTTAAATGTCACTATAACAGTGAATCACTGTAATCTGCCCCCCTGGGGGCAAGACCACAGACTTTTATACACAGAATTTCAATTTTATTCCTTCAGAAAGAGTGACCTGCTTGCCCCTCTATGTTGTGGACACACTCACACAGTGGCACCCCTGGGGTGTTTGTATATAAGCTGCAGTGAGATGGAGACAGAGAGGACATAAGAGTGAAAGTAACTACA
The DNA here is from genome assembly GCA_037832545.1 of Rhabdalestes septentrionalis. Classification (NCBI taxonomy): domain Eukaryota; kingdom Metazoa; phylum Chordata; class Actinopteri; order Characiformes; family Alestidae; genus Rhabdalestes; species Rhabdalestes septentrionalis. The sequence goes on from JBBMFX010000017.1 coordinate 11,184,755, forward strand.
AACTCTCAGGCTTTTCACACATACAGTAGAGACCCAGAACCACACTATTAGCAATCAATCACCTCTGACATAATCCCAGCTTGACCTCAGTGCCTGTGCGATTAAATACATCTAATTCAATACCCACAATCACAAAGCAATAGCGGTTTACACTGAGGCTGCTCGCAGATCAACAGCAACTACAACACTCAATTTGTTCGTAGTGTAGGACAGCAGATACATATAAGCTGTTGCTGATTTGACAAATACACCAGACTAAGTGTTATGTATACTGTTTTTATCATAATCAAACCGGCACTGGTCATGGGCACCCAGGGCTCACAGCCTTTCTGGTCCAGTCCCACAGAAGAGCTACTATTTCATAAAATGCTGATTAAGTTAACGCTGTTATGATAGAAGGGTATCAAAATATGCAGTGCATCAAAGCTTGCCATGTATGGTGCTGCATAGCTGCAGACTAGTCAGAGCACAAACCACTACCCAGGGCCAAAAGGGCTGGTAGTGGGGGAACTGGACCAACTGAAGAGGGTATCTATGTCTGAAGAAGCACATTTTGTTTTACATTACGTGTACAGCTGGGGTGCAAACATCTCGCCTACTCAGGAAACCGAACACACCACAAAGAACTATGGGTAGAAGGCCAGCGAAGGCAATGTGATGCTCTAGGCAATGCTTTTCTGAAGAAAGCCTTGGGTCCTGGCATCCTTTTGTATGTTACATTGACATGTAGCACATTGCACTGTAGAGCAATGTATCAATATTTCAGTACCACCCAAATCTTCCTGCAGGTCCATGGCAGTGTTTTAGAGCTATTTGCATGCTTTATAAGTCTATGAGCAGTTTAGCACACAGCATCAATACTGATATGGTATGAGATGCAGTACACAAATTAGGATGTCATAGTATACAAACTTTCAATATTTCTGCATAAATATGACCCAAATCATTCTAGGGTTTTAATCAGAAGCCCAAAAGTATAAACAGAATGCAGTTAAACAAAGGAGATGAAAATATACTAGTCCATTTATTTATTTAAGAACATAATCCAGTATTACATACCTATTATTGGGATTAAGTGAACCTTTTTTCTATATCTGTGGTGACCCACTTGTGCAAGAAAAAAATGCAATGTAAACATTTCCAATAAGCGTTGATCCATTCAGCATAGATTAAGCTCTGCTTTCCTCGCATAAACTGTTCACTTCAGGTGCTCCCACATTTCTTGGTTTCACATCTTTAACCTGGACAATTTAAACCATTAGCTTTATTCTTCACTCTTCTCATCTTTTGTGGGCAATCACTTCTGGGGAGGGTCACAATCGATCTTAAATTTCCTCATTTATACAGTATCATTCTTGGTGGTGTTTTTTTTTTTCCACCTTTTTTTAGCATCAGGAACACAGAGATCCTGAGCCAACATGTGCCACGATACATTTCTATAAACAGTTATGATCTTTGTACTTTAACTGATCCCTGTTCTTCAAATAAAACAGAGAAACCACACCTACCTGACTGTCATCTCATAGACTGCAAACACCTGGCTCACTCACTCATCAAATTAACTGCTAATCCTCAAGGCTCACATATTTTTTCAATCACAGATGTATAATAGATCATTTTCCTCAGTAAATAAATAAAGTTTTGCTTCATTTGTTGGCCTATGTAATGCAGAAATATAGAACATACATTTTCACAAATCTCCAAGCATGACAGTAAATATATTTGAGGAGAGTAATCCATTTAAGTTAAGCCAAATTACTGGCTAAAGGAACCTCTAATGTGAGCCAATTACTCACACTAAAAGACATACATAAATGCACCTCCCTTCTTTCTGTACACACTCCAACGTGTGCACTTCCACTTAACCTCCTGTCTCCTCATTAATGTTTGCCCAGCAACTGCGGCAGAAGTCATGGAGTTCTAAGGGCAACCAAGCCATGCATAGAAATGCATGGAATTCATTATGACTTGCACCTGAGTCATGACGTGGATTTTGATTTAATGAAAAACTAAATGGTGGTTTAAATAAATAAACATTTTGCATAAGTATTGAAATGCAGTCCAAACGTTACTGCTGCAGATCTGCTCTCAGATCCATGAGGAGATTTTAACAAGAAGCATTACTATGTAATACTGTAGGGGTACCTACATCTTACAGGCCGAGAATTTCCCCATACAGATCAGAATATGAAAGGATATCTCTCACTGATCTGTTTTATCAGTCTCTATTCCCCATCACCTTTTTTTTCTCTCCCTCTGATTGACAGCAGGGCAGTGGGCGGAGACTGTGCTCAGTGAGGCGAGGCGAGGCTTCCGTGTTATAATAAAACAGTTAAATTGGATTTGTTCGTATGTGGGGAGCGAGTTGTCTGGATTAGCATATCAATGCCTTTACACAAATCGTATTTTCAAGAGCACTGAGCGCTAAGCAGCACGAAATTAATTCTGCATGATAGGCCCTAGGCCCTGCTGGGGTGCGGAGAGCACGGCCCTGGTTCCACAACTCCCCCACCCTCACCCCCAATGAATAATCCATCAGCCATCTCTCCTATCACAGTCACACAAATCTGACCGGAAAAACTTAGGTCTGAACACAGCTATGAACTCCAAAAGATTCGATTAAAACTGATGAAGAAAAATCACCCACCCGAAGAATGAGGAGGAAAAAAATGCTCAATAGTTCAATAATTTGCCTAGCCCATCTCTTTATGGCTGGCTGCACTTATTATGAAATCAATATAAAATGTGAAATCACGAATGCTGCACTACTTCAAATGTCATATTGTAATTAATTCCAGTCCCAAGCTTCCATTGTATTTATACCTGAACAGACCTTTGGTGTTATTCCCTTTCCTCCTCCTGATTCAGATGTGGATATGGTCACTTATCAAAAATTAAAGCATGTAAATTCAGAATGGAAGATGACAAACTTTCATGAAACTTATGAAACATTTTAACCTGTGATTGCATTTGAAGCAATAGAGTAAACATAATGGAAATGACACATCAGCTACTGATGTATGTTGTGATACTTGACATCAAGCCTCAGGGATTCTTACAAAAATGTATGCCACATTTAAATAGCCTATAACCCTTCTTTTCTTTTCTTTCTTTTCAATTTCTTCCCTGGTCAATTTTAGGTACAGGAAGCAAATTTTGTAGATTGGCCGCAGAATTGAATACGGCGAAAGTGTTGATCAGTATGTTTGGAAATTTTATCAGAGTTCAACAGCAAATGTTAACATCAGTGACAATACTCTTCAAACTCAAACACCTAAACATCATGGCTTTTAGATTACATAGAACTTCAATAACAAGCAGGCCATGTACAAAATTGAACAAAACCTTAACATAAAAGGGAAAAGGCAGAAATGACTAGTTAAATCACATAACACAACAAAAAGAGATAACGGACTACGTACATTTTCACCACATTGACTTCTAGTAAACAGTTTACAGAACTTGTTGGACATGTAGATCAATCAAAGACAGCACATTGGTATCATGTGAGACACTGTGATTTGATCACTCAAACCACATTTTCAGGTTATTGGGAGTCATACAACAGCAGTGTCTATGCTGTAAACACTTAGTCTTGAACACCACTGTATGATGTGCAATGGTTACATAGTGAAAAAGCTCTCCTTCAGTATTTCTGAATTCACATGATTTCATGACCATAACAAGTGAGGTGAAAGAAGCTGCTAACTTTTGCTTCTTTTTCTCATATCCTGCTCATTCAGAACCTACTTTCTTTGGCTCTGTGCATTCTAAATATTTCGAAAATGGTTTGTGGGACATGAGCCTCCCCAGAGCAGGTTAGGGGGCTTTCATTGGAATGGAGATATTTGTTTACTGATGGCTTGTGATGTTAGGGAAGTATTAATGGCTGTCTTTCAAGGGACTTTTTATCCTTAGTGTATGGCTTTCTCATGACAATTTATAATCAGATTGGTAAGACTGATTGGTAACAATAAGCATTATTATTTCTATTCTGATATGAACAATGCCCTTTTGCACATTCTACCCACGACTGGAGGTTTATTACTCAACAAAGACAAAAAAAAACTTCTGCTGCACTGACCAAAGGAACTTCCCAGCTTGAATACAGAGCTTAACATACCTTTCTCCAGTCTTTGAAGAAATTGTTGCGGAACACGTCTTTAGTGGTGTATTCATGGTCCAGCATCTGAGCAAAGAATAAAGCCACCTCCTCAGCAGCCAGACTCAGTTTCACAACCTTACCTACAATGCACACATACACACGCAGGGGGGGTGTTAATCTAACAAGGTACTAAACAAGTCAAAATTGACAACTATGAGTCAATTCTATAAAATTCACTGCTTGCAGAGAATGCATATAAAAGAAAATTGTGTCTTTACACTATATGAGATTTTGAGAAAAAAAACCAAGAAAAACAAAAATGTTCTCTTGATTCACAGATGTAAACAAATTTAGAGGTGTCATTTTTTCATAATTTAGCACAATGTTCACACAATTTTCACACATTTAGAGCTAAATGTAAAAAAATAATAAATTGTTAAATGTAATTGTTAAATGTAAATCTAAATGTTAAATGTAAATCTAAATGTTAAATGTAAATCTAAATGTTAAAAGTAAATCTAAATGTTAAATGTTAAATTTAAATCTATATGTTACCGGGCGGTATTATTGCAAACAAGGGGTCTTTGGAAAGCTTTCATTGAGCCCTATTTAACTGTGAATTTTCCCGGAGATTGGTGGTTGCCCCGTCTAGAATAGACGCGAACATTTTCCATGGGGGAATAAAGTACTGTACCCGAGTGAGGTGGAAAGTTCTCTGACAACTTTGTTCGATATCATGTTAAACAAGGGGTCGTTAAAAAGATGTTACCGAGCCCTATCTAACTGTGAAGTTTGACATGTAAAGTGCCAGATATATATTTCATATTTAAGGTCAGTAAAGGCAGGTCCTCCATGGTGGTGAGGGAATATCACAGCATTCAGTCCAGCCCCCAGCTAAGTTCCAGCCAATTGTAATCACGGAGCGTGGCCAATTAGCATCTCTCACACCATTTAGATTAAACATTTAGATTTAACATTTAAGATTTAAATTCAGATTTAACATTTAAATTTAGATTTAACATTTAGATATAAGATTTAGATTTAACATTTAGATATAAGATTTAGATTTAACATTTAGATATAA
>JBBMFX010000017.1:11195252-11217464 GCA_037832545.1 Rhabdalestes septentrionalis
CAGATCTGGGAGGAAATGCCACAAGACACCATCCGTCGTCTCATTAGGAGCATGCCCCGACATTGTCAAGCATGCATGCAAGCTCGTGGGTGCCACACAAGATACTGAAAAGCATTTTGAGTTGCAGAAATTAAGTATTTGAAAAAATTGACTAGCCTGCCACATCTTCATTTCACTCAGATTTTAGGGTGTCTACACAATTGAGCCCTCTGTAGGCTGAAAACTTTTATTTCCATTAAAGTGTTCCTTTAATTTTTGTGAGCAGTGTGTATATATATATATATATATATCTCGTTTCACGATTTTTTACTCATGGTTCGGTTTGTATCGCAATTCATTTGTGGTGGAGGAGAGGAAAAGAGGCGGCGTTTTTTTTGGAGACACCTCATCTTCACCACACAATTATAAACCAATATTCGCTTAAACACCGCTTACTTTCCATTCATACTGAGAACAAGGCTTCGGTGAACCGCACGAGAAGTCAAGATGAAGGAATCGACACATCTCTCTCGGTTCAATGCTCAGTTCAAACAAAAGAAACGCTCAGCCCAGCTGCCCGGAGCCACAAAACTTGCTCAAGACACAATAAGACAATTGCACAGAGACTTCGGTTCGGCTCGGCTCGCTATTTTTGCTTTTCCATTTCTGGTACCTGGTACCCAGTATTCTTGTGGGTGGATTTCCACCCACTTTGACCAAGGTGGTACCAAAAATAGTAACGGGTACCAGGTACCAGATTTGGTAATGGGAAAGCAAAACAAAGCGAGTAGAGCCAAACCATGCCGAGATGAACCGTGCCGAGACGGTACCAGGCAGTGGAAAACCACCATTAGAAAACTTGTGGGGGGGGGGCTCTTTGAAACCCTTAGACCCTCGGCTATTGGTTAAAGAAAAAAAAGAAAAAAAACCTGCCCATACTATCACAAATGACAAGTAAAATGTCAATTTAAAAAATCCTATTAGCTTGCTTTCCAATAGGTAAAACAAGTAAAACATAATTTTCCCCAAAAAAAATATTTTGGAGTTTTGGAAATTTTTTCTTCAATAGCTTTAGAACATAAAAAAATGTTTTATATAACAGACATCCTGACAAGTAACAAACCACACTGAAGTACGTTATCTTGTCTCTGCACTAAACTGCTCCACCACATAAGTGCATTTAATACCTTACAATCAGTTTATCAGCTTATCAGCATCATTTGATGCCAGAATATTCAGAATCAGAAATCAGGAGCACTTGCAACAGATATTTTTGAATAGTTGATCATTATATAGTATTTTATTTTTTAAGTGAAGTATCAGTAAACCTTGAAATATTCATAAATATACTGGTTAACCTGTAATTCCCCTTTTTACCCTCATTGTTGAGCTGTCCAAGTGCTGCTGTTCTAAGGTGTTCTATGGTCCAGGAGGATGATATTTCGTCTTATTGTACTATATTCATATGGCTGAGATGACAAAGCTTGAATAACTTATTCTCAGCACAGAACGTGACACTGACGTTAGTGTATTTTTACATTGCAGTGACATATTGGTTTGTATTTTATGATTCCTTCATTTACATTTAAGTAAATAAGTTATTTGACATCAATTGGCCTTGTGTGACATTACTTATCCTAAGCAAAGAATGTGACATTTTCATGTTAGTGAGTGTTTTACATGGCAGTGATAAGTAAATGTGTATTTTATGATCACTTAATTTACTGAAAAATAAGTTCTTCAACTTTAACAGGCCCTGTGTAATTTATGCATATGGATGAGATGACAATAAACTTTTAATTACTTACTTATTCTCAGCACAGAGGGCGACACTGACATGGCAGTGACATGTTAGTGATTATTATGATTGTGTAATTTACTGAAGAAAATAAGTTATTTAACATCAATTGGCCCTGTGTGAAAAATGAATTGCACCCTTAGCTGCCAATCAATTAACAACATTGAAAGGATAACTGGGCTTAGTTAGACTAAAAATACCCAGCATTGATTACTGCCAGACCTGGTCAAAACAACTTTTAAACAGCTATGTAAAGTAAACTAAAATGTCTCAAAATTAAGACAAAAATGATTTTCTTTGTATAGCTGCTGAAGGTAAAAACACCGCTAACTGCAGATTCTCCAGGCCTTTCCTTCCAACTGCTGTTAAACTCCACAACAAAGACTTTGCAGATGACCAAAACTCCTACCGCCAGACTGTTTGTGTGAAGAAGCCTGGCAAATAATTCTTGCCAGTGTGCTTTAGGTCTGGGGCTGTGTTTCTCAGGGCGGTGTCTTTGAGCTTGTGTTCACTAATGAGATCATAAACTCAAAGGTACAAAAGCATTTATTTTAGGCTTGTGCAATTCTGATGAATGATTTAATCATCCAGAACACAACCTGACAACAACAAAAACTAAAGCCATGGAGTGGCGCTGCTGAGCATAAGTATATTTACACACCTTGAATATCACACTGATGAATGCTCCTTTCAGGCAGCATTAGGAATAATGCAAAGTTGAAAGTCTCTTTGCATTTAATTATGTCTATTTTACACACTTAAAAACAAAGCATCCCTGACAGGCTACGTATGCAAATTTCGCCTAGTTCAGAAAGCATCTCTTGTACTTTTCATTCGTTTGGCGGATCTTCCTCACAGTCAATGACATTCAAAGACATATCTGTCAAGTTAAGCTGGGAGCCTTTCCTCATTAGGCTTTTTGTCATTTTCCCATAGCAAACTGCCCACTGAATTCCTCCTGCGAGGAGAGGGCTGCAGCTCTTCCTGGGCCGTTTCTTTGACTCCAACAACTGAAGTTATTGTTTCTTCAGCACTGTTATCAGGCACCTCAGGTGAAACCTCACCAATCTGGATCCCTGGTGCCATCTTTTTTTTTGAAGTTTCCTATATATACCGTGCCATCACAACTATACCAGAGTATCTGTACATTCAGTCACAATGTGACATAAAGGCTTTTAAGCACTGCCTCTTGACAGGTTACTGTAACAGAATTAAAGAACCACTTTAGTGGGGCCCTCTCCAAAATGACTTCATCTTTTCTTTTGTTGGCCAACTGGTTAGAAATTCCTACGTGAAAAGAAATGCCATTAAATTAAGTGTTCACTCAAAGTTAGTGTCCAAGGGAAAGAACAAGTATGGATTTTGGAGATATTTCTCAAAACATTATCAACACATATTATTGCTACTAATTATTATTATTGTTTTTCATGTTATTCTTTTTATTGCTATTATTGTTACCACCATCATTTTCTGGTTGAATTATAAGGTATTTCTTGTTGAGCACCGATAAGTTTAGTCCACAGAAAATCAACATAAATAATAATAACAGTACATATAATAAACAATTATTGTTGCAAAATAAAGTTATGATGAAGCTCTTTACCATTATGAGGGAACACTGTGGGAGGTCAGGCTTGTTTTGAGCCATCTGCCGCCACGTCTTGTGTGACTAACTGTGAGAAAAGACTCCCATAATTGTTTGGCAAAGCTCAAGAATTGTTTCAGCTTCACACTGACTGGTGCCATTCCCTTTAATAGAGTAGATCAGCCTTAGATTCAAGCTGTGTCCAAAACAACGCAACCCGAGTTTTTGAAGACTTCCCCATTTTTGGAGTGGTTATCCAGAGGAATCTCCTCCAAGGAAGCTTGTAGGGCAGCTGCTGTATTATCATTCACATGTGATTTGGAAATATAGCTGGTCTTCACTCCAACTCACTTTCCAGTTACAGTGAAATAACTCACATGTATGGTTGCAAATTAATATCAGACAACATGCCTGAATTTAATACAAAATGAACTTCAAAAACTGACTAATTGTTTCCACTTCAGAGCAGATCTGGCTGTGATGGCCTAGGATGGCTATCTGAGTGAAGTGAGTGGACTGGTAACTTATGTGTCAGGAGTTTCAACCTGTTCCTTGAAAATCATGTCCAAATGAGTTTACACAGTTGTGAGATATCTGCTCACTGCCATTTTGAAGTCTATTGCTGCTTTTTTTTACATACTTTTTGGAGTTGGCAGAGGCCACCATGATGGAGGAGGTGATCAGGAATAGCTCAGGAATTGCTTTTTGGCAGTGGCATCCATGAAACCTGTGCATATGGTGGGTCTGTAGGCCATTCTGAAAGCTGACAGAGTTAACATATTTTGAGAAGAGATGTCTGTTGAAGATTTTTCATTTAACATCACATTTTTAATTAAGTGATCTTTTTCATACATTTTAAAGCCAAAATTTTGAATCCAACATCCTTTCATCGACGTCTTGGTGCGTCCCCCTAACTCCAAGCAGTTGGTCTCATTGTTTGTATCTGTTTTCATCAGTCAAGTTAAAACATCTACTGATCATCTACGAAAGGCATGGTGTAGTGAGTTGGGCATTGACCTGTCTGAATCCTTGTGGATTGAAATCATGGCCAGAATACATTCTTGTTCCATTAACAGTAGACACCATTTAATTCAGTTTAAAGTCGTACACCGCCTTCAATACTCTAAGTCTAAACTGCACACGATTTATCAATCTGTTTAAGCTCAATGTGACAGGTGTAAAATTTCAGAGGGTAACTTGTCACACACTTTCTGGCATTGTCATAAACTTACAGGATTTTGGTCAGACACTATTTCTTTCTTTTCCAAAGCATTTGGCAAAGATATTATTCCTTATGCTGAACTAGCAATCTTTGGTTTTTCAGAATCAATGCTACATCTACCTAAAGCCTTATAGAAATCTTTGATGCTTGGTATGAACACCACCAAGAGGCTAATTTTAATAGACTGGAAATCTCACTCTCTGCCATCTTTTAAAAGATGGATTTTGGAAATGGTGTATATTATCCGGATGGAAAAATTAAGGTACACACGATCCAAATCCTTGGATACATTTTTAGATATTTGGGTTCCATTTCTTATCTGGAGATTGACAAAGACAGGAATACTGTTCATATTTAACAATTCATAGCCTACTGATCCATGTTGTACATTTATTGTACCCCTTGTCAGCTTAGTTTTTTTATCATTTAAGTTTTATTTATTTATTTTTAAGTGTATATGCGCAATCACTTAATTGTTAGTTTTGGTGTGTGGGGGGTTTTTTGTGTTATTTTTCAGGTATTGTGTGTAGTAAATGTTTCAATCTTTTTGTTGCTAATAATTTTAAATTAATAAATATATATTTTTTTTTAAAGCCAAAATTTTGTTCATTATATTCTTTCTGGAATTGTGGTCACAAAGGATGAGTTCATAACAAGGTTTCAGTGTCAGTTTCAAAGAGGGTCTAATGCAAATCAATAAAAAACCTACACCAGAAATGAAATCTTGTGTGTTTTTACATTAAAATGTAACCATACAAACTCACACTATTCAGTATGCAAAAATGTAAAACTTTTTGGGCCACTGTACCTGCCTCTGTCCTTCTTAACCGCTACATAGATATTGCAGGTTGTACTGATTCTGGACTGTGATATTTTGTTCAGACGCAAGCCATTTGCATGAAAGAGGCTACGATGGCTTTTTGAAGGAAAAGAGTTGAGGTAGTTCAATGTAGCCCAGCAAAACAAATTAGCCTACAAAAATCTACAAAATCTTTTAAGACTGAAACAAACCAGACTGCCCAACAGGGAAATTCTGCACTGAACACTGACAGGGGAAAGAAGACCCCCCCCCCCTTTTTTAAAACAAAAATAACCCCTCTCAGCTCAAATAAGATGCTGGATGGACCATTGAACGAGCATTAAAAGACTGGTTACAGGTATTCTAGACAAAGGCACCGTTATCTTCTATCCAGACTCATTAGACTAAAACCCAGTGTTGGAGAACTTGGGCTGTTACTCATTGGCAGCACCAACAGGATCAGAACAAGCAGGCTGCCAAGCCTCCCAAGCAGTATCAGGTTCGCAAAGCAAAAATATCTAGCTAGCAATATTGAGCTGGATACGACTACATAAATGTACTCTTGCATGATAGCTAAAAAATGAGAACCAACACCACAGTAAACTGTGTTTAACTAAACTTTTTTTGTGGACAGTTAAGTTATTCAGTACCAATGAAATTAAAAGATCAAATATGACAAATGGGCATTTACATAAATAATGATTGGGCCCTTAATCCATCTAAATTTGAATTCATTCTCCCAGGTGAAAGAAAAAAGAAAACTACCGGTGAATATGAAAAATACCTTCTGCTGCTCTGTCCCCTTCTTTGTCCACTGAGACTCCATGGTTTTGGCCTTCGCCTTATTTGATTTCCCTCTACAGAAAGAAATACACACAGAGAGAGAAAGAGAAACAGTTCAAATAAATACTGGGCGGAAAAGGGAAAAAGAAGAATCAGCAATGAGGAGAGACTGTATTTTCTCTTTAACAACCCTCTTCCTTCACTGGAGTATGTGACAGTATGCCAGCAGGCCTCGTCACAAGAGGCTGCTGTCAGTAATAGATACAGGTGTCTATTCTTCTCCGTCGTTAGTTGAATTACAAATGCCAGAGATGGATATTTTTGCCCATATAATGCATCAGATATCATGGTAAATTAATTTATTCATAAAAATATGGAGTTCAACCTCTCCCAATAATGAATGTAAGTTCACACCCACTCATTCCACACTCTTAGATTAATGATTGCTGGTGCAGATCATTTATTCGGGAGCTCAATTTGTCTCCATCTTCGAATCCAACACAGAAGGTGTTTCCTGCTGCAAAATGTAGTGTTGTGTATAACACTGCACAGCTGTTGTTTGTGATGCTATTTATTTCTGGTTACTTTCACTTGAATAACAAATATTACACAGACAAGGCTACCGAATACCAAGTGCATGGTATGAAGAGAAGCACATTTCCAGGAGTAAAACCAAATGTAATGGTAGCTATTTGCTGTGTCAAAATCTTTTTATGAAAACACATTGAGACAAGTCTTTGTGTCAGGGACAAAGAGAAAGATGGAACGCTGACAAAGAGGAAGAATAAAAGAATTCAGAGGAAAAAGTACAGAGACTGGAAGGCAGAAATAAGAGTATCTATAGCTTATTTTGTTCCCTTTTTTTGCTTAAAAGGCCTTTCAAGCAGAGAAAAGATGAAGGAAAATAACAGACATCATGTAATGCAACCATTAAGTGACTGCCAACCTGGTCCCACCACATTATCAACTGTATGTGCATAACACACACACCTGACATTAACTGATGTTTGAACATGAAGTGTTCAAAAAATACACATAAAATAAAACCACACATACAATCCAACGTTAATTCAAAGTGCTCCACATGTTCCAATTCTCAAAAAAAGTATAGTTTCTTTAGCATGTGGTGTTTCAAGCCCACTTGAACTAAGGAATTAGGAAAGACATTGAGTCAGGTAAAAAAATAAATTGATTGGGTATTTACTACCAGTATTTTTCAAACATTGGAAAATGAGATGTCAAACTAATGTTCTTTAATAAGGTTACTCACTGTTGTTTGTCTCCACTGGAACAGTCATCAATTAGCCCTGCCTCTTTCTTTTTCTTCAGCTTGGATTTTCCTCCCTTGTCCTTTTTAGCCATTTTGCAGAGCTGATGTCAGGCTCAACGTAAATGTGAGTACAGATAAAACTGCACACAAAAGCATTGCAGACCATTCCATTATGCCAGTAAAAATAAGCCTGAAGTATAAATGGGCATATTTAACAACATAAAGCCATCAGGCACCAAAAACTTAACAGACACTTTAGTTTTGGGCAGGTTTCCCTGGCCTAGAAGAACTATATATAAAATGAATGAGACATTTAATGTTAACCTCCACTGTTGTTCTGAAATAAGAAAAACTGCACTTAACAGGTCTACCAATGCAATCATGTGCATGCAGTTTTCCAGAATATATCAAACATCTTTATTTGCAAGAGTTATTTTAATAATATAAATTTCACCCATGCATTTGGCTACAACGAACTGTCTACTAAAAAATCCAGTTGCCTAGCTAACACATTTTATGGGTAAGCAGTCTGGTGCAGGGAGCTACTTCCCGGGTACTAAGCAATATGAAGGGCTACCAGTTTGAACCAGTTTACTTAGCTTATCTAAATGTCATGTATAATAAATATGTTTTAAATACTTTTTTAGATATTGTGCTTTTCAAATCCATATAAATGCAAATTTCACAAAGCAATAACCTAAAACAATTTTACTTCCTTCTCCTCAATCCATCCACTTTAATTTGTAATGAAACCGCTCAATGTAGGAATTAGCATAATTTTGAGTAAAAACGAGCGACTTAGCTAAATTAGCAACGTTGCAAAATGAAAGGAGAGTCCTTAGCTAGCCTGCACATGCTGCTGTAAGCTAACATTTTCGAATATTAACATTTTACCAGCAGAGTAAAGTGGCCAAATGATGGTGAAAATGCGAGTGAGTTATGTTAGAGAACGTAATGTCTTTGAAAACTCAATATTTATCAGATATCAGTTAGTAGAATGTAAGGCTTCAGGTTATTAAACTACCTGCTAACTGCACAAACACTCGTTGATTGACATCCGGAACGCCAGCAGTAAAGTGTCCGTTCTGATTGGCTTAATTTTTTATTAACTCTGGTGACGTCATTGGCACCAGGTTGACGCCGTGATGTGACGTCATTACAATTAAAGCGCTACCCTGCTGCCCATGAAGGAATATAATATAAAATATAAATTACATAAAAACTGACAATAAACGTTAGAGAAACACAGTGACAATAGTTTTGGTGTAAATATAAATTAAAAATAAAATATAAATAAAATATTGATTATTATTATTATTTTATTGTTGTTGTTGTTGTTGTTGATGTTGTTATTGTTGTTATTATTATTATTATTATTATTATTATTAATCTATAACAACATGTAACACTGTTTTTAAAGGTTAATGTCAGTAGTGCGAAATGGCTTAAGAAAGTGGCTGTAAGTGCAACAAAAATAGATGCAATAAATAGGAGCAGATGATAAGATAATGAGAGAACATTCAATAACATTCAATCAATTGACAGATTAAAAAGTTGGGTTGTATGTTGCCCAAATCTGATTCAAAACAAAATTAATTGAAAATGCAAAAACCTAAAACAATCACCTAGAGAAGAGGAAGGAATTATAGGTAGAAAATCAGTTAAGTTTAATGCTTGAAGAACCTCAGCCATAAGCATTTCAATAAGCATGTCATTCAATTTATGATTGCGGATGTGCCCTGGATTTTCAAGTTCAAGTTCAAGCTCAAGTTCAAATTTATTTCTATAGCATTCAAAGTACTTTATAGAAACAGAAGGAAGCAAGTAAATAAATAAAAAAATACATAGGGAATACATAGGAATTGCTCCTGTGATCTGAAGACTGTGCGTTCGAATCCCAGGACTGCTAGTGGCAGTACTGAGGCACCCTTGGACAAGGTACCGTCCACCCTTTCACTTGAGTGAAGGGGTTAAAGACAGAGAAGAATTTCACAGTTAATGTAATGTGCAGTGTTCACACGTGACAATACGGGGATACTTAACTTTGTCTAAAATCACAAGATACTTGGTGCACTGCACATGCACCATTTATCTAATAAATATGCACGGCTGAATATAAAACTTTTATAAAACCATTAGAAAACATCAGTTGGTCTTCGAAACAACAGAAACACAAAATGGGTCTATGTCCCTTTAAGAAACAGGAAGTGTTCAGGGAGGCCGGGTGTTTATTTTGGTTTTGGCCTGTGCGTGAGGGGATTTGGGGGAGAGAATGTTTTCAGTCCGCTCGATCGGTCCTCTGGGCGCTCGGTGTGTTTTCAGGGCTGTGCAGAGGTTCAGAGAGAGGGAGGTTGGAGGTTCTGGGAGATTCTGCTGCTCCGGGGCTCCGAATATTGAGAGGAGTAGGAGGAGGATGGAGGAGATCCTGCATAGGACAGTCACACCACTGCCTTCCTACGAGACGAGAGACAAGTCCCCACCACCCCCCGACTCCAACAGCTTGGAGTTCATGTCCTTCTACAGAAAGATGGACCAAGAGCAGAAGCTCGTGTTCCTCGAGAAGCTGTCCAGGGAGTTCGGCGTGGACCACCGAGGGGTCTCGGATCTTGCCGTGAAGCTACTGGAAACGCAGCAGCTAAGAGACCTGGCCACCGTGTTGCAGGTGGAGGACAGGCTGAGGTACAGCCTGACCCCCAGATACAGACACCTACTGGGACACATCAGCAGAGTGGAGGGTGGCGTAAAATTTCTGGTGGACCTCCGAGCTGATATTCTCCACTTCACGTCTTCCAAAGTCACTGACAGCCCCCACATTAGGGTAACTACTGAGAGTGATGTCTCTGAACACACATGTAGGACTTAAGTTGCAAGTGGGTTCGTAAATATGGTGTTAGTAGTGGACAAAAAGTCATAAAAATAATAATATTTATAATAAAAGAATACTAATAATGACACTATTGTAAACACTGCTACTAATAATAATACTAACACCAATAATAGTAATACCAATAATAATATCAGGTGATCTGAAACGTATTCATGACGTCAATGTCCCCCTTAACCTACTAAGCACGCGGTGTCACTTACAGGGGGCGTAAATCACACCAGCAGCCAGGCTGACCTTAGGCCTACTTACTCACCAAAATTACTTAATCACAAGCAGATGTGAGCACGTACTAGTTGGTCTTAATCTACAATGTTATTTGCACTCGAGTTAGTTTTTAATAGATTTTCTTTATTTTTAATTTGCTCATTAGTCATTGTGACCTCATGCGGCTGCTCCAGAGCATTTTATTTTACTAACACTGCTTTTCTGTGGAGATTACACAAGCTGTGACCCTTTTTTTCAGTGGATGAGTTGACTGATTAGAAGGTGTGTTCATATACTCTTTTTGGATTATTTGTTTATTTCTTTACATTTTCCACTCCTTCCAATAAACTTTCCCTTTTAGTAAGTAACTTTTAATTTCTAATTCCTAGTTGTTCGGGGTGTGATAAGTTTATTCGCTAATAATAAAATAAGTCGTTTTATGAAATGAGTCATTTTAGTTTTATTAGAACTGAATACTTGTAAATGTTACTAGTTATAGTACTGATGGATTTCAGTATTGGCTCATTACCAGCAGAAAAAGCTGTATCAGATTTCTAGTGTGAAAATACCATATGCTTACTGGATCAAGCAGGTTGGTAGCTGGGCATGTCTTCCTAGGTGATAGTGCAGTGTTTGAGAAATCTGAGCATGATGGACTGCTTTGGGATGCTCACCTATAGTGAAATTCTTCAGTTAAAAAGGGTTTCAGAGCCCATGGGGAAAAATATTGGATCTCAACATCACCATTACTCCAGGCGTCAGTATTGTTATTGATGTCGGGAAGAAAAACTTGTATGATGCCATCTCTAGTTCCTCGCCTGTGGTTATGTTGGTACAAGCACTTGTTCACACTTAAGACAAAAGGATCCCAACCAGAGAGGAATTGGGTCTAACAAACTTCAGAGGAGGTGTCCGTGAACATGCCGAAGATTTTCATTCCAGGGACCTCTGTACCTGCAACTGATGGCCAGCTAGTAAGCTAGAGGTTAAGGAGTTGCCCCTGCAGTCAGAAGGCTATGGGTTTTAATCCCAGGGCTGCTAGTGGCACCACTGAGGTACCCTTTGTCTAGGTACAGACATTGCTCCCCGGGCTCTGTGTTCCTGGCTGCCCGCTGCTTCACATGGTGTAGATTCATAGAAATATGTTCATGCCGTTCACACTGTGTGCTGTGGTTTGTTCACACATGACAAATGGACACTTTACCTGTGGAGTTATTTCACCATGTACTTTATTTTTTCGAAAGTAGGTTGTCGGTGACCATTTTGTCTCACCACTAATCACAGTTATTATCATATGTTTTAGTTTGTGATTGTTAGGGTCCTGTTAGGGTCCTGTTAGCTGACCTCTTATGTCCCTCCTGGTATTAAGGTATAAATCCTGCAGGGGTGTAATGATATATTTTCTAAGTAACATGTCTGAGAGGTGGTGTAAATGGTCGATGCTATGGAGCCTTGTCAGCAAAATGTGTGTCCTTCATTTTTGGTGTTTTTGGACGGAAGGTAAGCGATTACTCATTTTTAGCTTATGAATGTTGCCTAAGCTTGAAAATCTAATTGCTTATCAACTAAGGAGTACTTGCTCAGCATGGCACATTTTTCTCTAGTATCTCACCTCCAGGTATTATTTGGCCTCTTTAAAGATAACTGGAGATGCAAGAAGGATTTATTCGTTTTTAAATATGCTGTGTCCACATTTTTTTTAGGTAGGTCCTTTTTTTTTTTTTAATCCATGCAGCTGTATAAGTTGTGACTGGTGAAATGCCCAAAAATATCAACTTGTATATACGTTTCAAATGGCACTGAATATTATTTGGCCCAAGCTTGTGTGTCTGAACCGGTGATGTGACTAGAGACAAGGCCTAGATCATGTTATGATGTCGCTGTAATGTTGGATTTGTTCCGCTTCATAAACTATCAGGGTTGCTTCAAAACCTGATGAGGCTATATTTTATTGAATATACTGGGCTTTAATTTACATTCTTTAGCCACAGTCTCAGATTCATACTGATTCTCACATCTAACAAGCTCTGTTAAAAAGTGAGAATCAAGGATCATTGAGCGGTACATTATCAATAGAGCAGTTTGAACTCATAATAGATATCAAGGGGAAATCAAAGGAACTTCAAAAGCTCTATGGAATTATTTAAAGCTCTCTAGACCGAACAATACATCACACATTACTGTTTCCCTGCTTGGAAATCTGCACTGAAAAAAACCCCAAAAAACCTCTGTTTGATGTTCATTGCCGGGCTACATGAAGCAGAATTTAAGAAGTCCCTTGGACCTCACATGGGAAAACATTTTACCCAATCTGTCTTATTAGCTTCTCATCAGCTTCATTTTGAGTGTAACTGTTGCAGTTTGCTTAATCCTTTGCTGATTATTAAATAGCAGGAATCGTTTCCCTTATTCAGTATAAACATATTCTTAATTAACATTTCTTTTGCAATACAGGTCAATGTTCTTGACTGCTCAGTGAAAGGGAACCTTTTCTCGATCTGAACATATCATATTTGTGCAATAATGAATTCCCCATCTGACCTTCCATGGTTCAGTATAAGGGCTGTGCGCTTGAAGGCTGTAAGTCATTTTTACTCCGCTGCAGTTCAAAGCCTTGTGCTCTTAAATTCCTGATCCTGCTTTGCCTGGTTTGTTCAAGGACTCAGAGGGAGCGTGAAATAGGGTTAAAAGTTCTAGTTTAGTTCTGTTGTCATTCACTGTATTTAAGGGTCATGTAAGTAATATGGTATCAGTATCTCCAACGATATCGAATTGAATTGAAAACGTTCTCTATTAAGATGTAGATGTGGAATATGCACTAAATGACTGAATCATAACAACAGGTAATATTACCAGAGTATTTAGACAAGAATCATGGGAAGTATAAATGTTTGTGTTCCACACATTTGTATGTCCTCACATAATCAGGTGTCTACATCTGGGATATTAAGAATAGATTGTTCTCTCCTCTTCCCCTTGATTGCAGATGATGGAAGATTGTTGTGAGGATTCGTTTGCTTTTAGTCACAAGAGCAATATTGTGGTCAGGTTGGACTACCAGATTCAGATTCACAAACACAACACAAATAAGAAAAGCCTCAGAGGTCTAGAAGCCTAATGCTGGAGAATGTATGCCCCTGTAATTTATCATTGGTCATGGTGACCTCATGCAGTTGCTGCAGGGCTTTTCATTTTACTAACAGTGCTACTCTGTTAAGAGTATACAAGCTGTGGACCTCCACAAGTGGCTGAATTGAAGATTAGAGTGCTTAGATACACTTTTCTAAGCTCTTTTAACTAATACCTTATTCTCAAGCATAACATTCCATTTCCTGCTTTTCGAGGACAGTCTAACAAAATAATTAGATGTAACTTGTTTTATCCTTTGAAAGTAGTCATTTAAATTTTTCCTATTTTGATCAACACATTATCAGCAGAAAATGCTGAATCAGATGTTTTGTTAGGAATCTGATCCGGAATCCTTTGAAAATACTAACACTCACTGAGTCGGGGCAGGTTGGTAGCAGAGTGTGTCGTCCTGAGGGATCGTGCAGGGTTTGAAAAGTTTGAGGATGATGGACTGCTTTGAGATGCTCACCTTTTGTGAAGTTAAAACTGGACTTAAAGTGTAGATGAGGAAAATATTGGATCAACACCACCATTATTCAAGGATTCAGGATTTTTATTGATGTCAGGGAAGAAAAAGTGTTATGTTGCTGTCTGTAGTTCCTCAAATCAGGGTATGTTGGAAGCAGCACTTGTTGTGATCCCAACCAGAGAAGATTAGTGTCTAACAGAATGCCTAGCAATTTTGTCAAACTGTTTAACTGCTGTTTATGCAACAGTTTGCATCAAAGGTATGTACAGTATTTCTTTCAAAGACACTGCCAGAGAAGAAGTACGGTAAGTACATTTGGATCAAAAACCTCAATTGAAAAGTTTTCGTTTTTCTTCTTTTTTCATCTATTCCCCTCACCACACTCTGCCCTGCCCTCTGTCCTGTCACCAAACTTGAGAATCACCCAAGTCTGTATTTCGCAGGGTTTCAATCAGCCGCAAGGTTATGGAAAGATTTGTCCCTGACTTTCTCTCTCTCTCTCTCTCTCTCTCTCTCTCTCTCCTGCTCTGTGTGTGCTAAAATTTAGGTCTCTCTTTTGCTAGAGGCAGAGAGGCAGAGAGTACTTTTAAGTACAGCATGCAAAATGCTAGAACCTATACGATTATTTTCCTTTGCTTCCAAATTTACCATATGGAAGACATGCCTTATTCTTTTATCCCGATGAACTTTGAATGTGTGTGTGTTTGGGCAAGTATCTTGCAACAAATGCTAAAAGCACTGCAGTTTTCAAAGTTTTGGCCTGGAGCATAATGTCACATACCGAAGTGTGATTCTTTGATTTACCTCTGGCCCTGGAGGAAATTCAGCCATGTAAGCAAATACAAAACTGCTGTGTGCAGAATTTTAAGTGCTGCCAGTTGCTCTTGCGTGTAAAGTGGAAGAACATCCTGCAAGTGCTCCGAAGTAATTTCTCTGTCCGAAGCGGGTTTGATAATGTTTTAAAGTTAAGTGGAAATGTGTCTAGTCTGAGGGCTGTGGATCAGGGATAGCCTGTGATTGACAGAAAAGTGAACTAAGGTAGACTGTATCCATACCTGAACTGCAGAGGGGAATAGCATTCTCTCCCCTGTGTTCCCCTTTTTCCCAGGCAGGTTTCCTGCTGTAACCAAGCGGCTTGCTGGTGCAGTAGTGCGGCTGATGGTAAATGCCTCCACTTATTATATTAAATTTACTTGTGTGTATATATGTAATGTACATTTCTGCACACCAATATCCTAATGGAGTTTTTTTTGTTAATACCCTGTACTCTGTATGTGACCTAAATTTACCATCAGTTTTGTAAAAGTTCTTCAGATTTGAACACAGGCATGCTCAAGACAGTAGGACCAAAGTGTTTGAGAATGTTTTAAAGTTAAGTGGAAATGTAAGCACACTGGTGGCGTAATTCTTATTAATGGTACAATACAAAAAGTCCAACAAATAATATAGCTCAAATTTTTTGCACTGACTTACTTGTATTCAGTAGTGTGGTGCAATCTCATTTTCTGCATCTCATTGAAATTAATAGGATAGTAGATAACACTACTTGCCAGGTGGAAATGCCTTTGCTATACCAACACACACACACACACACACACACACACACACACACACACACACTGCTGTTCAAGTTAGATTTCTTGGGCAAAATTCCTGATGTTTTATTCACTAAACATGAAACAAAGGTAGGCAGGAATTTTTATCAGTTAAATTATCCGCTGACAGGGCTGGCTTGTATAATTTGAGTACTTGTGTTTTTGTTAATTGTATTGGTTTTCAAGACAATATTTTGTTTTCTGAGGTTTTTATTTTTTTCACACAATTTGTAGCCCAAACAACACTTCTTATCAGGAAAATGACTTTGGATGTAGCTTGGTCATCTAGATCACCTCACCTCAGATCTAAAAAACCCATTCATTAAGCAGAGGTATGTGAGAAATCTGTGTTCATTTTAAGATGGTGGTAGGCACAAAAAAAATTCTGAATCACCTCAAATATAAGTATATTAACACTTAATTGAGGACGTAAGCTTGTAATCGTTTCTTCTGCCAGTGGAACTAAACTAAATTAAGACTAAACCCCTAATGGTGTTAAATACATTTGTTATAGTCTTACCATCTACCTGTTTTAAATACAAAGCTTGAATAAAAGGCTACCATTGTGGCATGCTAAGCATCATAAGGCATGTAAGAGGCTGGCCTGCAGCTATCTATTAATACATTGTTGCCTCCTACTGGTTATATTTTTAACTACAATACAGTAAGTCTACAATTACAAAACAAAGACATTATTTTGTAAGCTCAATTTTAGAATGAATTTTTGGAAATACCAAAGAATATTCAAAGCTTTCAATATGTCATTTGAGTCAATCTTAGATATTGGTTCCAGAATCAGCCACGCTGGGGTTGGGGAGGAGTGTATTTACCTGTTAGAAGAAATTGTGGCTGTATGTTAGGTGAAATAGTTGGCGTGGAATTTCTAGTAGCAAGTTTGCTTGTGATTCTTTTCCTGATAAATGAAAATGTGTGTGTGTTTGGAGATGTTTTGACAGACAGATTGTTGATTATTATGTCTAGCAAGCATTGTTGATTTGTGTTTAAAAAGTGAAAGTGACCATTCTGCATATGTGAACACACCACAGCGCACAGTGTGATGAACATGAAATTCGTCCTCTGCATTTAAACACATTCACCTAGTGAATCAGCAGGCAGCCTGGAACACAGCTCCTATGGAGCAGTGTGTGGGGATGATAGCTTGCTCAGGGTATCTCAGAGGTGCTTAGCAGTCTTGGTAATTGAACCCACGACTTCCTGATTGCAGGGCGAATGTCCTAATCACTAGGCCACCAGCTGCTGTTTGAGGATTCATGTATGATGGTGTCCACATGGTAGATATATCTCTTATGTGGTTGGACACTAGAACGCTGCACATCTTTAGTAAGCAACTTTTTGAACTGGCGTGGCTTTTTGCTGAGTTAGCAGTGTGTTTGCCTCCCATATAATTCTCCTGAATTCTCTACATGTAATCAAGCCACCTGTAGGGAAACGAACAGGCCTGGAATTTAGCAGCCTGCTGACAAAAATGAAATTCGTTTAAAACTGAAACTCGGCGTGCCAGCCTGCAGATGTTAAGAAACCCTCTGTAAATATTAGTGCTCTGAGAATAAGTAAGGTATGGCATGCAAATGCAACATAATCAAGAGGAAAATTAAATTAGTGTTGAATTAGCTCTTTTCAACAGATTGTTTCATTGCCGGATTAGAGGCAGATTTCATTTGTTTCAGGGCAATGCTTTATTAATTATCTTATTTACTGTCTGGCTTCTCTGTGCAGACACATGGTCTTTCATGGCTTAATTGTATTAATCCATGTGTATGTCTGTGTTTTAGGATCTTAATAGC
Source organism: Rhabdalestes septentrionalis (assembly GCA_037832545.1). Classification (NCBI taxonomy): domain Eukaryota; kingdom Metazoa; phylum Chordata; class Actinopteri; order Characiformes; family Alestidae; genus Rhabdalestes; species Rhabdalestes septentrionalis. The sequence goes on from JBBMFX010000017.1 coordinate 11,212,778, forward strand.
ACTCTAAAAAGCCTCCTTTCTGAGTGGTTCTCTGTTGGGCTCCTCCAGCTGGAGAGAATCACTTGGCAGTCCCCTTGTGAACTCCTTCAGAAGATCAGCCAGTAAGACTTTATTATTCAAACAGGTTCTGATACATTCCTGCAGATTCTAATGTATTATAACTGTTAATGTTCTGCATGTTACATACTTGGAAATAACTATCCATTGATCCATCCATCCATCCAACCATCTATCTATCCCCCCTTCCATCTATCTATCTACTTATCCTTCCTTCTATCCATCCATCAAATACATCAAATATCATATTTAAGTATGATTATAATGTCAACATTTACCTTCAGCAAAAGAGCTTTTGAACCATTTACACATCATGAATTCCTAGGGCACTCAGTAGTGATAGTGTCTGTAAACATACCTTTATTTAATAGCTCTCTGACATCTACTGGCAAAGTATGCATTGCCAGTGAATAGCAGTCACTCACTCAAAGTGTATTGAAATCTTCCTCATATGTTTTTACAGATATGAAGCAGTTCATCCAGTGCGTAACTGGACAGACATTAAACGCAGAGTTGGGCCCTACAGGCGCTGCTATGCTTTCACCCATGCCTCCATGCCAGGAGAACCTCTGGTGGTCTTACACGTGGCGCTCACACAAGATATTTCAGATAACATCCAAGTGAGTGACCCAGGACTCCCTCAATTACTCTCAATTCTGTCCCTACTTTACACATCTTGATTCAGAGTGCAACAAAGAATAGCAATCAGTGGCTGCACATTTAAGTGCTGAGATTTGCTTTAAACCAAATGAACTAACTGCAAAAACACATTCTAAATGAACATTTTATATGTACCTTAAAACTTTATGATATCTATTTACATGTAATGTGAGTAAAAGTTATGTGCATGTGTGGAGCAGCATTTACCTTCACTTGTTACCTTAACAAAAGGCTTGTTTGTTGTCACATCTGGCACAAAACAGAATGTGTTCAAAGACACTGCTAACACCTGGTTCTTTTATTTGAACTGTGTCCAGAGAAAATTGTAGCCACATGCATTTACATTTGGGAGACAAATGTCTCTGTTCAGCCAGACTAAAAACAGGCTACTAATATGCTAATTGTCTGGTGAAGCTGGTAGGAGTGTGCTGTGATGTGTTCACATGTGACTATAAGGGGCCACTTTACTTTCTATCCAACAACAAGTCTCCTGTGCAGCTCCTGATTTTTCTTTGCTGTTAAGAAACACAACAGTCAGCATTTCAAATAATTATCTTCTTGTGTGTTAAAGTACAGTGAAGTACAATTTTCTGTAGCAAGACAAAAAACAACGAGGCAAAATGAAAATTTAACCAGCGTTTTTAGGCTCATCCATACAAAGTGGATATTTAAATTAAATTTAAACTCTGAGGAGAAACTTGCGTCAGGAGTGTTATTCCTGTGTTAGAATAGCGTCAGATTGTTTCTCGGGCAGTCACTTCCATTAGCAGAACAGCAGAGTTTGGCGCCATACTTATCAGATAAATCTTGGAGAGACAGATGTTTCAGTGCTATACTGTGACTGTGATGCATCTCACCTTCTGACAAGGTTTGAGTGATAAGATTTACATGTGTGTTCACACTTGCATTTTAATGTGGCTTGGCCTTATCTGGAGACTCTACCCATGCATATGCAAAATCCCTGGTGTTAGAAATGTGAAATCGCATGTAAATCAATTGTACGATAAACCAAACTCCCATTTATTTCTATTCGGGCTTACTGAACTTTTTTTTTTTTTTGTGTGTGTGTGCAAGAGAAATAGTTAATGTAGTGGCAAACTGTCAAGTAAACACTTTGATTCAGTATTAACTTGTAGGAATTGTTTTACTAGCTTTCATTAAAACATTTTCTCAAGTAAAATTAAGGTTTACCTTTTTTTATATTTTTATTAAATAATTGAAGGATTTAATTCCTGAATGAATTTTAGATCATTTTTATAAAACATCAAATTTTCTGCATAAAACCTAATTTTCTGCTCTACCAACTTTTCAATTAAATCCAAAGTGGCTACAAATTGATCTGTAGAATATTGGAAATGAAACATATTTATCTGTATATTATTTTAATTAGTCTAATTATTGAAGGATTTTTAGGCTGCCTGTAAATGCAAAACTTGCTTTGCTGGAATTTTTATCTGACCAACTGTCTCTACAAGTGCAGTGTTTTACTTACATACTTTGTTGTCTTTGCTCCTTTGCCAGAGTATCGTACGTGAATTTGCAACTCTGGATGCAGTAGAGGAGATGCAGAAGATCAACACTGCCATTTTCTATTCCATCTCCTCCACACAGGCTGGCTTGCAGGGTGTAGAGCTCGGCAATTATCTCATCAAGAGGGTTGTCCGAGAATTGCAGGTAAGTGTACGCAGGTTAGAGTGACTTGCTGATTATCGGAGAGAAAACAAGAACACATCAATGGAAAACACACTTTAAACCAGTTTTGTGCACAATTACTGTTTATTTGGCTGAATTTAACATGTGTTAATGCTATTTTTTGGTATTTTTATTGTTTTATTTTTATTATTTAATTGTTACTATTATTACTATTAATTAAAAAATATATATACAGCTGGAGTTTGATGCCTCTTCTCTTCTTACAGCTTTTGAAATATTGGAATGATTCCAATGTCAAAACATCTGTTAATAACCAGTGTAGTGAATGTGTATTCACAATTTAATAGGTTGATCAAGGGCCAAGTATTGATAATTTAAATAATCACATTGCCTCTTTAACACGGAGAGACAAATCATGGAGTTGCCTTAAATTGTGTGTAGGAGAGTGTGAGTCTATGGCGGTATGGCTAAACAGCTGGGAAGGGCAAAAAGTGGTGAAACACACCAGTCTTGCATATATGAACATACAGCACATTCATACACAGCTAAACACACTAAAGCTCAGGTCGGTTATAAAAAAATAGATGTGTGTCACTGTTTGATCAGCTCATGAATGTAGCTATGTGTTCAGCTGTCCTTATCCATAAATGGCTCGTTAAGAGCCAGTAAGTCAACGCACATCCGTGTTTCAGCGGTAAAATTCCAGACACTGAATGAACAGAATCAGAACAGACACCAGCTTGAATACATGCTTTGAGTGTTTTTTTTATATATACAACCTTATTTGTGCCCTTTAATTAATGTTTTGGTGTCTCCAAACACTATCACACATTGCATTTTTCACAGAAATACAATCTAGTTTCAGTTATATGGTCTACCATCCTGGATAGCATAGGCATAATGTGGTTAAACTGAACAATTATTTGATTTGGGGAGGGATGGAGTGCTCCACCCACACAGAGTATTAGTGTGGTACTAGAGGTTCAGCCACAGATTGAAAGACATACTATAGAGTTTTTTACTGTCAACTGCACAATTAGACCTGTGGATGTGATGCTTTTTATTCCTGTTCATACGGTCCACTAACAGCAGATCGCTACGCCACAGGTCAGATACCATAATATTTATAGGTTGAATGCATGAATAGGATGGTATTTAGCCATGTGAGTCATGGGGAGCATAGGTTATTTCTGCCTTGTAAAGTTGTCGAATGCCAAAGTTCAGTGGCAGTACTGGAGCAGTGCTTGTTCTACTGTCTTACATTTATGTCTCTGCCAAGATGCTGCTGCGAAGCTCAGAATAAAAGCTGCTTTGAACACTGACTTCCTGCTATAGGCCAAATCTAGAAGAGTGTCCTGCTGGTGTGTCCGGAAGATATTTTGCTTGCCTGACCAATGTAGGCAAATGATGCACAGAACTGTGAACAATCATATAGAATGTCACTTCATATAACTAGCCATTAGACCATTGTGGTTGAGTGATTGGCAAAAGTGAACTTATCAACTCATGCAGAAAATCCTCTGTGGGCAGTGGTGTCCTGTCTCCTGGTCTGCTGGAAGTCATCCAAGATGGTGAAGTTGGAAGTGACTGTTTACCCATATTTTACTCTGTTAAAAGACACAAGATTGGAGACGCCCACTCGCAGCATAATACATTTGTTCGCCTCACAGCACAGCCACCCAGAGTCAAGTGTGGAATTTGCATATTCTCTCTTTTCATAAAGAGAGAGCAAGAGAAACAGGGAAAAAAAACAAATGAAATCACAGCTGTCAACATCAATAATATGGAAAGGTATGGAAAACATGGCATGTCAGGGAGCAATGCAGCCGCTTTATTGGACGGTGGAATTGAATGAGAGGAAGGGGGAAAACAAGTGGCACTCCAGTTTATAGATTCAGATGACTTTTGCGTTATGGAAAATGTTGATGAAATAAAGTGCAGGGTGGCTGTTTGTGTAATGGAGGTTAAGCCCTGTTAAGAGCTCTCAGAGGAGGCCTGCAGGGATGCTGTTCTCTCAGAGAGCTGCTGCTGGAGGGGAAATGGAATAGGGCACAAGCAAAGGGCTGATGGGCATTATTTCATGCAAATGGGCCATACTGGCAAGATTTGTGCTTGTGCTTCAGTGAATGAGGTCGGTAGAAGGTGTGTTAGTGACAAGGTGTTGCATGTCAGCATCTACACTTTCCGGAAGAATGTTTTACTGCCTGCACTCATGTAAATAGTATTGTAATGAGTTTTTTTTTTGGTGTGTGTGTGTGTGTGTGTGTGTGTGTGTGTGTGTGTGTGTGTGTGTGTGTGTGTGTGTGTGTGTGTGTGT
>JBBMFX010000017.1:11232279-11245783 GCA_037832545.1 Rhabdalestes septentrionalis
AGAGAGAAAGACAGAGAGGAGAAAGACAGAGAGAGGAGAGAGAAAGACAGAGAGAGAGAAAGAGAGCGAGAAAGAGAGAGAGAAAGACAGAGAGAGAAACTAAGAGAGAGATAGAGAGAGAGAGAGAAAGAGAGCAAGAAAGAGAGAGAAAGACAGAGAGAGAGAGAGAAAGAGGTAGAAAGAGAGAGAGAGAGAGAGAAAGATAGAAAGACAGAGAGAGAGAGAGAGAGAAAGAAAGAGAGAGAGAAAGAGAGAGAGCACTCATTGTGAAGGTGCATGTGAATTGTGAGTCAGCACCTTTCTAGATCTTCCCAACAAGCGTCTATATTGTCTGTCACTCGAGAGTGGAGCGAACATTGCCAGATTGAATATATATATAAAATTTTTAAAAGAGTTTTAAATGTACGGAAGCTCTGCTTGCTGTCTGCTGCAGGTATTTTTTCCCAAAGCACAAGAGCCTCTGACTGGCAATTGCTTTTTCCATCACCTCTTTATAGCAATACACAAGCCGCAATATAAACCAAGTGGTTAAGATAAGCGGGTTTAAGCTTGTAGGGAATATGAAACAAGTACAAAACAAACAGTGAGAGAATAAGAGAAAGGGAAAGGATTTGAAAGAAAGACGCAAGCCACTATTACAAGGTTGTATAGGGGGAGAGGGAATGACTGGATTACTCCCTTCTTTGGGCGAGAGGTAGTGTCGAGCTCCATTCAGGCTTAATTAACTGTGGATTAGTTGGAGCTTTCAGTGGCTTACATCCAGAGGAGACATGAGAACCATTAGGCAGCAGCCCAGAGACATGCACTGTGACCTGCTCCATTCCTTCAGAAAGGTACACAGAATCTACTCCATCTTTTTTGTGCATTTGTATTTGTTAGAGAGAAAGTGCGTGTTTATATCTGCAGGTAATGAGATGCAGATACAGACTTGGTTTGCAGCAGGTGTTCTTAATCTTGCTTATTGGTCCAGCTTATTGAAGAGCTCCATAATCATTTGATGAGCTGGATCAGGTGCGATGAATTAAGGGGTACTTGAAACTATGCACATTTTTGGGTCACCTGGGGCAGGACTGAGAAACAGTGGTTCAAGTTAGAAGTGAAAGTTTACACACCTGATTGATTGCTAGTTTACCTTTTGAGACCTTCTGATCTAATGGCTTGTGATCACCCATAACATGCAAATTTCCTGCTTGTTATTGTGTAGGTTCCCCTCATGACACCAAAACAGCTCTGGCCCACTGATGTGCGGTGTGGTCCCTGGATCATTTGTTCAGGGAATCCCACAGATCTGTGTGAGGGAAGGTTGGTGGGTGGGTGTGTGGGTGGGTTGGTGGGTGGGTGGTGCGGAGATGGTGAAATTAATGATTTTGAAGAGTGCGGTGGACATGTGTCCCCCTGCTACAATAGTTCTGGTGCCCATGCCACAGATGCTGGTTTGGACTGATATCAGGCCAATTTTAAAGCCAGGTAAACACACTGAAATCTTTGTCCTGTTGTAGTTTTGGTGTATCAGGGCACATTGTCCTGCTAAAAGTGACCACTGGCATCAATAAATACTGTTAAAGGTGTGTAGTAAGGTGGTACATGTCAAAATAACATCCACATGAGATGGGCCCAGGACTCCAGGATTCCCAGCTGAAAATTGCCCAGAGCATGACACCATCAACAAACTAACAAACTGTGAATGACAGAATCTTTCTACATTGCACTTTACACATAATTTCTTGTCTGAAAAACGTTCCATTAGGTCATAATTTAATTTTTATATAGATGTATAGTTATGCTATATATCTATATATATAAAATTTTTAAATGTAATTATATATATATGTGTAGTAGGGGTGTGCCTAGCTGCCGCTATTCGTTTATCTGTTCGCAAATAACGTCCGCCCCGTCACGGATCTCTCCGCGTGGGTAAAGGAAAAAGGGGGAGGACGCACTCAGTGGTGGGATACAGAGCTTTTAATGAAACACAAGCAGTATTTATCACAACATTAAAACACAGAAACACAAAACAGACAAGACACATGCTCCTCAAACTAACAACAAAATAAAACAGGAGGCCGGCTTGAGATCCCCTCAATGCGGCCAGATTACGTGGTACGTAGATGAGGAGGTGCGGGAACGCGCACCCGGATTCAGGGCAAAACGTGAGGAACATGGGCCTATGGACAGAGAACAGAAATCATTAGGCAAGACAAATACAAGGCACAGGGAACTGACTTGAGACAGGAGAACAACGAGACAGGCAGGAGAGAGGACATGAAACCAGGACGAGAGGGAAACAGGTAAGCCAACATGTGAACAGAACTGATACACAAGATGTTTGAACAAACACAGACTGATACGTGAGATGATAGAACAAAGACAGACTCGGAAGAAACGGGACCGACTGGGTTTAAATAATATGGGGAAACGAGGCACAGGTGGGACTCGGGAGAAACGAGAAACAGGTGAAGGTAAATCAACGGGACGCGACACAAACCAAGGGAACACACTAGGAAGGGAACGAGGGGACCTAGGTAGGGTGGACAAAAGTAAAGGGACAAACGGGTAAAAACGGGGAAAAAGGAAAAAGGGAAAACTAATACTCGGAGTACAAGGATGGGGATAACGGAACGAGGACACGGACGAGGATGAGGATGAGGTGGCCATCACAGCCCCCCTGAATGTTGAGCGTAGGACGGGGGGAGAGGGCAGGGGGCAGAGGCAGAATATCTAAAAGTGAAAGTGATCAATCGGTCACACCTGAACACACCACTGCACACAGTGTGAACAGCACGAAATTCCTCCTCTGTATTTAAACCCATTCACCAAGTGAAGTAGCAGGTAAGCATGAATTCTGCGCCCAGAGAGCAGTGTGTGGAGACGGTACCAGGGAGCAGTGTGTGGGAGCGATACCTTACTCAGGGTACCTCAGTTTCCTAGCGGTCTGGGGGATTGACCCATGACTTTCTGATTGAAGAGCGAGTGCCCTAACCACGCAAGCATGTGACCTGGGGCAGGGTTCCCCAATACAAATATTTAAGTGTTTGTCCGAATACCGTATTCATAAAAAACACGTTATTTGTGCCTTTCCGAATACCGTATTCGGATTTGGCCGCACCCCTACTGTATATTAAAGATTATGAAGGAGCTTATGCTCCGGCTTTGTTCAGAATAAAACCTGCAGCCACACTGCTTAAACACTGAGGCCCACATTAATGATCTATTCTCACAGCTACATAATATTTAATCACTTTGGAACAAAACCTTGCAATTCTTTTTTTGTATTCATTTCAAATACAACATGTCTTCATGATGAATGGGCCGATAAAAATGCCCCAAAATGTCTAACAAGTTGAATGTGAGAGATTGTCCGGATGTTTTATATTTGTTGCTGAATAATTAAATCTTAATATGAACCGAAGATTAAGGGTAGGGTCAAAGGGCATTAGAGTAAAACATGGTAAAATGGAAGCAGATATGGGAAGACCAACTGACATCCTCTCACACACATTCGCACACTCACTGGTGTGAGAGAGGAACCTTGCTGAGTGAATTTCTGGCTAGCATCATTCTCTCAATACACTAGAGTGCAGTGGAACAAACCCACAGCAATGCTAGGAGAGACTGATGCCACTGGGAACACTGCCATTGCAAGGGTCATTGTCAGAAAAAACAAAGAGAAGTAGAAAAAAGTGAGTAACAAAGGGTGGGGGGCCTAGAGGGGAGTTTGAGTGAGGCAAAGTCTTTAGTTTCTTGATTATGGCTGAAGGGCAGCTTACAGCCAGGCGGTGCAGCTGGAAGATACAGTTAGTAAACGGGGTGAATAATTTAGTGGAGGGGATAATGAGAGAAAATGTTTTTCCCCTTTGTTGTCTCTTTCGCTATGCCTGGTCTTTAAAGATAGCCAGAGCCCTCGCAGAAGTGTGTGTTTATCACCGTGCCGCCTGACACTGCTAGCGCAACTTTTTCTCAGGGCCAAAGTGGACACACACTCACACACACACATATACACACACACACGCACACACACACAGACCACTTGCGCCCTTACAGAGAAAAGTCCAACATTTTTTATTACAGCTTACACGGTGAAGCAGCTAAGACCAGAGCAGAATGATAAATGAGTTTTCCTCCACACATAATCCTGTACAGTGCATTTCTCGAGAGGTGGCATTATCTAAACGTCCACTGCTAGTAGGTCCAGGGCTTCACGCTGGCCTGTGTGTGACCAGCTCACAGAGCTGAAGTAAATCTAGCAACAGAAATTGTTCACTGATGACATACAGCAAGCTGGGAACCATCACTTCCAACTGACTAATACACATGTTAGCATGATGTTAATTTAAACCAAGGCCCAATTTCAGACCTGCCAAACCACATTGTTTCACATCAACAGCTGTGGGACAGTAACACGATTTGCTTGTGCATATTGAGATCTCATGGTTGTCTGATTGTGCTACATTAAACACATTAAAGTAATATTCAACATTTAAAAAGGTAAATATTATACATTTAAAAGAAATTTAGTTTTAAAACATTATTTTTTTATTGTATCTCTTTAAGGTGTAGAATGTCACATAGTTCTGTAGTAAACATTCAAAGAACCATTTGAATGGCTATTTGCAAGGATCAGGGCAAAAAGTATACTGGATATGATTCTATAAATTATCTTTTTAAATTATGGTTGTTTATAGCAGCAAAAAGGTTTTTGCTACTGTCAAAGAACTGTTGTCCAGGATTCTATAGAAACATTTTTGCTAAGGATGAACCTAAAACCTTAGTCCCAATGCAAGTTCTGTTTTGAAATTAATTTTCAAGGCTCTGACCACCTAACTTTTGACCAATTTATGTATCCTTTTTCTAAGGAATATCCTGTTTCATCCAGACTTCCAACTTCCTTGTTCCTCTTGCATTTTGAAAAATACTAAAATACGTGTGCAATATCCACTGAACAACTAGATCTTTTATAATACAGTTATATTCTGTGGTGTTACCCAAAGTACCGTCCAATTTCAAACGAACTAGAGTCATACTTTTGTGCCAACAGTTCTGACATGTTCTTCCTATTTCACTGGAAAAGAGAAAAAATGGCTAAAACTAGATCAGTGTGTTCCTCATCATCATTTTTTTGTCCAGAAACAGCGCCTTTGTCATTGTTACACTGAGTGATTTTAACCATTAAGCCACTTCTCCTGTTTCTGTTGACTGACTAGTGAACATTACAATATCGACCCATGACCACACAGCCCTTTAATCTGCACGCCCAATTCCACAGGCAGTATTAAACTCAGGATGTGTCTTCCCTCGACTGGCCAGTGGGGCTCTTGTTAGGATGTTTATACATTCCTACAATTCCTCCTCGGGATGAAATATCTCATTTGCCGTGCCCTGTCAGGCCTGGGTGGGATCGATCGCTGCTATGATGTGTGTATGTAGGAGATGGCAGGGCTTAAGCCCAGAGAGACATGTAATATATGGATCAGAATTAAGGCCGGCCTTGTGACAGCCTCATTTATCTTCTAGTGTGACAGAAGCGAGCCCAACCACAGCAGTCTCCACTGTTTTAACACTTTTATTCTAATCAGATGTCCTGGACACACACAAATACACACGCTCTCCTTCTGAGTGTGTGTATGTGTGTGTGTGTGTGTGTGTATGTGTGAGGTATTTCTGGCAGGGGTGTGATGGATTGCATGCCCTGCTGGAATTCCGTCATGTTTGCATGGCAGAGTGTAAGTGAAGCGGTTCTTCTATACTCATCGATCTGTGTGTTTCGGAATAAAAGCCCTCTGCTACAAAACTACAGCCTCACACACAGCATGCTCAGCTAAGCATGCACGCTCTCTCTCTCTTGCTATCTCTCTCACACACACACACACATGCAAATGAGGATAGAAACCATCATACTATAGACATCCACACAAATGCATGTATTACTAAGCTAAAGAGGGGGTATACATATAAACAGCAATAGCTTTTTGCAAACTCGTTTTTTTACTGCTAGCTGACACATGCAGAAGAAAGTTAATAACTTTTATTTATAAGAACTCTTGTTACTGTTAGGGAGCTGAATATAACATCCATAAAGCCTCCACAAGTGTCAGTGAGTGGGGGGTGGGGGGTGGGGGGGTATCTGCATGCTGAGTTCTGAACAAATAGAATTTTGATGAATGAAGACAACAATCCAAAATAATGAATTCTGTCAAACTAATAAGGCTCATGGATGCAATGCTGTAATATAGAATCATGTGATATGGAAAATAACTTTAAATGCATGTTTTGGTCACTTTAAACCACAGGAACACATTGCTGTGTATTGCAGTGATTTTACCACAGTTAAATGCTGTTGTTAGAGGTGTTGTTATGACATAAACAAGAAAAAACCTTCAAAAATTATACCAAAGTTCTAGAACTAATAACTAAATAAACTCACAATTGATACGTACACTGCCAAAAAATGTAGAGGTGCATCTTCCTTCACAAAAATATTGTTGCTAATCAAAATGAATGTGAATTGAATGTAAAACCATTATTATTAATCAAAAACAGGATTATGGACCGAAATATCCTGGTTTTTAATAATAGAACAAGTTGCCCAGAGAGAACAAGTGTTTAAATGTTCGGAAACACTTTCCAGCACTAGGAACCTGTCATATGCTGTTCACCCCCGCCTTTGATTTGATTATTAACAGTAAACTCAGATTGTTGACCAAATTAATTATTCAACTTTATCTATGCAACAGATTTGTGTTTAGCTTTTTTCCTGTGCCTTTCAATAAATTGTTAAAATTGAACTTTTTACAGGTATACGACCATGAGAGTGAAGATCATTTGGACCTGCTGATATGATCTTTATAATGTCAAGTATGATTGAGCTCAGATTTAAGAAACTCTAAGGTCAGAAGGTGAAGTGATATGATTGCCCTGTCTACTCCAGTCAAACTGCTTGTGTGTGTTGTATATTTATGTCCATTCTGAACGCCCAGTAGCACCATATAGTCCATTCCAAGTCCAATTTTGAAGCAGGCAGGTACATGTTGGACACGAGAATGCTTCTGAAATGCTTCATTTATGTGATGGCGGTGAGAATATAGCTCGGGCTGCTTGTGATAGGATCACATATTTCCATTACTTCACAGGCCGAAGCGTGTAATGCCCTGGGTAGCAAGGTGTAGCACTTCAATTATCATCCACTTTCACAGCAATCACTCGACATTAAAAGGGCAAAACACAGCCGCAATTACACAAAAATTACAGCAATGGCATTGAGGCTGAGTGCAGAACATAACACAACTTTCCTTTTATTCTTCTTTTCTTTGCCATTTTTCACACGTGTACACAGAAGGTGCAGCTGACCTCAGCTCATAGAAAATAATTCAACACCACATCATATACAGAGAAGAATAATTGGAAAAAGAGTGTGGGAAGTGAATGAGAACGGATTGCTGGTGTTCTGAGAAATCCTCTGAAATCCGCTGTCTTTTTTGTCTAGTTGGCAGTTTCAACAAAGTGAAAAAACATTCAAAGTGCATGAGACCTACCCTGTCTGTGAATGCTAAAATGTGTGTGAACACACACACACACACACACAGACACACACACACACACACACACATACACACATACACACACATACTAACATACATACACACTCACCTTTACACACCACATAGGTTATGCAGAATGTTGTCCTAACAATGTATACACACACACACACACACACACACATGCGCACACACCACAGGACATAGGGTTATAAATACAAATACAGATACGAATAGTGGCCGCTCTGCACACCCCTAGTACACACATACATACACACACACACACACACTTTAAGTCTAATGTAACTTGCTAGGTTGATATTTCCCTATATACTCGCTGCTTCAAACCGTCAAACACACAAATCCCCCTTGAAGCATATCTGAGTACAGTCATGCAACCCTGCACTCTCTGCCCCACCGGGGGCCGTACCCTGACATCAGATACTGCCCTTGCACCAAACGCGAGCCACTCAACAAATTTGTCACTGCCTGCCATGAAACGTTAGAAGAAAATGTGCTCATTCTGCCAGCCTTAAACAGCATAGCTCCGGCAGTGCTTACCTGCGAGCTCCTACGGCTCGCTGCACAGGGGCCGCTTGGAAACATCTATCACAGAAACATTTTGGATAGGTGTTTGGAAGCAGTTATATGTGTTTTTGAAACATTTCCCAAGACACTCCATTCCCCAGAACACACAAAAAATACATCACAAAGCTTATTCCATAGTCTATTTATGATCGCACCATTTCTCATTCAAAACACCCAAAGGCTTCTCTAGAGTGTGGGCTTTGAAAGGCATTGCTACTTAACAGCGCAGCCTCCAAATCCCAGCTCAATACCCCCTGACACTCTGAAATTCCTCCCAGCACACCTACGCTACACCTGTGCTCTCTATAACTGCATTCAGCACACCTGCTCCAGTACGCCTCCACTGTTTAAGCCAAGAATACTCCCTCCCATGTGTCCACCGAACAAAGTGCCACGTAAACATCAGGAAAGTATCTTTTAAAAAAACGTTATCACCATGGATTTGTCAGTTTTAATATCATCTTAACAAGGGGTGAGAGAGTGTTCAGTGCAAAACTCTCACGGCGATTTAAGAATCATCTTTGTTCTTTTTGGAAATGCAGTCTGGGTTATTTGATTCTTAAACTGAAAATATGTTGCAATTAATACCACTACTCTGTTATATTTTTATAATAAAAATCAGTGTTGAGGAAAAGTAAACACACACACTGTTCACATTATTCCACAGCTCACTCATTCTCTGCATTCGACCTGCTCACTAAGTGAAGTAGCGGGCTGCCACCAAAGAGGACGCGTGGGGACTAGGGATGGGTATCGTCAGGCACATCCACAGGTAGGGCTCAACCTGTGCAGAGCACATACCCTTTTTGTAATAACACTTGGAAGTTAAACAAATCAATGCTATTGGTCACCCTATTTGTCTGGTTGTCTTTTTAACAAACTGTCGATCAAACTTCACAACTCCGCCCCTAAGTGCCGCGAACTTACATTTCAGCACATCAGTCATAGAGCAGAAGCAGATGAACGTCTTCGCCTTGTAACGGTAAAATATCTTGTTGTTTGAGCTAGTGCAACGATGTCTTTATGAAATAAACACAAGTATGTCTGTAAAGGCTCATATAATGCATCACCACACCGGTGGGATGTTGACGTAATGTGATGTCATCGTTTTAATGATGGACAAATTGCATACATTCACTGGTCAAAAACCCGCGCTGTATAAACCCATGCTGTATCTTCATTTGAGTTTGATACAAATCAACCGAGTGATCCTTGTCAGCTAGGTAAAATATATTGTAAGAAATTTCTGTTTTGATTTTATCTGCTGAATGCGCTGATGCATACAAATTAAATGATGTAAATTGTTAACATTTCATCATATTATATAACTTATGGTCACACAGCATGGTAGGTTAAAGTTTACGATGCCATTATATTATGCAAGTGTTTACTGGCTAGATTTAAAAAATCTTAACATGGTTTAAAACATGGTTTACTACTGTAATAATATTGTGTTAAATAAAAAAACTTTACACAATGAGAATGAAAATCATCAGATCACTGTGCATTCTATTTATTTTTATGATGCAGAATGTAATCTGCATCTATTCAAAGCAAATAAAAAAAGAAAATTTACATCTTACACAACTAAATAAGAGAGAATGCACAGCCAATGCACAATCCCTCTATATGTACATATTATCTGTATAAAAGTTATTAATTACTAATTACATATAATATGAGAATATTATTGTGTGGGGGGAGGCTTTTTTCAGTTTCAGTACATGCCCCTCAAAGACCTGTGCATGGCCCTGGGTATTGTTAAGGTTTTAACGATATTACTATGAATATCGATACCACTTATTGATTAGGTTCTTTAAAGGTATTCTTATCGGTATATTTTGTTGATTTTTTTCCTAAAAAACTGAAACAAATAGAGAACAGAATAACAACACATAACCCTAACCCTAATCTAAAAAAGTTGGACTACGAATTAAGTGTAGCAATACTTTGGATCGTTTGGCTCTTTCTGCCATTGTCACTCTATTAGTGCTAGCTCTCTGTTGTTGTTGTGTGTGCGAGTTTTCTCGTGTTGTGTGTGTGTGCGCGAGTTCTCTTGTGTGTGCGCACAAGCTCTCTCATGTTGTGTGTGCTCGCAGGTTCTCTCCTCTTGTGTGTGTGTGTGTGTGAGTTTTCTCGTGTTGTGTGTGTGCGCAAGTTCTCTCCTGTTGTGTGTGTGCGCGAGTTCTCTCCTGTTGTTTGTGAGCGTGAGTTCTCTCGTGTTGTGCTTTTTTAATTTCTCCAGTACTTACAGCAGAACCGTTATCATCAGAGCTTATCGATACTACGGTCTTTTATTATTAGGCACAGGGGCCGATAAAGTACCAGGTTTCGGCACCCATCCCTAATGGGGATAGTAAGTTGCTCAAGCGAACCTCAGTGGTGCCACGAACAGTCCTTGGATCCGAACCCACAACGTAAACATACCACAGAAATGAAGTATAAGTTTTTAATTCTCTATTCTTACTGAATGCCTATACAAAAGCTTTAAAATAACATAAAATAACATAAAGTGTCTATTGTATTTACATTTACAGTATATTGATGCTTCTTTAATTTTATATCTCAAATTAATACTTTTATCTTATGAATTCTAAATCTCTTGGTTCATTCATCATGAAAGTTTCCCTCAATATAAAACACTCCCCGTGTTTTCAAATAGTGTAAAACGTAAAATAATTCAATTAAGATATATAATAGAAACAAAAATTGCTTGTCCTTGTGTGAGTAATGCATCTAGATGTTCATTGTTGTGGACCTAATATTTTAAAATCGTGGGATACTTTCCATCACATGTTATAGAACAGCTGCCACTATGTGTTATGTCACAGAGGTTGAAAATGGTTCTTACTGAAATTGATGGGAAATCCCATTCTGTGTTATTTGCTCCCATGTGTCCATTATGCTAAATAATTCAAATATACAGGTGGAATGAAATCCCAGGCTCTGAGAAGGTGATGCATATCAAGGTAAGCTGCAGGGTACTACCTGGTCATTTGAAATTCTCTGTCCAATGTTCTGTCATAATGTGTAAAAAAAGAGACACCTTTAAGAGTAGAGGAGGCAACAGCCAAGAGCACCAGCAGATATCAGGAGGATCAGAGTAAAGCCCCTGCATCACCGAAAGAACAGTTGTAGGGTATATTTTTTGCAACTTTCAGCAAATTGAAAGTATGTAATGTATGTTCTGCTCACATCTTAGCTGTGTACATCACTGGTTGAACATTTGCACTGCATTAAACATTTCATGTGAATGTAACTAAAGAAATAGTTCATTAAAATCATTATACATGTTATAAGATTCATATGTATGATTGTTATACATTTTTGTATGATTTGTGTGATTTTTAATAAATGAACACACATTAAATATTTATAAAAAAAATTTCCCCAAAGCTATCATTTCTGGCAAACAGGGATTTACTCCAAAAATATAATTTTCTACAACATGCTCCTATGCTAATAATCTACATTTAAATGTTCATGTTATAAAATACATTGCTTCATCTATTTAGGGCAGAGCACTGGAAATCAACTATGAAGAAAATTCTTATTCTAGCACAGGGATGTTTTGTAAGAGATTCAGTCCATATTTATGAGCTTTTGGACATGTGTTGGGATAAGCATCAGTTTGTGGAAGCTCGATAGCAGCTCTTTCTCTTCTAAGCGAGCTCCATTTTAAGCATATAACCCTTAGTAAGATGCAGCAGCTAAGACGATTACCATCTTGAAATAACACCATTTCAAAGCAATGGCCCATAGCTCTCTGAATCCTAACATGCAATGCATGATAATCTAATTACTGAAGAAGCTTTTAAGACAAAGAGCACAACTGCCAGAAACTACCTGCGTGTACTGTATCTGACATTAAGACATGCTTTATTTAACCTACATCTATCTTCGGCTGCATTAAAGCTTAAGGCCTGGCTAGAGCTCCCCCGATGTTTGTGTCAAGTACCTTAGCTAATCCGCAGCTGCATTGTTTATTTTATAATGATAATCCAGCGTAATCATTTTGGACCACAACCCACAAGAATTCATGCAAATCAGCAGGCTGAGGCTCGCATTCTCTCGTACAGTTACATGCTTGTGCCCCCAGGAAAACACTAACAGCGCTAAATCGGGGTAAATGCTGTTAATATTCAGATGCATCATTTTGTTTGCAAAAATGTTATATGATGCAAGTGGACTGTATTCATAATGTTTTTCAAATGAGTAAATTATTCATTATATACTAATGTTTTTTAAAAGAGAGAAACAAAGAGTTGGTAATACCTACATTCATTATGTGCGGAGGTGCTAGTGTAGAAAAAGAAGCCATCGTTTCCAGAGATTTGTCACACATTTCTCTTCACTTCTTTGAGAAAGATCGATCTTGTTTAGTTGTCAAGCGTTACTGTGTCTGCATGTGGGTCTATTCTGGTATATAAAGTCCCCTTTTCAATACTGTTATATATTTTAACTACAAATATATATATAGTTATTTCAGATATTTATCTCATCAGTTATTGACTTACAGACTATTACATTACATGTGTGCCACATTTATGGCCATCTTACTGGAGATGAGTATAACATTGATAACATTGACTTTTTTGTCATTTGTCAAACATGAAAAAAAAACCATTTAGATGTTAACTGCTAGAGGCCTCGGTTGTACTTGGAATTGTGATATATTTAGCACTGTACTTTGTTGTGCTTTACAAATGGAACCATCTATAATGTGGAAAGGCATTTGCATAGCCGTCTTGCATGTTACAGATACAGAAACATATAGAGTTTAGCTTTACAGTAAATGGACACTGTTTTTCAGGGGAGCCTTAAGGCCCCTTCCTTTTCACCTGCAACAAATTTAAACTCATTTCTGATGGAATCATTATAAGCTACAGGTGGGCTGGATAACCACCACCATGGTCACCACTTACTTAAGATGAATTTCCTCCATACAGCTCCATTCAAACACTCTCATACTTATTATGTGCTCTTTCATAAGTTTTTTCCCTTAATGCCACTATGCAGAATTTTTTTAATACTTTTCTTTATATGACCATATAGGATTATACTTACTTATGTTACTCATAACTTAATTGTGCACCTCTGAAATCGCAGCCTTCAGTTAATGATATTGGTGATTTAAAGGGGTAGAGATATGTAATTGGGCCACAATGTGCAGAAAGAGAGAGAGAGTGAGAGAGAAAGAGAAACAGAGAGAGAGAGTGAAATGGATGGATGACACATCTACTCTGCCCTACAAAGGCAAAAGACCTTAACTTACCAGAGTTTAAAACTGAGAAAAATGACTTTAAAGTTTTTTTGTTGTCCAGCCAATTGTATGATAGGTAGGAAACTGAAAATGTACCAAGTAGTTGTCATAATGAATACAT
>JBBMFX010000017.1:11348389-11360005 GCA_037832545.1 Rhabdalestes septentrionalis
AGAGAGACAGTGGGAGAGAAAAGTAAGGAAAACATATCACTGCTTTCTGAAGCACAAGATGTTAAATCGTAATAATACATTTAAAAAATTTTGCCTTAAACATACCGGTCTATTTCTGTTTACGAGGACATCAGGCAGACTTGTGAGATGTCTTCATAGTTTGTAATGAGTACATAGGACAGATGGTCTTCATAAAAAGTGTCTCAGAGTTATCACTTGCGCTTTTTAATTGGGAGTTTATGGCAGACAATGCCAGTAATGAGAGCAATGAATGTTAGGAACAAATGAGTCATTAGAGGCAGTTTAGGCTGGAAGACAGGGATAAAATTAGATTAGATTAGCCTTTTCTCAGCCTACTTAAAGAATGGTGCTTGTCTTTCTTTGCTCGGCTGGTAGAAAAGATTAGCGGTGAAAGAAGGGGAAATTGGCATACAGTATTAACAGCTGATTCATGTTGTTTTTAACACTGACTCTCTGTGTGCTATGAGGACTACAAAGGTTCACATGAGTTTATTAGACTTAATGGAAAAGTCAATGAGATTTTACTCAGCAAGTCACATGATCACCAATGCAGGAAGCACAGAAAGAAACACCCTGTTCAGTCAGATCTTATTGACAAACACCTTGGAGCAAGAATGTGGATCAAAGAACAGTATGAATACAGCCAGGTATAGGAGAGTTGATATTGACTGGGTCTGTTAAAAATAGTGTTAGAAACAGTAAGCCCACATTGATCCCAGAGGAACAATGTTTTGTTTCACTGTGTACAGTTTAGATGGTTGAAATGACAAACACTTACCTGACCTACTATATTTGATGTATACTGTTCAGATCTAGATATTCAGAGTCTTCATCTGTCAGCTTCATCAGGCATTGATTTCCATCACATAAACTATATGGACAAAAGTATTGGGACAGACCTGTTTTTCAGGGTTTGGGCTAGGCGCCTTACTTCCAATGAAAGGAAATCTTAATGCACACAAAGATATTGTGGACAATGCTGTGCTTCAAAATTTGAGGACACAGTTTGGGGAAAACCTTTTCTGTTCCAGCATGACTGTGCCCCAGTTTGCAAAGCAAGCTCCACATATTAGGGCATTTCCACGGAAACTCCAAAATCTTGTGGAAAGTCTTCTGAGAGGAGTGGAAGCTGTAACAAAGAGGGACCAACTCCATATTAAAATCTATGTATTCAAATGCTATGTCTTTAAAGTGGTATAATAGTCAAGCGTCCCAAAACCTTTGTCCATATAGTGTATAATCGATGACGGTTGTCCTTTTTATTTATGACTTTTAAAGATTCAAATGCGACAATTACCTTGCCAGCTCATGAGATTCTGTCATAGTGACAAATTCACTAGTATTTCACGTGTCTGGCAAGTACTTTATATATTGCAGTGAAGTCACTCTGTCTAATAGGACAATTTTAAACCCACATGAAGCCTCACACCGGCTTTTCTTCTGCAATGCTATTCAGCTGAGTGACTGTGGGTGACAGAGAAGCACTGAATGTTCAGCACCACCAGAAGTAAAAGTGCAATTTATTCAAAAGTGCGCAGCATCGTTAAAATGA
The DNA here is from genome assembly GCA_037832545.1 of Rhabdalestes septentrionalis. NCBI lineage: Eukaryota > Metazoa > Chordata > Actinopteri > Characiformes > Alestidae > Rhabdalestes > Rhabdalestes septentrionalis. The sequence continues at coordinate 11,349,963 of JBBMFX010000017.1, forward strand.
ATAAAACCTTAAAAAATGGGAGGAAAGCAGTGATGACTAATGCAGTACAGGAATGAAGGATTTTTTGGTAAACAATTCAGACCTAGGGATTTCAAAATAAGCCTCAGAGGGATTTGCATATATAAAAAAATATGTTCAGCAAATAACTAGTGGTAGCGTGTATTCATCACAGAATGGGAAAGCTAATCAATCCTTCCAACTATAAACATGAATGCACATTAATGCACAATAATGCCTACTCATTATTCCTCTGTAATTCCTCTTGCCGATTTAATGCGGAGTTATATAATATTATTCAGAACATTTCCCTTTTTGATATGGTTCTTATGCCATATTAGGCGTGTTCTTAATTTAATGCACTTTGTGTAATCGCTATTAAAAACTTATTTGAAAACCATGCGGCTGCTTCATTTTGGAACTCAAAAACCTCATCCGTGATTCTGATTACAAATATAAAATGAGCTTATTTTGGCTCATTTTGGGGCTTCATCATACAACTCTGCTCCTCAGTCTGTCTCACATTCCTGCAGAATGAAAAAGCATTCATTGCTTATTGATTAGAGGAGAGAATGCAGCAATTGCTCTACTTTAATGCAAAAGAAACATGCATTTTCACCAGGAATGAAAGGCACATGGCACAGCTAGGAACTTCTAAATGCACTTCCTTCTTATGAAGACAGCAACACACATGTCCATGCTGTAAAGAGGATAAAAGGGTTTAGGGAGAACATGCTGGATTTAAAAGGAGCACATCGACAATCTGGCTAATGAGAGCCTGTTCCATAAAGAGGGACTAAAATCCAAAGCAGAGAGATGATATGGCTCCCATTAGAGAGCATGAGCCCCGAAGGACACAACCAGATGTCTACACAAGTGGTAGCAGAGAGATGATGATTCAGAAATCATCTTTGGTGATATGAGAAAACCTTTCCATGGAGCTTATGCACTATAATTAAAAAATGTATAAAAGACCAAAGAAGAGCAGGTACAACCTGGTGCCAGTTCTCCAGACTGTCTGTGCTCTTTCAGTGTTGAAGGGCTACAATGGCCAGTAATAACAGAAACTGTGTCCAATTTCTTGGCTGGTCAGAGTAAACATACATGATTCATTGGCTCACTCCCGAAAAACCTTGAGCCCAACCAAAACGTCCCCAGCACTAAACTTCAGAGCCTTGCTCATGAGCTCATCTTTCTAGACAGGTGTTTACTGTAGACAAAAAAGTCTTTCATATTAAATGTACATTCAGTGTAAACATCTATATATCTATATCTATATCTATATATCTATATCTATATATCTATATCTATATCTATATCTATATCTATATCTATATCTATATCTATATCTATATATCTATATCTATATCTATATATATATATATATATATATTTGCACAAAAATTGATCATTTAAAGTCAGCAGCTCAAGTATCAAAATACTGTGCCAACACTCCCCCACACACAGTGTGTGTGTGTATGTGCATGTGTGTATAATACACAGGTTGCTATTTTTTTCTGAACTATTGCAATGTGAGCTGTGTAAAAAATAAGAAACACCTCCATACATCTTGTAAGTGCAGTAGTGCTCGTAGAGCAGATTCGGGGATGAAACAGATTCACATATGCTCACAGTATGCTCTCAACATCACTATTTTAATTGTTGCAATTGTAAAATAATGAAAAATATTGCATACTTCCAAGGTGTTATAAACAATTTTTATGTATTTTCTCCAAACAGTTTTCTGTTTGGAAATAATGTATAAAACAATAGTGACATTCAAACTTTTCACAGACACAGACACACTCCCACCATTTACAGAAACAATAACCCGGGAAAAATTCAGGTCTTTCATTTTTTTCTATGGCTGCATGTATTAATGTGTGTGTGTGTGTGTTTGTGTGTGTGTGTGTGTTGGTCTTGTCCCAGCACTTGATCTGCTTTTTATAAACAAAATTGCTTTACAGAATCATTATGTGAATCAAACACCATGGGCAAAACTGAAACAAATATTGTTCATAAAACATTTGGGTTTTTTTTCTATTGTGTAATCCGTTATAATCTGAGCATTAAAACAGGAGACTAGAAAAACATAGGCGCGCATTTTAGAGCTGGTCTAAGTGGTGGATTCAACAACAATCCTGGGTCAAATGTTTGACAAGTTGTCCCCAGAATTGTATTCTTGTTATTTCTGCCCTTCTGAGGCCTCGGGCCACTATGAAACCAGTAATCACACGGCTGTATGTCTATGAACTGTTGTCAGGCTCAGCACTTTAGCTGCCTTCTCCGAGGCAAGCCGGAGTCAGGCAGGCTCACTTGGCTACTTGACAAGGTCTCATGTTCATGACAATATTCAATTTCTTTCAAGGTTGAGGGGCAACATAAATGGTTCTTCAGTGACATCACACCCATTAACCCTTTCCGGCACTCTTATTCTCAAGACGGTACCTACATTAACTTGCAACAACATTTAATGCTGGCAAGCTTTAGGGCCGAGCTCTGACTCATTTGGTTAAGCGACAACGTCTAAACAAGCTAATCTAATCAATGCGTCTCGCCGATAGTTGCTCGAATTTCACTCGGGCCATGATGTGGAGCTGTAGCCATCATTGTTAATGTCATTAGCATTTTGATGGAGCAAGATTCTCGCTGTCACTGCAGGGGAGAGCCGCAGCACGGATTAGCTGTCACTCTCCCGGAGTGACAGGCACGATAAGTAGGATCCCTGCTTCTGCACCCACACTAAGAAAAAAATGTTTCCTTCCAAAACGAGGTGGCGGTTATCGTGAGGTGCCAGCGGGTGGGTGGGTGTCCGCCTAACCCCATGTGCAGCAAAGCAGCACGGGCCTCTGGCCCCCCTCTCTCATCGGCCCAGAGCCCGAACAAGGGACAGCGAGGTTCAAGCAGAAGCAGGGGAAGAAGAGATAATGGAATAAGGACAGATAGGTCTGGTATTATCCTAATAATATTATCGCTCAGGGACTCAGCTACACTGCCCCTGGTTGGAATTATCACTGTGTAGACACTCATTTTCCTGTCACCCGCTGCACATATTTGTTCTTGGAAGGAAGAGAAATACTGGGCAGCGGTGCAGAAGGCACAGCGAGAAATACTCACTGAAAAGGTCAGATGAAAACAAAGCCAACTCCATAGTTCCTGCTTGGCTGCCTTGCACAAACAGCACAGCTTGGAGAAGTCTGCAGAGAAATCCTGCCAGATGCAGTTTCCAAACCTTCTTTAAAGCAAAGGTGAGTGTTTTTTGATTGAAGATACATTTGATTGGTCTATATATATTCAAGTCTATTACGCTTTTTGAACCAGATTTCAGCCTTTTCGCTGAAAATGATGTTATGATATGGGATCATTTGATTTGAACCCCTCCCGTCAAATTTATATGCACCTGGCGGATGTTGAGGAAAGTAGCAAAATAGAACCTACTCACCTCAGGCACAAACTTTCAATCCACTACCATCTGCTACATGTTGCCACAGTCTCAGGTCCTCTGGAACAGCTTCTTCCAATGAACCACTAGAATGCTGATATCGAACTGAACACCGACACTGAATACATGCGCACACCCGCTTTCCTTTCATATTCGTATTGCACAACTGCAGAGCTCAAACCTAAGCTTTTCACTTCCTCATAGAGATGTATTTGAGCTGTGACTAATAAAGTGATTTGATATGTCCAAATTTAGTATAGGCATATTTAACCCGATTTAGTTTAAACAACCAGTGGTGGGGAGTTTTGCACTGAATATTCTTCGGCTCTTAAAAACAGGAATAATTAATGGTATTGTCTCAAAACGTGTGTTTTCCTTTAGCAATGGCAGCAGTTAAAATATTGTAAATTCCGGACTACAGAGTGCACCTGATTAAAAGCTGCATGCTCAAATTTTATGAAGAAAATCTATTTTATACTTGTACAAGCCGCAGCGGATTATAAACTGTATGTGTCTCATGTTGCAATATGGGATATCTACACAGATTTTTAAAAATGTTTTATGGTATGGTGTGGTAACATAAACAAATACATATTGCATATCATTTTATTTGTGGAACAGTGTCTGTAAATCGTCTACCTTTATAAAATGTGTGCCTCCCCAAAGGGCCGTCCCCAGATCCGTGTCTGACGCTGGGTCTGGTTACAAAGCAAAATGTTTTTTGCATCATGAAATAACAATAAAACGTTCATTAGCCGCACCGTATTATTAGCCGCAGGGTTCAAAATTTGGGAAAAAAGTAGCGGCTTGTAGTCCAGAATTTACGGTAGCTACTGGACTCAAAGCACACGACTCAAAGGTGTGCTGAGAAAACATTTGTCAAAGACTGACTTTTATTTCTATTGCCTACTCTCAACTGCTTTACCTCTCACTCACTTCTTGTGTTTCTCAAATCTATATTTTTGAACTATTCCTCAGTAGAATGCTTTGAAGTGAAATAATTTACACTTCACACTATACTGTGGTCCACTACAACCATTGTTGAAGTCATCACCGTTACATGGGCAAAATGCAATATAATTTTTGTACTCTTCAATAGCATCTTTCAAAGAGCACAAAGAACTTAAGAGTTTTCATCACAGTGTCGTAGTTCACAAAGCTACCACTTAGAGGTTTTTTTTGTATATTGTCCTACTCAGTGTGAGGAAAAAAAAACCAGGAAGTGCAGATAGAATGTCCGTGTCTAGCATCAACAATAACGCTGTGCATCTTTTACATGCACACATGCTCACATATTCATACACACACATGCACACACACATATACATTATATGTCATTATATTCAAGCTTTAAAAACATTTTTTTTTAAACCATCTCAAAACCTGAAGGTCTTGTGGGGATTATGCAGTATGCAGTGTTTAGTAGCTACCAAAAGAAGGACAATCAGTGAAACAATGACAAGGTCATTGTGCTCGACAGAAAGGTGTCAGAACGCACAGTGCATAATCTAAAATATCTGGGATCAAGGTGTTAGAAGAGGATACCCTTAAATCCTGTAAATTGTGAAGTGGGGTCTCTATGAACCTGTTTGTTCATCCCACAGATGTAAGTTTGGATTGAGATCTGGGGAAGTTTTTTGCCAAGTCAACACCTTGAACTCTTGTTTTTCAAACCTGCAATAGGTGGGTGGAATGCATCAAAGTAACATCCACATGCAGGCCAGGAGCTGAGATTTCCCAGCAGAAAATTGTCCAGAGTGCTATACTACACAATATGGACAAAAGTACTGAGAAGCCTGACCATTACACCAACAAGGACTTATACTGCATTCACATCCACACACATTAATATGGAGTTGGTCCCACCTTTGCAGCTATTACTGCTTCCACTCTTCTTAGAAGGCTTTCCGCAAGATTTTGGAACAATTCTTTAGGAATTTATGCTCTAATGTTGGATGAGAAGGCCTGACTCGCGATGTCTATTCCAGCTCACACCAAAGATGTTGATGGGGTTGAGGTCAGGCTTCTGTGCAGACCAGTCAAGTTCTTCCACACCAAACTCATCCAACCATGTCTTTATGGACCTTGCTTTCTGCACTGAGGTACAGTCATGCTGGAATAGAAAAGGTTCTTTCCAAAACTGTGTCTACAAAGTCAAAAGCATAGTGTTGTCCAAAATGTCTTGGTGTGCTGAAGCATTAAGATTGCCCTTCACTGGAAATAAGGGGCCTAGCCCAAAGAGTAGGCAGTTCTGACAGGTGTGTCCCAATACTTGTCTGTATAGTGTAGCTCTGGCTTGCTTTCTTTCCATCCACATATGCAGTAAGCTGTGGTGCGCTGTGAATCTTGACACCCTCTTATTACAGTACGCATTAACTTTTTCAGCAATTTGTTCTACAGTAGGATCGGAGCAGACAGGCTAGCCTTTGTTCCTGACATGCATTGCGAAGCCTTAGGCTGCCATGACCATCTTCAGAATACCAGTTGTCCTTTCACCAGTCACGTAGCACAATCTGGCTTTTATTTCAGTCACCCAACACAGAAATCAACTATTTATAAAATCATGCATATACTATACATCATTTGCATTTTGGAGAAGAGGGTATTCAAATTGATGCACATCAATAAAAAATGCGTGGTTTGAGTGTATAAAACAAGACTTTAGGTAACGACATCACCTACACCTAACAGAAGCCTGTTATAATGCACCTTGGAATTGTAGGTATTAAAAATTATATTGTCAGAAAACTAGATGACACTTATTCCTTCCAAAACAACTGTTTATAGAATAAAGGGCATAGTATTGAACTCGGTTGGAACAGAGCAAATAAATAATATTAGGCAATAGCAAGGCATGGTTGGCTTTCATCAACACTGCCATTAATCTTCTAATATTGAGCACACGCTCAATCTTAAATTGAATAACATGTCAGGGGATTTCGAGTCAGCTTTTCTTGTCTCCCTTCCTCATAAAAATGGGATTACGGCACAGTAAAAAGTTAATTATTGTGGCAAATCCCCAAAGTATCTAATGATTTGCACAGCATTGGCAGAACAAGCTATTCTGACTGTGAGAAAGTTGGTGGAGGAAAGTAAAGAGGGGTACTGTAAGAATGATGCCTGTATAGATCAGATCATCATGATGTAACCCTGTGACAGGTTGTGTAATGAAGAAAAATGAAGTGGTAGAGCAGTTCTGCTCTTTACCTCATATAGAGAACATTGAATGGGGAATGCTACTAGCTCATGTTAGGACTGGTTAAATTCTAAAATGACACGCTCATGCTGTAATTGTACACTGATTATATATTTGTTTCCGATCTTCCCCCAGTACAATAGATTTGTTAGTATCTTTTATCAGTAGTTAAGAGGACAGTAAGTGCCCAGCAACAAATGGATGAGGCACAATAAAACAGGTGAGGAACTGAGGTTAAGAGAAAAAGAGATTTATGATATAATACATTGTGTATTCTTGTCAAACATAATGCAAATGTTGCTAGTTGTCCAAAATGAAGTTAATGAAAAGATAAAACACAGACAAAGCAAACAAATTAGCCTCTTTGAATGCTATGAGCAGCGTCTTCGTTTTATGTCATTTTAACACAAAACATTTTTTCCAACTATGCCCATTTATACTTAAACAGGCTCTTTTTGTCAAGGTGCATTATACCCGTAATGGATCTCTACTGTTTGGACACAACACTACATATATTTTTTTAGCATGAGTGGGTGGGGCTAAACTGCTGTAAGCATAATATGAGGACACAAGCAAATAGATTGGTGGTGAGTTCAAAACAGGTTGTTTATTTTTTAAGAGTGAATGCCTTTACAAAATTAAATGTTTACATACTACATTAAAATTGTTTGCATTTTCTATGAAATAGGGCCTTGAATAATGCATTTACTTCCAGTTCTCTTTGTAAGGATCAGAATGTTCGCCACACCTCTGTCTAGACGTGATAGAACAGAGCAGGAGAGAGCTGTAGATGCTAGGCAATACTAAGAGCCCCTGCTGTTCAGATCACCTAGATCCATCCTGTGCAAAAGGAGTGAGGGAACTCACTACAGGCACCCATATAAAGAAGCACAGCTCTGTTTGATGAACTACACACAGCAACCCTAGGAGTGTCTCAGCATGTGTGCAGCAGAAGCAAGGATCAGGGGGCTGGATTTCAGTCTGATATGAGGGAAGGAGGATTTGTAGCACGAGTGAAGTTTAAGAGTACTAAGTGTAAATATACTAGTGACAATGGGCAATTTACAGTCTTCTAACTGTACATAAATAAAAAAGAATGTTTTAAAGTATTTTAGTAATTTACATATACAACTTGCTGTCTTAGCAGTACTTGTCAGTTGTTTGGAGATCTGGTGACGGTAAAGGTCACAGCAAGTGATTCAAATCATTTTCATTCTTATCAAACCATTTAGAGACCCCTGGCACTCTTTCTTATTCTGACCACCCCAATAAATGTCTCGTAATGGATTCATGTTGTTTTGATTTGATGTAACCTTTACATCTAGAGGGGCCCAAACCATGCCAGTAAAATATCCCCCATAGTGAAACTGAGTCACCAGTTAAAGACATCACAACTCATTTAATGAGTATTTATACCACATAAATTAAAAGAACAACAGTGATCTGTTACACACTATATAGACAAATGTATTGAGACGCCTGACCTTTACACCAACAGGGACTTTAATGACATTGCATTCAAATACCTAGATTTTAATATAGAGTGGGTCCTCCCTTTGCAGCTATATTAGTTTTCACTCTTCTTGGAGGGCCTTCCCTGAGAATGTATTCATGTTGGACTAGGAGGCCTGGCTCACAATCTCCATTCATGTCCAATCGAAATGTGTTGAATGGAGTTGGTCAGGTCTCTTTTCGGGCCAGTGAGGTTCTTCCACATTTAACTCATCCAGTCATGTCTTTTGGTGCACTGGGACAAAGTCATGCTGGAAAAAAAAATGTTCTACCCCAAACTATGGAAGCTTCCACAAAGCATGGCGTTGTCCAAAAGAGCTTGGTATTCTGAAGCATTAAGATTACCCTTCACTGGAAGTGTGGGCCCCACCCCAGACCCTGAAAGACAGGTGTGTCACAATACAGTTCGTATACTGTAGCTCTCACTATAAGAGTCAGTCTTTCAGGTTTGTACTCTGGGTTAATAACACACATGCACTCAAACACATTTGTGAATAAAGAAGACTTATCTGACCACATGTCATTTTATTCATATCTCTGTAGAACAGTGCTGATAGTTTTTATACTTCTGAATTCTCAAAGTCTATTTGTCTTTGTAATGAGGAGTTAATGCACAGAAAACCTACTATAATGTCCCTATCTGTGCAGAAACATTAGTCTACCATAGCTACTTAAACAATTAAACATGATATAGTTTTATTAAATCAGCAGATGATTCATTAATAATTTAAGCAAAGATATTGAGACACTCCACATGGCTGTAATAGTAGAGTTTTTGCTTTGGAACATTAGTCATCACTCGTATCAATGCAGATATTTCCAGTACTTTTAGCCATGCATTCAGGCACCTAAATGAACAGCTAATTGTTTGTTTTTTCATTACTAATTGCATGAAAACATTAGCATCATTGTCATTAAATGTGTGCTTTTGACAAATTTTCCAGCCCTGAACATGATATGAATGAATGGTTTGATGAGTATGATTGTGGACAGGTGTGTTGTACAGTCCCCTTGACCTCCATCGTTTAGAGAATCAGTGATGGGTGGTAATAATATTGGATGGCAGGACTAGAATCAACAACACTTACCAATGGCTTGCACACACTGAAGTATTACATTTGAGAGCCCCTTATTAACTAGAGCAATGACAGAATAAAATTAGCTTTCACTGCAGTAATGCACTTTTTATCATCTGCAATAATAACAGAACCTGATTTAGGTACGGATCTATATTGGAGAGCTCTTTAAAGTAACAATATGTAAAGTGAAATTATCAACTAGTATACAGCTACTTTCATAAATATCCAAATGAATCAGCTTCTTGTCAATTGTTAAAAAGTAAAAATATGCTTTTTCAAAAATATGCTTTTACCTAGCCCTACTCGCCTATTCATACCAATCATCCCTATAAGGAACATCCTTAAAAGCATAGAATTAGTTCCATTCATGCATATATTCAACCATTCATGTATTCATATATCCATGAATCTAACAGACTGAAATATATTCCCACAGCACTCAACTCCTCAAATTTCAAAGGGTACATAGGTCCGCCCACTCTTCAATTCCTCATACTCATAATCACAACTTTTTTATTACTTTTGTAGTTGTTACCGAATAATTTACTGAGCAACAGGCCTTAGGCTGATTTTACATGGCGGAACTTCCACACAGCTTTAGCTGCAACTAAATTTTACATGAAACTTCAATTTGACTTGCATGGCACAGTGTAAAAGCATCTTTCATTTCACTTTAAACTAGTTCGACTCTCTGCCCCAGAAGTTAGAATTATTTCGACTTTGTGAAAGAGATTTCATGAAACAAATGGTACCATTTGATCCAACTAGTTGTCCTTATTGTCCTATATTCTTCATTTTCCCTTCTCATGACAAAAGA
>JBBMFX010000017.1:11366787-11377188 GCA_037832545.1 Rhabdalestes septentrionalis
GTTAACAACCTTTAAATAAAGAAACCAAAGACGGATAAAGTCTCTGTCTGTATATTGCTGGAGACCGTTCATGACACAGACCTTTTATCTGCTTCTAGTAAATAAGATAATGAGGGAATAACACACACCTGGCCATTGAACAGCTGAGCAGCTAGTTATCCTATTAATAAAGGGAAAGTGATCAATCGGTCACACGTGAACACACCACTGCACACAGTGTGAACAGCACGAAATTCCTACTCTGCACCGGGCAGCCATGAATTCTGCACCCATGTGGAGCAGTGTGTGAAGACGGTACCAGAGAGCAGCGTGTGGGGAGTGTACCGAGGAGCGGTGTGTGGGAACGGTACTTACTCAGGGTACCTCAGAGGTTCCTAGCAGTTTGGAGGATCGACCCAGGACTTTCTGATTGCAGAGTGAGTGATCTAACCATGCAAGTGTGTAACGGAGGGGTGGGTGTGGGGGTTCCCGAATACAATATTCCGAATACGGTATTCGTAAAAAACATGTTATTTGTGCCAATCCGAATAACGTATTCGTATTTGTCTCCACCCCAATCTGTATAGACCAGAATAGGAGTTTGCAGAGCGGCCGCTATTCGTATCTGTATTTGTTTAGAGCGAAAAATATTGGTATTCATATTTGTATTTGTTTTCAAGTAAAATGTACATGCAACGCAAATTCCACCCCCCACCCCCCCCCACCCCATTAACAGCTGTTGCAAAATGATCAAATTAGCATGTGTACATTCTGTTAACTTATTAGCTGCATTTAAATAATGCGTTTTAAGATTATGTGCAATCAGCTTGCTTATTTATCATGGTAATGTATAAAAGAGACAAAAGCAAATCAACCAAATGAATCTAAAAAAAAAGAAAAAAGAAAGCTGAACCTGAAGACCTCAGCACCAACAAATCAAATGCTGTCCAATAACCATGATCTCATGTTCTAATTTTAGGTACTTTAGGTACCAAACTAGAATGCAATGCAACCAATGCACAAGGACCTCATTGAGACAAGATCTCCAGCCAGTAACTAAACTAACCTGTCTGAATCCCCTTTTCATATTTATTCACATCCTGTAAGAGAAGGAAGCTAAGGAGAAATAATCAGGCTGTCCTACCAGTGAGTGGGTGAATTCAGGCGCGTGATCGTTCCTGTCTGTGATGGTAATGGTGGCAGTGGCAGTTCCTGTCAGCCCCACCTCACTTCCCGCCATGTCCTTAGCAACAATCTCCAGCTCATATTGCGTGGTGGGCAGAGTCTGTGGGGAAAACACAAACAAAAATAACTTCCTTAACTTGTTAAGACACCACGGCCCAGGGGTTAGACGAACCAGTGTCACAGCGAAGGGTTAACAAGCTTCGACTAGCAGCCTTCATTCGCCATCCAGAAAATCGTTCAATCACGGCTGATTTACCAGCAGTTAGGTGCCATCAATAAGCAATAAAAACAATTAGGTGTGTTCTGGGAAGGTATTTACACTTTCAATCATCTGATAAAAACAAGGGTAATTAAACAGTAATCAACAAATCATTACATTGACTCATCACACTGTTCTCTAGCAGAAAAAAAGGTCTTTGCAGCAACAGAAAAGTGGAATTGAGCACTTCACTGCGACAGACGGCTCAGCTCGTCCCTAAACCATAAGGCCTCATCAATGGATGCCGGCAGACAAACGAGGCACAAGGCTGAGATTTCCTTTGCATTGATTTGCAGTCACTCAGCCTGGAGTGCGTAAAGGCTTAGTGAAGGACCGCGGCTGCTGTGGGCTTGACTTATGTGAAGGCCTATGATATTACAGTGAGAGGAAATCTGTGCAGGGCTAACTGTCAAGCCAGAAAGAAATGTCAGGGATGTGATTCCGTCTTTCTGTCCCACTCTTTTACAATGATTGGAGGAAAAAGTATGCCACTCAAAAGTCTCATATTTTAATAGAACAATTACTGTGGTTTAATGAAGTAAAAATATATTTATTGCCACATTACCATTTTCCAGTCACTCCTCATCCCTAGGAATTAAACAGACTGTTGGTGGTTGCTCTGTCTTTAAGACTGATGTTAATTATCTCTGTTCTGACTGGCTGTCTCACTAAAAAAACAGTCCAAGCTAAAACACTTGTTTTAACATTAGTGTGAATGGATTGATCTATCTTTCAATCTGTCTGTCTGTCTGTCTATCTAGCTGTAATATAATTAAAAATGTATAGGAAATGGTCTGTTATGGCAGTTTGGTTGCCATATACAGTGAATATCAATCAAAATAGTAAATGATATACACAGTATATGTTTTTATTCCACCATGACACTGGTCCTTTAATGTGTCAATGTGTTAATATGTTGCCTTTCTACACACACCCTGGCATTGGAATATAAAAACTATACTTCTTTCCTTTCCTCTCTCATTACTCAACACTATAATGCAATAAATTGAAAAACAAAAAAGCTCCAGCTTTTATAATTTCCAATTTACGAAAACAAATCATTTCACTTCTGCCAACTCTGTCTCTGGCAGATAGCTTTCCACTCTCATATGGGAAATAAAGCTTTTCCACAAAAGAGATCCCATATCTTTATATCAATTACGAAGACATTAGGCATTTGTAATATCATTCCTCACAAAACAACGTGAAACCAAAAACATATTACACATAGTGGTGTTGTTAATACAAACATTTATTTTCCCTTATTGAAATCCCACTCAGTGCACTGTTAAGTACCACATGGTTAATAAAACTCATCCATCTGTATCATAGAGTCCCCAAGAGGCACCTGCCGCATGCAGCTCCCTGTGCCCACAATGCACCGCTCCCTCTTCACCATATTCCTTCCACATTTGTCGAGCAGGAACACTTAAGTTGATTAAAAGGACAGAAGTTTGGCAAGGGTCTGGGCCCTAAAAAAAAAATTTAAGCAAAAATGTCATGCTGGAAAGTGAGGTATCTTCAAGAGTCAAGACTTTTTCAAAGGAGACCTTGAAAGTTGAAGATTTTGAAGACCGGAGGCCAGAGAAAAGAGAGGCGAATTTTTCTTTAATATGCCGGTCACTGCAGAGAGTTTTATTGAGAAGAAGGAAGGCACATAAGTCGACTAAATGATCCGAGCAATTTGCCGAACTCCTCCTTGACTTGCCCTAATTATTCTGCTTTAGAGAGTGAATGTGTAATACCAAGCACTTCACCTGAAGCCTATACTGTGGGGGCACCCTGCAAAAAAATGACTGCTTTAATTTGCAGTAATATTTGTCATTACATGTCACATGGTCAATTATGCAATGATATAACAGACATATAACTGTATTTTCCAATATACAACAAACACAAAGTATATTATAATTCAGATAATAAACTATAGAAAATATATTTGTCTTAACCCTTTTGTATTGCTAGCTATCCATACACACAGTATGAAATATGTAATAACACCATAATTATATGTAATAATACCATATCACAAAAAAAATCTCATATTCTATTCCAAAACACAATTATGATATCAACTGAAATTACACAATTTTTTGGGAGATTTTTTTTATCCTGCAAGTTTCAGCGAGTGACTAATTATTAATTTGAAATCCCCTACTTCTTGATGTCTGAAAATTCTGACTAAAGCCAAGTGCAGAGTGTTCCAGGTGTTTTATTTTAGCTAAAAGTAATGAGATATTCAAAGATTTGTATTGAAAACCATGTGTTCAAGTGCCTCGACATCAGGACAGCTAGAACCGATCACACGGTAATCAGGTTTTATTTGTCCCTTAACTGTGCATACAGACAACATCTTGATTTCAATACCAAATATTGTCCCATGGGGCTTAGGTAGGGAGGCATAGGTGCAGGATTGCACTTTTATTTAACAGCAACACAAAGATAGAAAAGGTAACCAAATACCTGAAGCTTAAGCAAACTTTAGACACAGAAGACACACATAAGATGGGTAAAGCAGGGGGACCAAAGCGGGGGACCAACAAAAGCAACCTAAATACAAACAAGACTATGAACCAATCAGCACATGCACTACCGGTCAAAAGTTTTAAGACAACCATATTTTTCTGTTTTTTGTGATGTAATTCAAGCAGTTCAATGTTTCATTGTTCATTCTGCAGAAAGCTCTTCCCATGTTGCAGATGTTCCCATAAAAGTGCGCCACTTATAAGTTGCTTTGCTTACACTCTTCTGTCCAGTTCATCTTTAAGCCGCTAGATGAGGTTTTGGTGAATTCTGGCCTCTCCATGTTTTCCAGCTTATACTTTTGTTCTTTTTTTAAAGGTAGTTCTGGCAGAGCTTGGAATTATATTTGGTAGCTCGAACCTGACCAACTAGGCACATACCAGAGGTACTGCATGGTTCTAAAGAATAATTTCCCTCTCCTGGGTAACCTTAGCATTATTTAAACCTATTGCAGTTTAGCACTGTCCTTTGTGCCATTTCATGATATTCATTGGACTTAAACTGTTTGAATTTCAATAAAAAACTGGGGTGTTCTAAAAACCTTTCACCTGTAGTGTACAATCACTTTACTTCCCATGCTTAGCAGCTGGAACAAAAGACAAGAGGGTTACGGATACCCAGAGCCTATGCTAGGGCCTATAGGCATGAGGGAGAGGGACCCACCCTGGGGGGTGCCAGCCCACCACAAAGAGGACACAGACCGTTAAGTCACACACTCATACCGATTATCGATTTAGAATCCCTGATTCATCTGAAGGGCTTATCTCTGGACTATGGGAGAAACTAGAGGCCTGGGAGAAAAAACCCACACCACCATGAGGAGAACATACAAACTCCATACACACACACACACACACACACACACACACATGTATAGCCAGGCCCTGCATTCCAACCCCCAAACCAGGAGGTGTGATGCAACAGCACTACCCATGGGGCCAAACCAAAACATATTTATATCATTTCTGAAACAGTATTAAAAAATCCAAGAACCAAAACACACTGCAGAATTTAAGTGAAAGTGACCATTTTGTCACACGTGAACACACCATGGTACACAGCGTGAACAACACGAAATTCTAACCTCTGCTTTAACACATTCACCAAGTTAAGCTACAGGTGGGCAGCAGCACAACACCCACGGAGCACTGTGCAGGGTATCTTCCTCAAGGGTAGCTAAGAGGTGCTTAGCATGCCTTGGGAACTGAACCCACAGCTTCCCAATCGCAGGGCAAACACCCTAATAACTTGGTTAACAACTGACCTTAAGGCATCTTAAAACCTGAACCTCATCTATGTATTGATGCCAGAGATAGGAGTTCGTCAAAAAATATACAAAATGCAGGCTTGTACTCCTAAACTCACCACATGTGTAGCATTTCTATTCCATTTATGCACCCAGCAGCCTTTACCTCAGGCCTTCTTTTCTAATTCAAAACCCTCACTCCTCCCACACCTATAAACTAACACTGAATCTGACAGACAGCTTCATCCATTTCTGATAATAATGTGCTATCACACTGTAATCCACCTGACCAGAGATCAGTGGGGAAAACGCAGCAGGGCACTGGGAGCTTTCTGCTGCATGTGCTGATGCAGATGGCCACAGAGATTGGCAAGGATGGGTGTCACTGAGAAGCGGCTCCGAAATTATTTACCACTGATAAACAGATGGTCTTTCACAGACCTGTGAGTTGGAGGAACTGGGGGGAGACATCCATCTGGAGGAGAGGAAGGTGAGAGGAGATCTAATCTTACTGGTGTCATAGCCCTTACATAGAGCTCCTGTGTGACATGACAACATCATAATGAGCAAAGTGCTCCTTGAGTTCAGCCCTTGAGCTCCATCATGCATCCATGTCCCTAACTTTCGTGGAAGAGTTGGGAAGGATAACTAAACAGCTTCTAACCAGGTCTGCCAAAATTGATATCCCATTCCTACAGTTGTTTTTTGTGGTATTAATGATCAAAATATCTACCTGCAGTCTGAGGAATGGTTCTATAAGTGTTGTCTAATGAAGACAATAGATATAAGATAAGATAAAATAAAGCTTTATTAGTTTATTAGTAATTTGCATTGCTATGGTAGAAAGTGGACAGAAAAAAGGAAAGAGTATAATAAAATTATATATGAGCATCTGCATATAGTGAAAAACCATGTTTTATGTCATGTGGTTTAAAAAAAGCCTAAAAATGCTGATTTGTAATGTGTAAACACTAAATAGTTTAAATGACATTGAAACTTTAATGTCACTATAAACTAAATAGCCTTTAAAAATTGTAAAGGTAAACCTGTATTTATATTGTACAGTTTACACTGAACTCCTGACATGCTAGTATGTAAAATATTGAAGTTATAGACTGCTATAGACTGCACTCAAATAAATGCATGTGCGTTTCCTGTGGTGAACTGTTATACAGAATAAATGATCACATAGTCCATACAGTGACCAAAATCTCTTCTAATGAAATCTGTGTATGTTTCACCATTCACCATCATCCAATTACTGAACGTTACTGTTAACATCTCAGTGACTGAACCAAGAGGAAGGAAATCCTAGAACCTCCTTCTGAAAGAAGGTAATAGCAGTTTCTTGCTTCTGGACATTAGATATCTGAACAGAGACCAAAAAAGTGGTGACCGGAGAAAAAGTTCCTATAGAATTTAGAGCAGCAGAAGATGACGTAATCATTGGTGCTGCTCCTCACAGCGGTCCAAAGACTTTTTTAGATGGCATGACGATTGACTGGAAGCTACTCTCGAAGTACAGAGCTATGAAAGGTGACTGGGGAAAGAGTGATGAACCTCAGGCTGAGATTACTGCCCTGCCTTCATGAAAAGGTGTGATGCCATAATCACGCTTCCACTCATTCTTTTGTTCTTGCCAGTTCTCTGAAAGAGACTAGCCTCCTCTTCCAAGTCCTCTGCTTATTCATCCAACCTCCTTTCATCCCTCAAGAATGTAATGATCCACACAAAAGCCTTAGAGAAGCCTACTGGAATTATATGAATATGAAGTATAGCTGGCTGGCTGATATGGAAATGCTGTATAAACTCTGTCATGTCCATGTCTGCCCCTTTTCCCTTCTTTTCCCTTTTTAAAAAAAATCCTCGCTGGTTTGAAATGATTGTTTTCTTTGCACTTTTCCATTCTCTCCCTTCTCAAGCCCCATTTTGATTGAACTTCTGCTTTATCAAAGTTTGACTAAGTTCTTAAAATGCTAATGTCTCACTGCTTCCCACTTGCAAATTTATTTTATTTTTTTATTTTTTCATTCTTTGCAGAGTGCAGCGAAGATGATTGCAATCGTTATAACTTTGGAGTTCCTCTACTTACTTTTCCACCCTCCTCAACAGTGGAGATGTTAAAAAATAGTGTTATTCTCATTGCACTCTTTGTGCTTCATTACTTTTTTATCACTTCTATCCACACACCGACCAAACCCCAAGACACAGGATGTGTTATCGTTTTTCACCCCAGCTGTGCCTGTCAGAGAGGAATAAGTGTGCGGCTTCCCTCAGGATAAGAGATGAGACCACATGGACACTTTAGAAGAATATTGTATATGGTGGGAGGTGAGTGTAAACTCTCTGTTAGTCATATGTCTTGAAGGAGACTCCAGTGCTTTCCAGCTTAATCTCCATCTGCTGCTCCTGTAGCATGCAAGTAAGGACCATGAAGAAATGTGGACTCAAAGCACAGTGCAATAAAACAGTGGTCAATGAGCAGATCAGGTACAAGTGCAAAATTACAAACAAAAGGATCCTCTGCGGTGATCAGCTGTAAAACACAGAAAGAGATTTGATTAAAAAAGGGCCTCTTTAACCTTTGTGTCTCGATTTAACTCTCAAGACACCGCTCGGAATAAATCAAACAGGTTGGTCACAGTCTGTGATTCAGCAAGTTAACTCATCTGTTATTTGAAGCATTTTCTCCATTCTGTATGTTCAATGAATTCTGAACACCCTTCTACA
This sequence comes from Rhabdalestes septentrionalis, assembly GCA_037832545.1. Taxonomy (NCBI): domain Eukaryota; kingdom Metazoa; phylum Chordata; class Actinopteri; order Characiformes; family Alestidae; genus Rhabdalestes; species Rhabdalestes septentrionalis. Next base: position 11,374,710 of record JBBMFX010000017.1, read on the forward strand.
ACGTGCTGGCTCTTAACTGGCTTACGTACTCTTAAGTGTCTTTTTAAACATATTTCTACAAACACTTATCTGTATAGACACACCTATGCAGATATATAAGTGTTTTGAACAGCCTATATAAAAATATTTCTTGCAACGGTATCACCTGTATGACTTGGAATTAGATGTGATATATGATTTTGAAGTATATGTGATAAGTATTTTCAAATGTATACAGATTTCCAGACTGCTCTGAAGAACTTGAATGTGTTTTAGCTCTTACATTTTAGGTGTCAGTGACAATATTGTCATTTGTACCTAATTTATAATCAGCATTTCAGTGTTCGTAAAGCTGCTCCAGCAATTCAGAGCTACAAATTTAGTAAAATAGGAACTGGATAGTCGACTGGCTGAGCATATTGCTGGATGATGGCGCACAGCTTCAAGATCCCAGCTGAGCTTAGAGGGGAATCAGAACACCAGGCAAGCTGAACACACACGCTGAGGGAACTGTCGCAAACGCAACCTACCAGAAACCTCCAGCTCATGTGCCACTGTGAAGTGTGGAATTTGTTTTTGCCCTGAGGGAATTAACCAAAAGAAAAAACGTCTGATGCTTCTAATTTTCTTCTGTAACGGGGCACTTAAAGGAGCTTAAGGCAGATTGTTTCGAAACTCTAAAATAGAGAATCCAACAACTGTCTGTTGGGCTCAGAATAAAGTAGTGATATTTAGTCAGGGATAGGAGGGGAGGAGGCTGTACAGCTACAGCAGACTTTCCTCAGGAGATTTTGCTAGGCTTTGTACTTGTACTTCTAATGAGTGGAAGTCTTTGAACAATTGAAAACAAGGAATTTCCTTTCCTTAGAATTTCTTCACGCACATACATGCACACACCACACAACAATGGGTAAACACCGATACTGCTTATAAAGCAGTATCTTCAAAAACAAGTCTGGGTATCGGGGTTGCTAGGCCACATTCTTGGTAGCGGACGCAAAGGCATTTGATTAATCACCCCGACAAGCCTTAATTACAGCCACATGAAAATCAAGTGTCTCGTTTCTTTTCTAGGGCACTTGAACTTGAGCTTGACCCACTTCTTCTGCTTCCATTACACAGTGTGGTTTTACTGTACTTGAAAACGAAAGAGGCAAACAAAGTGGTATAAATCATTTTAGACAAGTGAAAATGCTTAGCGGACACATCACTCCGATTTGGATTACAGTGCTCAAATATTCACAGGGGAATCAGTTTAAGCTGGGGCAAAAAACTAGTGATGTTGAAATGACGAAATTTTGGGAGGCTCTTTGTCTTGGATGAAGCACTTAAGTGACCTTTTTTAACAAGATCACTGGCTTCCCATCCATCAAAAACCTTTACATGAATTATTCATGTAGCAGTGTCTTCCCTCATCTTCTATGTATAAGCCCTGTTACATCATATCACTCCTTCACTTCTCTAATCACTGATCACAACTAACCAACAGTAGCTAGACTGATGGGTCTCGCTGTGCCCGGCTGCTTGATTCATTGTGTGTTCCTTAATGGGGCCCCCCAAAAAAGCCACCCTTGGTGTGTAAATGAATCATGAGATTCCAACTAAAGGTAATTAGCATGAAAAATGTTCTAAAAATCCAAGTGACTAAAGTGCTGACACTGCAGCATGCTACTATGTGACCAAGTAGTGATGAATGATCTAAGAAACGCATGTCATTTTGGTTCTCATAGAGTTCTGTGTGATGTACAAAGGGTATCGTTGTGAAGTTACTGTATCTACGGGTTTCTCAAAAGATCCTTTCCTCAGAATTCCCTGTATTTATGATACAGGATGGCATTTTATCATGTGTAGAGAAGTTTTCCAGGTTTACACCTCACTGTACCCTGAGAACCAAGCCTGGATTCAGAATGAATGTTTGAATGTTGTCATTTAGCTACATTGCTTAAAAGTTATTTCATCATTACAAAGATTGTTATGTATGCTTGATGAATTACAATAGTACTTGATTCGACTTTTGAATCAACAACATTGCCATTTTTTAAATGTCAACAAATGACAAAACACCGCTAAAACAACAATAACCTTTCAGTGAAATTATAATTTATCTCCATAATGTAACTTTTACCTGTGATATGTCGCATTGTGTTGGCGCTGCATATGAATCTACTGGAAACTGAATGGAAGTAAAACACAAACAAACAAGCAATAAAGCTGTCATGTTGTAGAGCATGCAAATCACAATCTGCACAACCTTGAAAGATGTGACAGTATATTATACTGCTGGAGGGAAGGAAAATCCACCTGGACTTGTTTGACTCTTGGACCAAAGCCGTGTCCTGAAATACGCTTAACAATTTATTTTGTGAGCATGTCTGCATGCAGAGTGTGTGTGTGTGTGTGTGTGTGTGTGTGTGTGTGTGCGCGTGTGTGCGCGTGTGTGTGTGTGTGTGTGTGTGTGTGTGTGTGTGTGTGTGTGTGTGTGTGTGTGTGTGTGTGTGTG
>JBBMFX010000017.1:11390417-11403953 GCA_037832545.1 Rhabdalestes septentrionalis
GTTGCCACTGTCATTTTTAATTCTCTCTGGTATGCTGCAATGTTAAAGCCTGGCAAAAGGTTTTAGATCAGGCCAATCACTGAGAAACCTGTCGATTTAACAAAATTAAGATAGCAACTATATATGCACACATAAATCACACATAAGATCTCAAGGAACATCTCTATGCTTTGAGGAAAAACAATGACAGAAGAGCAGTCAATTGAAGTGAAAATTATTAACACACTAAGGGCTGGTTTCAAGATCACACTGAAAATGTAAGTAGAAAACAGAAACGCACACACTGATCATCCCAGACTTGGATCAGAGGTTCTCAGCTAGTTTCAGTTAGAGAAAAATGCCACTCGACTCCAACAAAGACTTTCCAAGGTTATGCCTCCCCGGATCATTACTGACCCACCACTAAGTCAGTAATGCTGGATGACCTTGAAGACAGCATATTGTTCACCACAGTGTCATCACACATTTTCATATCTGTCATAGGTGCTCTTTGTGAACTTACACTTGCATCTGTGAAGAAAAGGGGGCAAATGGTGAATCTGCCAATTCTGTGGTTCTCTGGTGAAGGCCAATCATGCTGCATGGTGCTGAGTTGTAAGCACCCTCATGGACTCTGATTCTGACAGTTGGGTCAGAAACATACAGACAATTGGCCTGGAGGAGGTGCTCCTCTCATTCCTCCTCACACAAAGAAGCAGATACCGGTCCTGCTTCTGGGTTCCCTGCTTGGCCCTCTCCAGCTTTTAATGCTGTGTAAGGCCACACATCAAACTTTCTTGCATCAGCCCATATGGTTGTGCCATGCTTGACAGTCTGGACTTGTTGTGCACCCCCGAAAGGGCTGCTGGCACTGTGCTATTGCTACCACTCACAAAATCTAGAAAAAACAGTCCAGAAGGAAAAGGAGAGAGCTTGTGGCCAACACCTTCAAATCCATTCCAGATGAAACTAATTCCAGTTTTTTAGCAGCATGTATGAGAGAGAGAGAGAGAGAGAGAGAGAGAGAGAGAGAGAGAGAGAGAGAGAGAGAGAGAGAGAGAGAGAGAGAGAGAGATCGGAGTATGAGCTAGTTGTGCAAGCAGAAAGTAAAATTAAACTAAAGGGTTAAATAATGAATAAAGGTCTGTTTAATTAATAAGAGGTATTAGGCAAATCAAACACACACATTTGACATGCTTGGTGTTAAGTAAACAATGCTTACACTAAGCCCATTAGTGGCTCTGCTGTGACTTAAATTCAGTTAATAGAACAGAGGGCGGCTGGCTGAGTAGGGGGTGCTGGGGTTCTTGGCAGGACCTCAAGGCGGCTCTGATGACAGCCAGAGTCTGTGAAATGAGAGCGTTCAGGAAGGTAATGAACCAGCTCCACAGGCACAGTTTTCCCCACATTTATGCTTTATTGAAACTGCTGATTATTACCATGCATTCTCTAAATAAGCTTAAGCTCACCATCTGCACAAAGGCTTATCCAATTCTAAATCATTTGCTTTATCCTTTCTTAATGAAAATTACATTTATCCAGTCCATTTTACTGGATAGTGAAAAAAAGGACTCAGATAGCAATCACAGCTCCAGATATGCTACGTCAGGTTTCAAATGCAATATATTTTACCTGAAAAACATAAGTGTAATTTACAAAACTGGCATATGAAAGCACAATGAGTGCAGTTGTGTCTGTCATGCATATGCATGACTGACACAAGTATGATGCAAAACAAAGACTGAAGGGTGGAGCTCCTGGAATTGTGGCTGATAACACATTCTGTTTCAAGTTTCTGCTTTCTTTTCTTTTTTTTTTCTTACAGCCAGCCTTCAGCAACAGCAGATCTTGAAGATTTGTGGAAATTTCCCAACGGAACAACTGCTTCAATAAAATTGAATTTTTTTAACAGTACAAATATTGAATAGTGACACTTATTGCATTGATTTTAGGTGTTGTTATTTTCTAAATTCAATTTTCACGCCAGCATAGAATTATATCGCTGCAGAATGTTCAGGTGGGAAAGACGTTTATTTATTCTGATTGCTATATATTTACTGAACTTATATTTCCTCCTTTATCCTAAGTTTGTAAAAGGCTCCACTCCTTGCTCTTTGTGAACATGTGCCTCATGCACAGTGCAGTGTAGCAGGCAGCCGCATGTGGATTTCTACAGCTTTATTAAAGAAAATGTTCATTTCAGACTCACTGCAAGCATGTCAAGGTACATTTTGAACTGTGCAGTTGTACATGCATAAACTTGACCTACAGTCTGTGCTCCGGCTGGCTTTTGCATATAGATCATAGTGGTTAAGTTTGATGTACTGGATTTGTGCAGAGCTGACTGCTATATTTTCTATACTATATTGGGGATGCAAGGACAGGTGCATTTGTACATGTGTTTATTGACTTGATGACGTCTTCCAGAGGCAGGCCTCCAGCACCTAATCAGGCCGTTGAAGAAGTGTCCCAGCACTTCATGTTCCTTCATTCTCCAACCTTATATGCTCGCTCTCCCTCCCTTTCTTTCTCTGCCTTATCTCTCCCACTCTGCCTCTCCTCTCCCCCATTTCAACCTCACTTTTGTTCGCCCTTGACATTTCAGTGGTGCCTCCAGTGCCATTCTGGTCGCCATTTCTCTTCTCCTCGATTTCTTTATTTTGTCTATTTTAATGTGAAGACCTCCACAATTTTATCATTTTTTCTTCTTCTATATCACCCCTCCCTCAGTGCTGTCAGAGTGAAAAATGCAAGTTTCAAATTTCAGAGCCACAAGCCCAGACAGACAGCAGATGATCTGATTTCTGACAGCTATGAGCATTTGAATAAGTGAGTGTGTTTCTATTTGTGAGTGGTGACTTGGAGGCGTGTGTGAGTGTCTGTGGGTGAGAGAGAGAGAGGGGAGAAAGAGAGTGAGAGAGAGGGGTCAGTGAAAGAGAGAGAGAGGTCAGGATGAGAAAGAAACACAGGGACAAATACATACTGAGAGAGAGAAGAGAGAAATATAAAGAGTGAGAGAGAGAGAGTGTGAAAAAGACAGAGAGGGAGAAAGAGGCAGACATCATAATAATTATCTGGTGTGTGATTTATGTCTTTGAATTTTTTTTTTATATTTGTCATTTTATGATGGGTCATTGGTTTATTAAAAAGTGTAAAACATAGCAGGTGTCTTATTCTGTAATTAACCGTAATGAGAGATTATGTTTATTAATAACAACAAAGTCATGTTACCACTGTTAACAGAGACAAGGGGTGTGTAAAGTGGACACTATTTGTATCTGTATTTGTATTTGGTGAAAGTGGAAAATTATTCGTTTTTGTATTTGTATTCTTTTTTATTTATTTAAACCTTTATTTATACAGGTAAAATGTTTGAGAACTAATTCTCATTTACAAACATGACCTGTCCAAGAGGCTGCAGACACAAATTTAAACATACAGCACAGCTGTACAAGATGTGCCCATGACAGAAAAAAAAAGCAAGAGATAGTAGCATTAGAGTAAAATTTATAATTCAGACGCGCAATTTCTGTCCACCCCACCCCAAATCTACTCCTGAACTTGAGCGTGTGACGGCGGGCGGGGATTGGGGGGGAGCAGAGTATCTAAAAGTGAAAGTAAACATCGGTCAGCACGAAATTCCTCCTCTGCATTTAACCCATTTACCAAGTGAAGAAGCGTCCATGAAAACGGTGGCCAGGGAGCAGTGTGTGGGGAGCAGTGTGTGGGGAGCAGTGTGTGGGGAGCAGTGTGTGGGGATGATTGCTTCACTCAGGGTACCTCAGAGGATCCTAGCGATTTTGGGGAACGATACACGATTTCTGATCGCAGGGTGAGTGCCCTTACCAAGCGAGTGCAGGTGTTGGGGTGGGGTTTGGTTCCCGAAAACAAATATATTTTTTAAGTATTTGTCCAAATAACGTATTCGTAAAAAACACGTTATTTGTGCCTTTCCGAATACCGTATTTGTATTCGGCTCCAGCCCTACCAGAGACACTTCTATGTTTTTTTTCTGTCATGATAATTGTATAGGAGTTATGTAACAGGGTAACATTAGTGTTACATAAGTGCCACAAATCAATAAAATCAAGGAAAGTTTGACCAAAAAAACAAAATTTAATTTGTTCTACACATGACATTTACACCATGGGGGTCAGAACAATTATAGTCAAAACCTTTCAATATCATTCACTTTTTTCCTCCAGGACCATAGCCTAGATGAAGATAGCATCGAGCATCATCCAAACCCCCCGACCTTCACTTCCCACCATCCCGCTCAGCCCTGGACTACTGCCCCCCAGAATACAGCTGAAATGTCCATTTGAAGGGGACATATTTTTTTACATCCTTTCAAATTTCCATTTGGGTCTCTACTGCTCCTATAAACACTAAAAAAAATATCCATCCATTTTAGGTGAATCAATTGAAAGATTTTAGTGTCAGGAATCTTATGCTTCTACAAGCTGATTGGATGACTCCCTTATTGTGATGTCAGAATAGGGAAATTTGCAAGGACCACCCCTCATTTGTTGATCCTCCACCCACTAGATTACTTCTGCCATTTTTGTCTGCTGGTTTAATGAGCACACATAAGACGTCGAGCACTTTGGCTACAGACAAAGGCAAGTCACAGATGAAGTGTGTTCATCTTGCTCTGGGTCTGACTCTGGGTTGAACATATAGGGCCGGATAGCACCTCTGTTTCACGTGTGGTAAACATGCAGAGTATATTTTATATGCATGAAAGTGACAGAGCCCTTAAATGGCTCATTTTGAAAGGGACTGAAACTGTCAAGAATAGAGCTGGTGAGTTCTATTAATGAGAGAATGATTTTGTGCAAAGAACTTCATGAATATCTTTTGAAAAGCCAATAGAACTTTTATAACTAAGGTGAGTTTTGCATAATGTGTCCCCGTTAAAAACTGCTTCTGGCGCCCACGGTTGAGACTGTTCTAAAGTAGAACTTCAGGTGTGCTAAAATAGTAAGAACTTGCTTGCAAAATAATTTCTATTACAATAGGTGCAATATACATTATTGTAAACATGAACTACACACAAACCTGAAAATAAACAATCATTATACCACTTTTTGTCCTTTGAATATTCCCAAGCAAAGAATGAAATACACTATAGTAAGCACAACTTCTAATATCTGAAGCACTGAAAGTGAGTTTGATTTTTCTCATCCGTTTCAAACTAGGACCAGGTCACATTCTGTTTCATCTCCTAAGGACATTGTATTTGGCAGCCAAAGTTATTGCATGCAGAGCAATCCTCCATCCTTAGCCTAGAAACGCGCCAAAAGAGTGTCAGGCTCCTGTAAGGCAGGGATAAATCTCAGTAGTGGCAGGTGAAGCTTTAATAATCACGGCTCTTTATGGCGAACCCTCCCACAGCTGTCCTCACTGCCATCTGCCCCTGGTGGCTGTATGCTTGCCCTTTGAATAGTTGACATTATAAAGATCACTTTGTGAGCTGTGTGCATATTTCAGAACAGGGCTATAATGCTCACAGACTCCCTGGTGTGACGGTAATGGATGAGCAGGATGCCAAGTCCATAAGAATGAGAAGAACACGTGGCGTAGACACTTTCCACCATACTGCTTAATCAGCTAAACTTTGCATGGTTCACATGATGCTTACCCAGTCTGCTTTAAAAGTGGACCAGACTAAGTGTGTAATATGGAGTAATGCTATAAAACATAGTGGATCAGTAAGCCAAGGGGAACAATACTGTGACAGATTGTCATATTAGTAATAAAACTCTAATTAAATGACCATAAAAGCTGCAATTGAGAAAGCACCACCTGAAGATAACACCCCAAATTACCCACACCTTATGTCAAGCTCTCCTTTGGCCATTTTCAAGTGATGTATTTCAATTTTCATTATTCATGGGCTTGAAAAGCTTTGGAGTTCTCTCTTGTTTTAAACATGAATACCAAACAATACCTTCTGAATAAGATCCTGGGAGAAAATGTTCCTGTCCCAATAAGTAAATCATCACAGAATCGGTTAGACTAAGGCAGATGCGGACAATTTTACAAATAGGAATTTGCACACTGTGTTCATTTTTTGGCCAGCAATTTCTTAGTAATTTTAAACCAGTGTTTACTGTGCATCTCAAAAATCTGAAGTTTTGTGAAGAGCCTCGGCAGTAATATCTAAAAGTTTTCTTGAACAGACACAAATGAACTAGTTACAAATATAGGAATGGAAAGGTGGATTGTACTGGACAGAACCTGTCTACCATTCAGGATTCAGTGATAATCATTTCACACACTTCAGTTTGCAGGTTTTCACATGATATGTATTAGGCAGGCAAACTAGGCAGAGATTAAGCATTAAGTCAAATCACGTAGCCCAGGGTTCGAAACTATAACAAGACACTTCACACAACAGCAAGCTCAGTGAATTGAGGTTTACACATTGAAATGCGTCCAGAATCTGGATGTTGTCCGCTCAAATTTGTGAATGAATTTAGGTTTCCAGATCCTGTTGTCCTGATTGCAAGGTAATTGGGCACTCAGTGTGATAGGATCTGTTTGTATTTTAAACACAATGAGGCCATTTGGTTACTTTCATGGCCTGGCAGCATGTGAGCCGTACACACTTATAAAATGTAAGTACAGTATACAGAAGTATACAACTACAGAATTACAGGGGGTCCTCGAGTTAAAATAGTCTTGACATACAACATTTCCTGTTTACGAAATGCTCACTCCCATTCTGCATCCATTCTGTTTGTGGACCTTCACTTGCCTAGAGCACCTTGCACCACAGTTAAATGAATTAGTCAAATCATCTCAAGTAGATTTGATTGTCACTAAACAGCACAACGAAGCGATGTTCCTCCTATACCTTGGTGCAACAGAAGAATAGAAACAGAACACCCCAAAACCACAAATGTAGACAGGATCAAATAGAGTGCCTAGAGCATTAAAACAGCTGGACAATACAGAATTTAATGTATTCAAACATAGCTACAGCAAAAGACTGGATGAATATGGTATTTTGACTGGTACTGGTGCAGAATTAAAAGGCAGGTACAACATTTTCTGTTCATGTCTACTTTGCAACAACAGCATAATGAACTTTAAAATCTGAACATTCCCTAGAAGTGAGAGCTACCGCTGAAAACCCTAGCGACCGTCAGATCATGGAGAGCAGCATGTGTAAATGCTCTGAGTTCTTAAAGTTTCCGAAACTTTTTCTGTGCAGAAAATGCTTCTCGGTCCACAGTTACAAAGGGAAGATGAAAGGACAGTGTAGTCTAGACATTTTGGAGAAAGCAGTGTTGTACAGCAGATGGGCTGCTGGGAGATTTTTATTTTTTCTGTGTGTGTGACCCAGTTGAACGAGAAGGAGAGAGTTAAAAAAGAAAGCAGGAGAAAGAGAGGTATGGAGGTGGGCTAATGACCGTGCTCCACCATTAGACGCCTGTCACTGCTGAACTCCTCTCCGCTGCTTAATGTAGCCTCCAGCGCTCGCAATGAGCCCCGCTACATTCCAGCCTTTTCTTCCTCCCCTCTCCCTCCCGCTCTCTCGTCTTTGCCATTTCAGAGTCTCCTTTGGTCAGGATGATAAAGCCTGCCTGCTCAAGCCACAAGATTATTTTTGAAATTTTGAATTTTAAAAAGGTCTCGATGGTATTTTTGCAAGTGTCTTATCATCAGTCATTCAAAAACATGCATGCTTTAAGAGTCTCCATGCCTGTCAGAGAATTCTCTAATGATGAATCATGTATTAGGAATACACACACACACACACACACACACACACAAACAGTATGTCTGCATATGCCATCTCATATAAAGATGTTTTTCTGGGCCTAAAACACAATAAAAACCCTGGATATCTCAAAACACACTGATCCCCATGAAAAAGACCGCTAGAAACGTCAGAACTGAAAGCACTGAGAGCATCTCAAAACAATACTCTCTGAGATTTTAGTAGACAGGAAATGAGTCAGTTGAAGTGCAATTTTATGACTAAAAAATGGCTGATTTGCTCTGTTTGTTTATGGATAATACCGCCAAGTGTATCCCCTTGTCTCTAGAGCCTCTCATTTTGAACAAATATACACAAACACGTGAATCACTAGCTTCCACAACAACATGCATGAATCATAAAAAGTAGGCAAGAAGTGCCAATTTCACTGAGGAAAAGCACAATTTGATACCCACGAATGCTCCAGATTTTGAGAACTGGTTTTGCAGGCATTTCTCAAGTGATTCCCTGCATGAAATTTTTGCAAAAGTAATTAGGAATGCTTCTTGTAATTTCAGTTGCATTTTCAATATTGATCCCCAATAGAAATTCAGCAAATGTAGATCAAACCAAATTTTGCCTGGAGAGAAGGGGTACAGATAGAATAGGGACACAATAACAGATTCTGAGAGGAGTGTCCATCCTCTTCACTTATTGAATACTGCAGAGTAAAGGACGGCCATTGACCCAGTCGGGATGACCAGGTCCAGCTAAAATCCTTGCTCTGTGCTTTAATATGTCATACTTGTCACGCTGATAAATGAAATGAGAACAATCCTTGGCTCCCTCAATCTTTCTCTCTCTGTAACCATCCTTGGTCATGTCTGACCTCCAGATCAGAGAGAGAAAGGAGAGGCTCGTCACTCACCTCATTACCAATCCTCTGTCCTGCAATGGGTATCTTGGAAAAGCACTGACCCCTTCCTTATCTCTGCCCACACAGGCACGCAGACCCCATCAGCGTCAAAGCGCCCCACTTCTACCCACCACTGCAGGGCCACAAAACAAGCCATGAAGTGGACAGAGAGGAGAGTCAAGGTGACAGAGGCCCAGTTCAATCTAACCACTGCACATTCATAACCAGAGCAGAACTAATCAGTGGACTCTATTAACCACTAAGAATTCAAGGAACAGTAGAGGGTGTCAGACACCCATCCAACACTCTAGTTACTACATAACCCACACACTGGTCTCATAGCATTTATTCATATTAGATACTGACTTACTCCCAGTACTTAATAATTCGTAGTTCATATAAATTCTACAGTATTTTTTTTAACACTTTTGTGTTCATATATATATCATGTCTAATACTGTCTATGTTCAAAAGGTACTTTGAGGTTAAGCAGGGAAAAGCAATTCGTTTTAATGTAATTAACTCAACTGTGCACTATGCAAAAACTGATATAATTTCCAAATGAATAAAATACACTCTCAGAAGCCCCGTGTTCTGCAAAGATATCTAATGACTTTCAACTTTAGCACTGAACAAAATCTAATCTGAATGGGTTTGATGGCACCCTGCTCTGAAGTTTGTCTGCAGACATTTTCACCTATACGACCATCCTCAAATAAGCTTTAAGTTTAGCTATGTTGTGAAACTTACTCAGCCTTTATTATGAAATAAATGTATAGCTAAGATCATTCATTTGAAGTTTTCATTTAAGTTTAGGCAGGATTTATTCACTGAACAGACAGCATGAATACTGACTGAAGTTCTGCCTCTGTTTTGAGTTCTCTGCAGCTGTGATTTGCTACAAACATGGCATCTCAAAAAGTGGGCTAATTCAACAGCATAGGCCACCTGTGTCCATGTTATATTATAGTCTACTATATCATATTTTCAGAAATTCTATGTAAAAAATTCTATGTATGTGGTAATATTTTCAGATCATTCATTCATTTAACCTGCCAAATGCCTTAGAAACCACACACAATTGAGTGCTTTTTGTCCGTGAATGTTTAATAATGCAGTCATGAAGGACTAGAAAGTGTTATCTCATATGGATGCAACCAACTCACATGCCAAAATAGGGTGGGTTGGTTATTGGGAGGCATTATGCTTTGTGATAAGTATAGAGCTTATAATTATAATAGAGCGCAAGTACTTTTTAAGAATAATCTTTAACTACCCTTTAAAAGCAGCAAATGGGCAGCCACCTCTTTAGCAGGAATGACGCCGATTTATCACAGAACAAGCCTTAAGATTATAAACTGAAAAACGAGCCGGTATTATATGGGGCAAAGAAGCCCTCTAAGATCCATTCATTCTTGGATGTGGCAAGCTGTATTGCCTCACGGTGCGGCACAGTGGAACGATCTGTCCAAAGTTAGCAAAAAGGAACTCGTGCTGGAATCAATAGCAAGTGACTTACAGAAGCTCCACATGGACCTCTTACTCTCTCTTTCTCTCTCTCTCTTTCTCTTCTTCACTTAGACAATATGCCTCCCCCTTCCACTACTTTTTATCCCTCACCATTGAAGCATGGCCTTGTTTTACAGCTCCAATAAAACGCAAATGCACTTTTACTGCCCAGACAAGGATCCAGGGATATTTATAATACTCAGCTTTCAATTTCCTCTCAAAATGGAAGGGTACGCAGTAATTGGGGCCATTTTTTTAATGAAAAAGTAAAAAGTCTTCTCAAGAGATGGAGACGCACGCACTTACCTGCCCGTATCTTATAAATGGCAACAATTGCCCATTATATTACACCATTCGCTGGCCAGATTGAGGTGAGATTGCTCGCAGCTCTTTGCCAGTAAAGCAGGAGATGTATACTTTCAACTTTCGTAGTTGTTGCCAAGAAACAGTAGGTCCAAAAGTGTAGTTTATTGGAATGCCAAGAGGGAAGTGTATACGATGAGAGGATTCTACTTCACCAGCTTCAACTTAACATTCCTGACGTGCAGGAACTGTAGTTTTATATTCACATACTTTGTTGGGGCAGCATGTTAGATGATGCATCATAGCGTAGGAATTGATAGTACCCTGATATTCCACACAGTGCAAAGAGTGAAAATGAGCTTCATGAGGGTGCATATAGATGAATTTCTTACTTTGTACACATTTCGATTAGCTGACACTGTCCAAAAGTATCCAGGAACATCGTCTAATTCAATCCCTTTTCTTTAATTTGCACCTATTGCTGACCTGAGCATTCAATTGCACACAAACGGCTTGTATAATCTCCACTGAGAAGCAGTGCCAGTACAATAGACGGCTCAAGAGCAGCAGTACATGACCTCAAATCACCAATGTCAATTTCAAACTTCATATTTAAGAGTACAAAACTCCCCATCATGTTGCTGTAGAGTAGTGAAACCACATTTTCTGGTGCGTGGAGCATCATGGAGCATCATCCAATATCTTTGTGAGGAGCTGGAGTGACATTTGTGATACAGAGCTAATTATCCGACATCAGCACCTGACCTCAGCAATAGGCTTGTGACTAAATGCAAAGAGATTCTCACAGAAATGTTCCAGGATCTAGTGCATACAGATCACACTGCAGTCCTCATGAAAACATAATCAGAGCAACAAACAATGTAAAATGCCAATCTGCAGTGCATGGAAGAAACTCAATTAGAAATGCCTGATTTAGTGTGAAGTCTTTTCAAAAGAGGCCATTACTGCAGGAAAGGGTGTCAAATGTTCTATTCATAACCTTGGTTTCAAAAGAGAGATCGGATTAGCAGATGTCTACAATCTTTTGGACATTTTTTTTAAGTAAAAGGAATAAGCCTAGACCTGGAATAAACTTTCTGTTTTATGAGGAATCTTGATTCAGATTCCAGGACCTTTTCTGTCCAGAAGGTACCAAAGTATATTATTCAAATGTGTCATGCACTTGCATGTCAATACAACCAGTGCCTTTCATTTTATTTCTTGATACATTTCATTCATTTGACATTTTAAGTTAAAATAACTTTTTTTCTGATGAATCAATGCTATTGTAGCTAATGCACTTGCATTTTTCCTATTTTTCCAGTTATGTATTTAGCAAATAAAGGCCTTCTTCAACCTCTTTGTCAACGGATTGCGGAGAACTTTACATTTTGCCGTGTCAAGTTCATATCACACTTCATCAGCAAATGTAGATGCATGTCAGGCAGACCTAGAGGTCATAAAGACTTAATCTGCCGCAGGCTCATATCCTAGTTATTCTCACTGAATATGCTTGCGAATCTTAAAATCAATCCCCATTCCCTGCTAGATCTCTCTCCCTTCTGGTCTGCTTCATGCATCCGTCTTCGCCTCAACAAATCTGACAGTGTTCATTCATCGTTTTCCTTCTCTCTGATGTTTCACACCTTCACTGACCGAGTGGTTCACCAAGACTCAATTAATAACAGAGAAAGATTAACGACCTGCCCTTTTTTTTCTCTCCGCTTTTCCCAAGGGGCTCAATTTATCTCCAGGAATTCACGGCTTGGAGAAAAAAAAACAAAAAAAACATGATTGACACCCCTAACCTTCATTGGGATGTAATCCTCATCTTTAGCACTCAGAGATCTAATTAATTAGTGGAATCTCATTTCCTCGCTAATGCAAGTGGACAGAGGCATGATAGAAGAGAGACGGGAGAGAATGTGAGGGCGAGGGCCAGGAGAAGGAGTAGTGCTATTTCTCATCGCTGTGTGGGGCTGCACTCTACCTGCCGCACTCACTCACTCTCTCCACATCGCAGAGCCTCCTTTTTTTTAAGTGTTAAGTATATTTTGTATGTTGCATCTTATTCAAACTGCATGAAATGCACTTATGTTCTACCAGTCTTAGGAATTTAGCTGCAGACAGATTTAAAACATAATCTACAGTTTTCCTGACAACTTAGGTAGAGGCAGAGGCTTACTTAACACCGCAATTTCAGCATAATCAGAGACTCTGGTTTGTCATTTTTACTCATCAACATAACCCCCCAGAGTGCTGCCTTAATTGCTGGAAGGACTGCAATTCACCATTTCAGGGATGTACATTCCTATATTCATGCGACTGCTTGCTAAAATTGTTCAGAATCTGTTTTAAAATGTGTTCTTTACATATCAAAGTAAATAGGGTGAAGGCAGTGAGAAATCATGTTATTAATGGAGAAGGGCAGATTTAAAAATGGATATTTTTTTGGGCACAGGATTAAAGGTGCGCTTTCCTTCCACCAGCCTTAGAAATTCAGCTTCAGGCAGATGAAAAGGCCTCATTCTATGATGAGCTACATTGTTTCTGACAACACAGACATGTCAGGGGCTTAATCAGCCTTAATCAGGCTTCAAAATTGATCAATGATGAAAGTTTACACATAACACATATCTGTAGGCCTACTATTGGTACAAGAAAGCAGGAGAAAAGAAAAAGACAGGACTGTGTGCATGCAGTTTTTCTGTTCTTCCTGAGAATACTAATTGGCACTGATATAAAGTCTGGAAAATGGGTTCTGTCTCCTCAGACTGGTTTATTTGTCTTCTAAATAATGCTTGGATTGAAGGAGGATTGACCTTTATAACCAGCTGCATGTCAAGGGCCCAGGCCTAATCTTTAAACTCTACCTCTTCAGTGATTACTACCTCCAACAAAGATATTGAGAAACAAGACTACGAACAAGCTGCGTCAATAGCCCAAAACTACATGAAGTGAAATGAATCAGGGGCACACATTAATAATGATAATAGGCCCTCAAGTAAAAAGAACAAAGAGAAATATAAAGCCAGATTTAGAGAGTGTGTGTGTGTGAGAGAGAGAGAGAGAGAGAGAGAGAGAGAGAGAGAGAGAGAGAGAGAGAGAGAGAGAGAGA
>JBBMFX010000017.1:11406775-11430821 GCA_037832545.1 Rhabdalestes septentrionalis
AGAGAGAGAGAGAGAGAGAGAGAGAGAGAGAGAGAGAGAAGTGTGCGTGGAAGGGCATCTGAAGCAACACTCCTCAAGGCAAATTTCGCATAGCCAGAGCAGCGCTCAACTCTACTCCCAAGTCTATTTTGCAAGCAAGTGAAGCTCAATCTCTAGATGATAATGGCTGAATGAATGAGAGTTTATATACTTTATACAGCAAAGTGCCCGCAAAATAATGCAGTAATGCAATGTTATCAATTGACGCTTGGCCCCCTTCTGCTTTCAATCTATTTGCATATAGATGAAATACTATAATAACTCTGGCCCCACCTGCAGGAGTAAATATTTTGCTGTCTGTTTTGTCTAGCAATCCTGACACCCACAATGAGCTAATAATTGAAGACTGGAAAGAATCTTTATATGGCGACTGACATTCAATTACGTGGTGGAGATCAGATTAGGGGGAGGCCCAGAAAGCGTGTTTGAAAAGCCCATTTTGCGTGCGAGTGCAGAGCAGAGGCAGGGGCTATAATTTGAATCACTGTTTGGGGTTTGGCTGAATGCTGCTGCTGTGAGTGAAATCACTATGCTATGACCCAAGATTAATTGGATGTCTTGAGTGCGTGCCAGATAGAGAGGCAATGGCAGTTTAAAAAAGAGAGTCATTTCACTTACTTTTAATTCTTAGAACATTCAAACCAAACCCTAACCGCTTTAGTCAGCGATCGTTCTTCATAGTCAGAATCATTGTACTATAAAGCTATCGAGTGCTTAAGACATTTATACGGTGATTGCGCAGCTTGTAACAAGACAGGATATACTCTCATGTGTCAAGTTCCAGGGAGGCCAAATCTGGGTGGTACAAAGACATATGAGTCCACTGAAAAAATGGGCTTTGTGTTGTGAGGTAAGAAATACACAAAATAATTCATTCATTCATTCATTCATTCATTCATTCATTCATTCATTCATTCATTCATTCATACATTATCTGTAAGTGTTCCATTCTTACTAGGGGTATAATAATAAATGGCCTTAGTACAACCAAATAAGCATTACAGATTGCACATTTAACTCAGATGATGCCACAGACATCCATATTTAAGGCAACACTCAGCCTCACTCTCTCCGAGTGGGAAATGCTAGCCAGTGCAGATGTCTCTGAAGTAACATAATTGGCAGATAGCATTTTCCTCCAAGCATGTTGAGGTGTGAAGTGACATTTCACTTGCAGCAATGGATGCATTGTCTGACTTAATGTACTATGAAAGAAGCAGGTGACACAGTGATAGTATCTTATAATGGGGTGTCCACGTTAGTATGAGAAACAGGACACAAATGCATTGAGTAACAATCCAAAAAAGAAAAAAAAAAAAAAAAACCCAAACCAACATTTTGAACATAATTTAAATAGCATATCACTATACCTTTACTTTTAAGACACAGCAAATCATTTTGGATTGAAGGTACACATTTGGTTCATGCAATTGAAATCCTAGAAACTAGCCAGTAGTTCAAACACATGCCTGAAGTAAAATAAAATATTTACAAAGCTGTTCCTGGAGGAAAATTATGTTTGGTGTGTTTCAGTGGGTTTAGGGTTCTATTCAGCATAGACATTTATGCATCAGTTTCCAAGATGCTGCTTACATTCAAATAGTCAGATAGTCACAGGCAACCTGTGTGCAATTTACACTGGTTGTTATATACTGTTATATATGAAATGTATCATCCATCTTAACATTCTAAGTATCCTTCATGAAAACAACTTTTATAAAGTCATGACTTCAGTGAAATTTTAGCAGTATTTTAAATTGCACTCTGTTGCCCAAGCTAATGACCTAACAGTAATGGATGTTGTTGACAATACACAGTATCACACACATCTCGCAGTAATGTCAGATCTTTGCAGTGATTAGCATATTAGCTTTATTCTAGTCCAAAAATAACATATGCTTTTTAATTTAATCTAAGGCTGGCAATTTCTTCAGACAATTTCCTATTGTTTCTATTGCCTCACACAGATTCTCCCTTCAGCATTGTGCTGTGAACTCCCCTGGGCTGCTTTATGTGCACTGCCTTGTTTATATTGGTTAATTAAAATGTAGAAGTACCCATTAAAAGTGGAAATCGAAGTGAATACTGCACAGTATCTTCATTATTCATAACAAAATCTCGAGCTAGAGCATTCTAATGATATGCATTGCTGTTTGCTTCCCTGCTAAATTCAAGTGCGGTCTACTATATTTTTGGATTGTTTCCCCTATTGCCTAAGCACTAGATTGCAATGTACCTCTCCATGTAAATGGACTGTCAATGGCTATTTTTCTCCACATCTGTAGTGATGTCAGTGTTTGGCAGCCAATCATGAGATTGATTGCCATCCTGCACATTGTTTGGCAGCCAAATGGGAGATTGATTACAATCCACCAGATCCAATCGAGGCAATGGGTATTACTCTGTGGCAGTTTTATTCATTCTTCACGGCAACTTCAAACATTTCTCGAAAATATAACAGCTATTTCTCAGCATGATGACTCAGAGAAAGATTTCAGCACCATGTTGCGCTATTTTGTTTCTACTGACTATTAAAGGCCCTGCAATGCGGAGTGGGTACCAGATTTGTGAGGTTCAATTTGTAAAAATTAAAATTTGTTTCGGAATGGATATTACTTTGTTATAGATTCATAAATCATCTTTAATAAAACTATCTTGCCGCTGTCACATGACGTGGCTTTGAGCTCAGTAAAAGCAGACATTCTCTTTGTGTTTTCTTTTTTATTACAAAAAGCTAAAAAAAAAAACCCAGAAACTAGGCTCGAGGGCCTCTAGACTTCAAAACAGGCAAAAACAGGAAACTGAGCTGGGTGTGGACCGAACACCCCCAGTCGGTCCAAACAGAACTTATATACTAACCTAAATTACCCCCGATTACACTGGCCAGCTGACACCAATACACTGTTTCCAGTTGTATTGGGGAATAATTGTATAAATATTATTAATGATTTGAAGGTGTTCATGGCTTTATAATCATTATGAACCATATATTGCACCATTCATAAACCCTTTTTACGGGTAGCTATCTTCTATAGCAGTGCCTTTATGAAAAACACCACATATATCTCCAAAATAAGAACACAGTTCATTTTTAAAGAAACACAGAGCAAATTTGTGCTACAGGGTGGCACAATACATTTCAACAAGTACATAAAATTTTACAGGTATTTGCCAAAACACTTGTGCAGATGAACGATACGAATTATGTATTAACAGCAGGTGCTTCAAACAGGTGCACATCCGGAATTAACCAAGCTAATTACCAACCAATTACTGAATCCGTCTGCTTAGCATCATGTATATAAAGACTGTTTTAAAGCATTTTTGGCCTGGCAGCACTCTGTTCTGGAGGGCATGCTCCCCGGACATAGGCGATTGTTCTTTCAGATGTGAAATCCCAGCAGACAGGACACAACAGGAAAGAATCATGAAGGAATCCAGTGCAGCTACTGGGATGATGTTTTGTACCATTATCATCAAGGAAATAATGGAACATCTCGGGGCATAAAATCTCAAAGATACCGCCCTGAGCCCCAATGAACTACAAGAGCTTCCATCATTTGTGCTATGTTAGCGGAGGAAAATGCATTCCGTAAAATACACACACACACACACACACACACACACACATAGAGCACACAGATTGCCTGTGGTCAGTGTTCAGTGTTTCACACATTAATTTAGCTTCTGTGCCATTCTGGCATACTGTATGAAACAGTTAGGAAGAAATCTGTTGGAAGAATGATATTCAGTGAACACTGAGGTAAAACCAGCATTCACAGAGAGCCAACTGCAAAACATGACCCAAGCACCTCCAATGAATATGGCCTACCTCCAGTCTGCCTCAGACACTTGACGACATTAACCTTAAGGTAACAGTCTACACATCTTTCTAGAAGTCAGTGTGTTGTAAGATATATGTGGTCAGAAAGAAGCAAAAAGTTGAGGACCTTCCAACAGAAGTATAAAAATATGCAGATGACTCTTCAAGTGTTACAATTAATAGTATAAAGTGATAGCAAAATATTTAAAAGAAACTTTTTTGGTCTAAAATAAGCTTACTTAATCCGTAGAATGGATCCTTGCCAGAAGCACTGGAAATGGTATATTCCTGTGGTAAAACAGCTAATATGAAAGGTACCCCAGTTTAAGTTGATACGTAAAATGTCAGATGCCATGCTCAGATTTTTTTTTTTAAGCCATGCAAATAAATGCAAATAAACAAAATCAAATCCCACATTTCTTTTATATTGGGACTTAGAAACAAGCAAAAAAAAAAAAAAATCTTTGAACTTGGTACAATTCACAAGATTTCTGCCCACAAGAGCGTGGGGAAAAGCCCAGAGAGGGAGGGGGTCCGGAGAGCAGCGGAGGAGCGATGAACTGAGCGACAGCACAGCAAATAGGGAGTGTGTAGGACAGCACCAGTTTTAGATTGTTTTACTTAGTTGAAATCAGATTTTATCAATACTCTCTAAGTTCTAAGTGTTAATGAAAATGCTATGCAGGTATAAAAGTTGCATTGCAGAGGAAAACTGGTTACATTAAAGTTACAAAACACATAAAACACACTCTCTGTTGTGTGCACTCTTGAGTTATGTTCCTCTACACCTGCAGCACCTCGGCAAGATGCCTACAAGATACAGGTGCCTAATCAGGAGAGTAACTGTAGCCGATCTTTCGGCAGTGTGATACATGTTCCAGCGGCCTAATGAGGAGACAAGTGTGACAGAAACACGCTGTTCTTACTGTGATTATCCCCAGCACGTGGTGTCATACATCAATTTGGAGACTGTGTGAGATCAGTAATGTGGGCGCCTGAATAAACCATTAGAAAAGATAATGAATCAGTACGGGGTGAACGCGGCCTCACTTGCAGTGGAGGAGACTAACAGAGTCTATCTACTTTGCGGCTGTACTTAAGTGGCTTTCCAGAGGATGTGGATGTAATCTGGATGTTTCTGATTTGCATACTGATTTGCACACTTGCATATGGCTGCATTTTGAAAGATAAACTCAACTTACTTCTTTCACTTACTTTAAATTTCAGAAGAATGAGAAGCATCCAGGCTCGCATGCACATGTTGACAAAATGTGTGCATATAATTGTCCTTGGAGTGGCAAATGAGGAGCCAAATCAAATCTAACCATTTGCCTTATTTTTGGGAGTCATTCAGATTTATCGGCTTAATGCACTCTGTGTTCTGTTTGTGGGCCAGGGAGGGTGACAGAGGCTTGTAATGCAATGACATTTTATTCAAAATTTAGCTATAAGCCAGTTTTATGGTTCAGTTATGAGGTTCTATTGGGAGCTGTATGTCTCCTTTAAATGAACTACAGCATCTGTAGACACAACACGCCTGCTTTAGGAGCTGCAAATCACACCGATACTTTGAATTTAACTTTCTTTTTCTTTTTTTTTACATCGGCAAGCACTTCATTTTTCATATTGATTCAACACGAGTCATATAATTTAAAATAACATGCCTTTATTAAAAACAAATTTGAAGAGCTTTCTTTTATTTAGAATCCATTAATGTACATTATCATAGCATTGTACTTATTTTGCTTGACATATTAAATATCCATTGTGTTGCCTTTGTCTTATCACTGGGTGGATAAAAAGTATGGAACTGTTCTGTGAATACTGACCATAGATGCTGACCTTAGAAGAGTCAAGTAATGGTGTTCTGTCAGAGAGAGGACAAGGGTCAGTATTTACAGCCAGGACAGTATGTTCTGCTGACTTCAGTGGAGGAATTAAATGATTTAGTGGTGTAGAAAGCTTTGGCAGCAGAGTTCTATTCAATTAATCACAGCTGCTGAGGAACATCAGGAAGCAGAAGCTCGAAACACTCACATCAAACACATCGTTACTCATGCATTCTGTTCTGAATGACAGCAAAGAGAAACACTCGCCTGAACCACCCTGCTCCTGTTTTGCATAGGAGTGGGTAGATGTATGTGTGAGTGTGTGTGTGTTTGTGTGGCAGATAGATGTGTACATTCACTGAGGCTATAAACTGAAGCAACATTAGAATGAGTTTGTGTTTTCAGTTATTAATCTTAATCGTTATTATTCAGTTACTTTAAAAACATTGATTATCCCATTACCGGGGCACCTGTCACGGGGTAGGATATATCAGGCAGTGAGCAAACAGTCATTTCTTGAATGTGATAATAGGAAAAATGAACAAGTGTAAAGATATGAGCAAATTTGACATGGGCCAAGTTGTGATTGCTAAACAGCTGAATCAGAAATGTTCCAAAACAGCAGGTCATGTTTGTGGCGTGTTTGCAGTGTGCAGTGCTTTAGTACCAAAAGTGATCCAAGGCGGGACAACATGTGACTTGGCAACAGGGTCTTGGGTACCAAACTCTCAGTGATGCTTAAATGAAGTGAAGGCTTGCCCATCTGGCCTTATTCTATAGAAGAGCTACTGTAGTACACATTGCTGGAAAAGTTAATAAGGGCTAAGATGTGAATCACAGCTTGTTGCATACGGGGTTGCTTGGTTACCCATAGCCCTGTTGCTAGTTATCGTGTGTTTGAAATGAGGAGGGTGCAGAGGGGGATGATTTTCCAATATTGTCAGTGATAAAGCAGGCTTAATATACATACGTGTTTCTCAAAGGTGTGCATTCAAGCAGGTCAGACACAACAAAAATCTCACTGTAGCAATGTGCTCCAAAATAAGGTCAAACCACTCCTTTCGTCTGAACTCACACCATTTTGCCTCCGGTGACAGGCACACATATGTGCACGCACACACGCAGACACACATCTGTCTCTAATTAACACACCTGACGTCATTTAACACCTGCAACGTGCTACACACATGGCCACTCATCTGAAACAGAGCTACAGCTCACGGGACTAATGCAACGCTGCAGCAGGACTAAAGGGAACACTGAATGTCAGTCTAAAGTTTCACAAGCCCAGAGGCTTCAAGGCGTCTACATTTTCAGAAATCAAATCACTAAGAAAACATAAAGAAATCAGAATGCTAAGAATGCTAACACACAGCATTTATGATACAATCGTGGCACATCATTTTCATTTGGGACTTATGAGCATTTACGTGCCCACTCACGCATACTGATGTTTATCTCATGCAAGCTGTACACTGTTCCAGCTGACAGGTTTTCTGCTGGCCTTGTCGGACACAGCCGATACTGGTGGCTAAGTGTGTATAACCTCAATTAAACCATGCTCTAAGTGTCTGACAACAGCTAATATTCCACTTCCAGCAGCGGGCCGAATTGATGTTCCCACATTCGTCACCCCACTGAAAAAGCAATCATACTGTTGTCTCGCTCTGGTTAGGAGACAGAAAAGCACTGCCTGCAGTCTCTCATTAGCATTCGCCACAAACACCACACACCCTCCCACATGCAACGTCCCCTCTGTTCTCACCCACACCTACTTTTTCTACACAACCACAATGACAACTCATAAGCAATTACTTTCAGACTCTGCTTCCAAAGGCTTCTTAAGGGTTGATAAAAAACAATTAAAACAGGGACTGGCTGTGAAAGTCAGCATCGGAATTAGAGCATTTCAAAATAAGAGCTAAAAATGATTTTTTCGATAATTATGTTGTGCATGTTTTTTTTTTGCACTAATGTTATTAACTTGGGATATTTGAAAATATAAAATTGTGATCAAATATGAGAAGAAACTTTAATCACTTGTTTAACAGCATGGTCCATATGTGTTCACATGAAAATATGTAGCTTTGATTATGGGGTTATTTTCTCTGTAAAGTCTGCCCTGGGACTCCTTGAACCACTCTAATAGGCCCAGATAATGCATATTTACCATATAATTAGTTGTTCAGCATCTTTTAAGTATATGTGCTGTATGAAGCTGGTTACCATCCTTCTTTGGTTTGTAACAGATTCCACAAAAATAAAAAAAATGATTTAAAAAGCAGAAAACAGACAAGCAGAAGCACAAACCTCTCTGTCCAGCAGTGAGGGTGAGATGACCGTGACGATGTCTCCTCTCTCCGGGTCAATGTAGAACATGTTGGGTGAGGGTTTCTCGGGTGACTGCCTCAAAATGATGTAGCGCAGGACGGCGTTGTCTGTGTTGGGGTCATCAGCATCGAAAGCAGTCATTGTCATCACTGTAGTACCTAGAAAATAAAAAGCCCAGCCAGTCAGAGACGTCTTGATTGAGTAGGACCACAGTTTTGAATGACTGAGGGTACTGGGAGGTTCTGTACCCCTCGATAAGGACCCAGAGTCCATCCCCACAAATATACAATTTAAAAAAAATCTTTTTGCAGTTATCTCTTTGCCCACAGGAGTCATAAAGTACTGCAAGAACTCTTAGGACCCCTGGGAACAGCTTTCAAAAGAATTAATCTAGGCACTTTGTTCATTTGTGTTTTTGCTTGTAAAGCACTATAAACAACTACCAATAAACATCAAAATGAGGAAAGTAATTTAAAAAGCAGTTCAAAAAAGATTTCAATGTTTTGGGAGATGGTTAGAAAACACATGTTTGGTTTTCATTAATGCACTCCAGCTAATGCATCCAACACACTTGATTTAACATAATGAAGTATTGATTATATAGAATTGGATGCAAGCAACAAATACTATGCTTTCTCGCGAAGAGGCATGAAAGTGGAAAGCTAAGTGAAAGCTAACACACTCACAAACTCAAATTCACACTGCTGGACCACTTACTTCAATTTATTCTGATTCTAAATTAAGTGCTTACTGTCCAGTAACCTTTGGTTTTTGGGTGGTGTACGAAATAGACTCTTTTTACGTTAATATTTAAGGCATTTAGCAGACGCTCTTACCCAGAGTGACATACATCAGTGGCTAGATAGTCTGGTTTTCATGTCTGTAGAGCTAAACTCAAATGAACATCTGCTTTTAACCAGGTTACTGCCAGGTAAGTTTCACACCTTAACAAACCATGGAAAAAAAAAAAACCAATAACAGACACCACCCCAGCAGATCAGGGCATGACAGCAGGCTTCATGCCAGGATTTCAGCAGCCAGAGGGACAGTGTACCTGTGCAGCAGAGAACCTGAACATGTCTGTCATCAACCCCCCACCCTCTCACCCCCCTGCCGTCTCATCTGAATGCACTGAGACGCATGCTGAAACGAGCTGTAAATGGAGCCAAGGTGGCAGATCCAGTGACCGGGCATGGGCAATGGCTGAGTCATAGCTATCTCTCACAGTTAATGGCCACTATCACTGCCTGTAACCTTTAATGTTCACTTTTATTATACTCGTCCACCCAACATAAAGCCTGTGGCAGCTAAATATGAATAAGGAATGGGAGGGGAATACGGAAAACATGGTCAAAAATCGTTATGACTATCTTGAGCGAATGGGTTGACGGCAATTAGAGGTTGTAAGTACGAAGTGGATTTTTTTCCCTCCGGTGCTTGTTGATAAGGGGGAAGATGTATTAGCAGGCAGTAAAGTAGCACATCTCTAACGATTAATTACAGACACAGAGATGTGTGGGAGGACTCTCCGGTGACATCAGCAGCTACGCTGAGCCGTTCCACTTCACTGTTCAGTCAAATCAAGCTAAAATGCTCTCTTTCTCTCCCTCTCTCTCTATCTCCCCCTCTCTCTCTCTCTCTCTCTCTCTCTCTCTCTCTCTCTCTCTCTCTCTCACATACACTGCCGGATCATTTGAAATAATTGAGGTAAATGAAAAACTAATGATTCTGCATAAATACAACATATTAAAGGGGCTATTTCAGCTAAATAATTCTCAAGTCAAGTCAAGAAGGTTTTAATTTTCACTTCGACCATATACACACAGCACACAGTGAAACGAAACAACCTGCCTCCAGGACCATGGTGCAACACAAGAACAGAACAGGACAAAACAGAACCAGTCAAGTCAACAGTCAGAGCAATCAATAATAGCTATAGTCTGGAAGAATTCAGTTTTTTGACAGGTACAGTACTCTAGCAGCAGAGAGTTGTGTGTGCAAAAAATGCAGAAGAGGTTACATATGCAAAAAATGCACAGCAGTGTTAAACAGCAATAAAAATGATGGGATTGTGCAAATATAGCAGCAACAGGACAGAGAATGTACAGTGTAATAAATAGATGCATGTTTATGTGGGTAATTTAGTCTTAGTAGGTGTTATAAAATGTTATAATATTTATAACAGGGGTTATAATATAGTATATCAAATGTGCAGCTAACATTTCAAAACACATTTCTTTCTGTAGTCTATGCTGTAAACTTTAAGTCTGTTGGTGTTGGAAAATTTTTTCTTGTATCCAGCCTATTAGTACAGCAGTTTGATTTAGAATGCTTTCAGTCAGAACAGAGGTGATTTATGTACAGTTGTATGAATAAGGAATGGGGGGTGAGGCTATGGAAAACACGGTCAAACAAGGTCAAATGGTTTTGGTGATCTGTTGAATTTTTTAAATGAAATCAGTAATAGTTTATTGATTTCTTAGAGGTTATAAACTTTTGCACAGGCCATATTGCTTTCCAGTGTTACTTGTTCAGGAAATACACAGTAATTATGAACCACAATGATACAAATATGGCATTTGAGGTGGCCAAACTTCTGCATATAACGGTTTATCAGTCTTAAAGACGCAATAACAACATCACCTTGCGTGACTTTAAACAATTACAAGAGTCTGGGAGACGAAAATATCATGAGTGAGGTTAGAGGAATCATTTAATTCCCCCAAATTGTTATAAGAACAAATAACAGTGTCTGTCAAATTCATATGCATTAATACAAAACCTGTAGAACATATCATGTATGATCACTACAGGAGGGTGTACAAAGCAAACTAGATATTTTTTCCCCCCCAGGAATTCCCTGAGAAGAGACAGTACATTAAAGGTCACATCTGATAGAAAATACTTCGGATTTAAGATGACTTTATACCAGTATTCAGCTAGGTATACTGTGTATAGGTTTTTAATATCCTGGGCAGTAGTCTGTAATTTGCAATGGTAGCTCTGAGCTAAAAATAACCACTTCAATAATCCCCTTCTAGGCAAAGTGCTGCTCAATTAAATTCTGTGAGTGTAAATTCACCAGGGTTGCATATCTTGAAAGCATCCAATTTTACATCAGAAAAGGACCTCTGCTGCACAAAGAAACATAGAATCACATATCCATGACTTAAAATCCCGGTGGCCATTCCGCACACTGTTTTTAAAGGTTTTGTTGGATGGCTCGGTGTCTGTGCCATCAGTGTTATCTGAGAATATTAACAAGACATTATAGCACCATTATCATTTGACGTCTCCACAAACCCAGGGCTGTTTAATGAGTAAATCTATTCTAACATTTTAAAAATTGCTCTCTAATGCTGTAACTATTTTGGTGCTCATCTTTCTAATCAAATGACCAAGCTAATCCCCATTAGCGCCTTCTCAGCGCCCAGACATTAATAAAGTTGGTAATTATTGTTACGTTAACCTGTCTCCAGAGTTCCTCCCATAAAAATCGAGAGTGCTTGGAGGCATTTAGTACGTGTCAATACGGCTCATGACAAAGCCATCAGCTTCCATCAGCATACACACAAATCAACAGGCACGTCTAATTGGTTAATGGGACTGGTCAGTGAGTGAATGCAAATCACCAACCTGCAATTATGAAGCAATAATTTCTAAGCTGCGTACAATTCAGGAGCTATTGTCTTCCTTTATTAACTCCATATTATCTCCAGTGCCAAGGCAGAATCAATGTTAACTGCATCGGAAAGTTTAATGGGTGCACCTCCAAATGGCTATGCATGAACCTGTGGGTCTCCATTACTGTATTATCAACTCTGCTCATCTTATCTGGAGTATGAGATCAGGAAGGGTGAGGTCAGTCTCTGTCTGACTGTCTCTCCCTGTGAACCTACGAACAGAATGGTGAAATGGAAAATGTCTGATCAGACGCCTGACTACAGCACCTAATTTAATATAGGGCACTTTGCCTGCAGCTAACACTGCATTAATTAACTCTGAATTCTTAAATGATTTTATAATGTTGCAGTAAAATATCAAAGCTTCAAACGAAGGTGGAAATACTTCAAAGATGGTTCTTTTGACTTCTTTTGCTTTCAAATCAGTATACAGTACGCAGTTCAGTAAAAAAAACCAATTACAATTCATTTACGTCAGGGGTCTGAACAATTCTTCACATCCATCCGTCTCCCTGAGAAGAATGACAGAGCAGTAGTTCATTCTCTATCTGGTTAACAGATGTTTGCTCCCAGCACAGAAGCCCAGACAGCTCTGGGTTTTGGATTCCAATGAGAAAACTCTTGCATGTCTTGAGCTTTTCAGAGAAGGTGTCAGGGAGAAATAAAAAGTAGGGGTTATGAAATCCTGATGGGAGGCAAAGTACATTTGAGGGAAATATACTTTGCAGATTTTCAGTGTGAAATCACACAATGCAAGAGGCGCCACAGTAGTGGCATGCCACGTCATCGTATGTTCCGACAGAAGCATGCCATAACCAACCATACTAGCCTTACCCCTCTTGACAACTATTGTTAGGCATGTTAACAGATTTAAATAATACATTAACAAGGAAGACTGCTTGCTAGTGTATTTATTTGTACATTTATAGGCAGGAAATGGAACCAGACCCTGTGTTTAATTCCGATCCTACACCTTTCTTCTTTTCTTTGGTTTAGGAAATGGGTAAAACAATCTTCAATTTCAATGTGCAATGAATAAATTCCGGGCACAGCTCTGTGACATATTATTCGAAGTCAATTATCCCGTGATCCTCCCATCCTAAAATTTTTTCTTATCAGGCAATAGTTCCTGACAGCTTATAGAGTTAGAACATACAAACTTCAGGCCGTCCAAGCTGTACACTCAGAGAAATAAATCATGGCATATTTATGTTTATGCTTTTGCATATGTTTGATTTTATTTAAATTATTACATTTTTACAATTTTTTTATTCAAATTTCTTAAAATCAGCATATATCTGTTAATTGTGAAAACAATGAAATTGAATCAGTAAAAACTGATTAAAATATGATGAGATAAATCTGCCATTTGATATATAAATCACATTGGATATATTTGAATTTTTACAGAAATCTCATCCTTAATTGTTTCATTTACACGTGATTGACAAATATGCAGCTCATAAAGTTTATTGGCATTGAAATGGATGGAAAATGTTATATGAAATTGAAATAAATCCTGGAAATGGGCCAAATTTTTTTTTGCGTGTAACTGCATAAGCAATCTAAAAGGAGACAAAACTGAGCCAGTCATTATAAGTTGGGTTTGACTTTTTTACCCCCTTTTGTGTGACTGCAGACCATTTGAAGCCTTCAGAGTATATTTAGTACCTGCCATACTCCTTCATCCTGCAATACGATGCTCCCTATCTTTCTCATTACAGCACACAGCTGCAGACTTGAACTGGCTTAATCACACTGATTGCCAGAAAACTCCACTTCACCTTTAGAGATGTTAACCCTTAAACAACAGGAACATTAATTTAACTTAATATTCCAAACCGTTTTGTCTAATACAGCCTTTCATACCTGTGCCAGGTACAGTGGTTAATGTAATAATAAAGTTTAGTGTTTAAAGGAATGAAGAGTGTTTGCTAAGGAAGGTAAAGTCAGCATTGGTCAGATCTTGGATAAGGCCAATATTGGTGTTATAATGTAAAGGTTAAATATTTTGTAGTCAAAAATGTCTTGATTCTGCAGGATTTTAATTTGTTTGGCTTACATAGTAAATCTTAGTTAACATGGAGATAACGTCTGAGTAGATGTTTCCAGTGCTACGTCTGGTAAAGTTTGTTTAGAGCTATGGAATGTCTGCATAGAGGGTGAATCTTGGCAGGATTTTGGTGAGTGGATTATTCTCCAAGGATCTACTGTCACCCAGCCGAAGCCCCTGTAACACCCCCCCCCCCCCCCCAAAAAAAAAAAAAAAAAAAAAAGAATCCCTCTATACGATATACAACACATTAACACAAGGCCCCTCGTTCTGTACGCCGGCAGCACTTCAGTACCATGGCCAGTGTCACATGTACCACATCCTCTATTACAGTTGTCTAGGGAAATCAATATGGCTCCCGGATCTCATTCACCCCGGGGAGGCCCCAGAACTATGTGATAGGCTTTGTAATGGGAAAGAACAGGGCAGAGATTGAGGCAGGATGAGAAAATGATGGAGAAGGTGTGTGAGCGAGAGATAGTCAGATACTGGACTGAGTAAGAGAGAGAGAGACAGAGAGAGAGGAAGAGTGGGGAAAAAGTGCATGAAGGTCTGAAGGGAGAGAAGACAATGCAACTACAATACAGGGATCAAAGTATTATCTTCAAACTTGTCACAAAGTTTCAAGTTTACAAACATTGCACCTGATCTTTTATCGAAATCTTGCCAGAATGTTGCTGCGTTCCCCACACACACTGCCAAGGGACACTGGCTTCTCAGATAAATCTGTAGCTAGCAAATAACATGACACAATATCTGATTCAAAACTTTTGGGAACATGAAAATTACATGGACAGTCAAGCATTTTACAGATTACAATCACTCCTTTGACACAAAGAGTGAGAGTTGAGTGGAAAGTGCATAAAAGAAAAGAGAAGATGTAAATAATGTAGTATTTTACTGCCTAAGCTAGCTAAGGACATTCAAAATGAAATTTCGAAGCTTTGCTGATGGCACCCTACAGATGGACTCATGCTATTTTGTTGATATTGGGACAATTAAGTGAGACCACTCTGTTGTACCGAGGTACACTATATGAACAAAAGTATTGGAACATACCTGTTTTTCAGGGTTTGGTCTAGGCCCCTTACTTCAACTGAAGTGCAATCTTAATGTGTTTGGACCATGACATGCTCCTAAACTTGAGGACACAATTTGGGGAAAACCCTCTTCTATTCTAGAACTAAGTGAGGTCCATTCTAGCACTAAGTGAGTCAGGCCTTTTTGTCCAACATCAGTGCCTGACTTCATAGATACTCTATAGAATGAATGGGCACCAATTTACCCTCTCTACAAATGTACCCTCTCCACAAACTCTTGTGGAAAACCTTGCAAGAAGAGTGAAATCTGTTATAGCTGCAAAGTGGTGACCAACTCCATAACCTAGGCATTTGAATGCAGTGTGAATAAAGTCCCTGTTGGTGTCATGGTCATGTATCCCAATAGATTTGCCCATATAATGTATATCTAAGTATCCATTCCTGTGCCATTTCTTAAGAGAGCAAGCTTATACACAAACATCCTGCCATGAAATAAACAACAAGAATTTAAACTTTGCCTTTAGCAATTTATACACCAACTTCTACTTGTTGCTGTCCTAGAGCATGTTGCTCCTCAGGAAAAGGAGAGAGAATGGCAGAACGGAAACTTTTCAGTAACAGGCAGCTCCACTGACATCGCCATTAAATGCCTGCTGAAACCCCAGATTCATTCATTCTGCCTCTCAGGGACATTCTGAGGCTTTTGACTTTTACCTAGCAATTACTGGTCCTTAGCCAAAGCTTATTTCCATTTCCAGAGGAGGAACAAATGGAAGGCAGGATTTTCCTCCAGAACACATTTAAATATATATAAAAAACAGGTAAATTTGGTATCATCCATTATTGATTTTCATTTGATGCATTTTCTGCCAAAGTTTAGCATATTCCACAGAACAACTGAAGGATCAAAAATCCTTTCGATTTAAATGGTCTATAGTCCTCGGAAACACAATGTGAAAAGCGGTGAATAAAAAATGAAGATAGCAAGGGATGTTAAGGAAGTCTTACGAGTTTGTCACAGGGATGCTTTTAGAATTGTTTACTAGAATAAGATTCTTATTCAAATTATTTAAGCATTACTTGCTGATGTGAATATTCATTGAAAATAACAAAGGTGCAATCATCATTTTTGTCTCCAGCCACTCTTGCCAAACTGAGATCTTGATGCTCTGCTCAGGAAGGAACCATGAGTGACGATCATTCTGTGCCAATACCGTACATGTAGGCTGTAAAGGTAAAGGTAGTTACAAAAGCAGCTGTTGAGAAAATTCTTCATGCATCATGGTGCATTGATGTTTTACATTCTTATTTTTCTGCCTATTTTTTCTTTAAAAACCTGTCAGCTGTTTTGCAAACTGGGGTGCACCAGGGAGAAGTTTGAGTTAAAGTTCATAAAGTTTGTGGAATCATGTGACTGTGTGGGAAAGCTAAATGTGAAGCTAATCTGCAATGCTGAAGTGTCATTAGTGCCGTCTCTCACAGTGTTGCTATTTTTCACAACTCACAGCACCATTCTGACTACCCTAAACTACACTCATGATTATGGGTGCGCTTTCTCATTTTATTCAAGCTTGGTTAAACTGCATAGCTCCCAGCCCAGCATGGTGCTCGCCACAAATCCCACTTCAAAACACAATGAACAAATAACTGGACAGCGGTGTATGGTGCTGATAAAAATCGTCAGAGCTGACCCTGATTCCAGGCCCGCGGTGATGTGTGCTGCAGCGTAAAGCCACAAAATTGCTCTCCTGAAACTCCCATTCTCCTGCCTACGCAGTGTGAAGAGGGAGAAGGGCAGCAGGAGCTAGAATTTATTAAAGCCTGGAGAAAACTGCCAGAAAGGAGTGAAAAAGGGAGAAAAAGCGATGGATGAGGTGAAGCAGTGGATTGCGAGGCAGGAAAAAAAAATCAGGGAGGACTGGAGTCGAGCTCATCAAAAATCTGAAGATACCTTGCTTTCCTCTAAATTTTCATAATATTTCTTTGGATTTAATTAAGAAGAAAGAGCGGGAAAGGGATTCATCCGCATGAAACAGCTGCTTCTTAACACTTTGTGTATATTTTGCGGCACTCAACTTCATGTTCATCTGTATCGGGTGACAGATCAGGTACGACCCAAATGCAGAGTACAAAAAATATTACTTCCAACAGGCAGCAAGCGGCAAAAAGATAGAACAAGCTAGATTTCGAAATTAGGAAGCGGACCGATAGGCAAACAAATCCAAATCGTCATGAGAGTAAACTGAATCGTAGTAAATCAATTGAGAGAGGGAACAGAGCATTAAGGGCTGAACAAGAATCAGAGTTCAGAAAACAAACAAAATAATCTAAACCATGTCCAACAACAAATCACAAGAGAGCTCAGTATGCAGTATCCACTGGCAATAGTATGTAAAGTTATATATGAAACTAAATGTGTATTTGTAGTGTAAGACTAACTGGATCTAGTTATCAGGGGTCGTCTCAAAAATGAGGGCCGAAGTCTTGAAACAGGGTTTGATTCAGTATTAAGATGTACTGCTGATGGAACCTGACACACCAGTGTCCATCATTATGAAAAGCAGCACTTTAGCCTGATGAATGATTTTACTGGGCCCCATCCTCCAAAATATAGTGTTAATATATTTTGCTCCAAATGTGGTTGATTTTGCAACAAACTCCTATCTCCTACATTTGTCCTGTAATGTTGATTATCATGCATCATAAATTCAAGACATTCCCTGACACCGTAAACTACCAGAACATCTGTTAAATCTAAACGCTTTTAATGGCGAGCGATAGGCAAATTCTGAAGCAACTGCCTATTGGCTCCCAATGCAAATTAGTTTTCTGTTCTTTTACTAATAATAGGGAAAAATATCACAAATGTTGTCTGCACTAATCTACTTTATATTGCAGGTGTGGAGAATGGAGATAAAAAAAAACTCACAGGAGTCATTTGTTCCTAAAATAATCTTATGTTTATGTTTTATATCTTACCTCATTGAAAAACTTGAGAAAGAAAATGCATTCATTCTTAGTAAAACCATTTTGAAAAGCAAAGAGTCATAGGACCAAGGGTATAGGGGAAAGTGTGTGTGTGTGTGTGTGTGGGCATGTGTTAGAAGGAGCAGCAGACAGCAATGAGAGGGGCGTGTAATTGCCCCTGGTTGAATAGAGGTGGTCCATTGCCCTAGGGCACAGTGACAGCGGCCCTCTCCACCCCTCTGCCTCTGCGGCCTGTAATTCAGAAATGAAATCTTATCCCTCTATTCCCTTGCTCTGTCCTGCCCATTTCCCACCCCACCACCTCCTGCTGCTGTGGCTCTCTTTCTGCCCTCCTCTCTCACCAAAGCAAGCTGTTCCCTCGCACGCCCTGCTTCCTCTGCAATAACGAGCAGTGCAAACACTCAGACAAGGCCATCCCTCCCTTTCAGACATGTAGAAGCAAAAAAGGGCAAAATGCAACAATCAGATTCCACCAGGACTTGGTGTAGTGCAGTGTCCAGCCACACAGTACACACACACACACATACACAACATGCCACTTTATTTAGTTATCAACGGATTCCTTTGTTCCTCTTCAGAGTGTGAACCCATATGACTGCAGGCGCATGCTGACCTTGACAGATACGAGCGAAAGTACAAGCGCACACAACGATGGCAGCGGATTAGAATTCACCATAGCCTCCTTTTCTCATTAACGGTGCTTTGTGTATTAATTTGCTCTTGAGTGATTTTCAATTATATCGAGTACACATAATATTATGCCCATTACTGAAAACAAGGGACTTATGCTGGGCAAATATGTACAAATGGAATGGCAGTGTAACGTAGCAAATGTAATGAAATTGACATTGTTTCTAATTAAACAAATAATATGGATGCACAAATGTAGATTGTGGCTATTGCTTAGAGACTGTGTGCATGAGTGAGTAGTTATGTGTGTGTGCGTGTGCATGTGATTCAAATAACGAGTCAAAAGGGCCCTTATTTATCTATATATCACCTCTGTGTGGGCTTGCTGGCTTGGTTAACTGTCTTTTAGATGCTGCGATTCTGTGAAGCTGCAGGACTCCACATGCATCAGTCAAATGCATGACATGCAAACAGTACTTCAATTCCACTCAGCTTTCTACAGCACCTTATACGACTCAAACATATTATAACATGGCTTAACATAAACTGCAAACAAACTAGCAAACACCACATAAAAAAAAAATAATAATTGAAATGCAATAAAAATATACATAGAATTTAAGTGAATTTCTGAGTTCTTCTTTTATATGTGTATATAAAAGACAAAAACAGGGATAATACAATCATTTGAATGTAAGAGACAGAAAGAGTTTAAATGGCAAATGGTTCATGTAAGCTACGAAGTTGTTTGCGTTGTAGTACATAAACATAAACTTAATATTTAATACGGTTATAAAACGTTAATTGGTAGACTGTTCTATATTTTTTATAAAATGTTCTATAAGATGTTCTATAATTTCAGCCAAACATCTTTCCATTCGCTGTAGATCTGATGAATATCGAGTAACTCATGTTGTCTCTGCTCTCAAGGAAAGACAATGGCTTCTAAATACAAGCAGTGTCTCTAAAGCAGTTTACAAAAAATGCTTTTAACGAAGTTTTAGACCATAATCATAATCATTAGGTTTTAGATTTTTTTACAACATGTAAAAATTAAAAATATGGAAATATATGCTTTTCCTATTACATGAAGAGTAGAAGTACACAACATAATAAAGGTGAGCATGTATTCCATACATCTGTGTCTCTGAAGAGCTCTAGGGGTGTGCAGGGCCTGACTCACTGTCTGGCACCTGTTCTCCTGTGTGTGATAATGTCCACACCTTCTGCTCTATAAGCAGCCCTGGACCTGCCTTATGCACTAACACACACAAACACATACATACATACACACACACACATACACACTCACAAACTGACATCCCACTGGCAACATTTCACACACAGCAGCAATATAAGTGCTAACACACACACTCACACTAAGACCTTCAAACACTTAGTCAACACTGTGTGCGAATAGTTCCCATGGTTATTTAAAGTTAGAGACAGAAAGACTCTCTGCTGCCTTGTGTCCAGCAGAAGTCCAGCAGAAACCTAACCACTCCCGAATCAATTTAGGGAAAATAAATTGAGAGTCGCTTGGAGAAGATGAAAATGAATTAAAAAAATGAATGTATATTAAATCCTATTATTGAAATGCAGCAGAACATTGTGCTGGAGAAGATGTGTCGTTCTTGTTGTTGCCATTTACATATCACAGGTCATTTTAAACTCAGAGAGCTGTGAAGAATAATACTGTGGTGAGTTGTCTAACATGTCAGCGTTTGAGTGGCACATTTAGATGGCAAAATGTCCCATTAGGGGAGCATAAACAAGACAGCAAAGGATAAATATGCCTTCAGGCTTTTACCTTGTGCCTCACTCCTCATACAGCTCCTCTCTGACAGACTGTGTCTCCTCCACTGCATCTGGGAGCCTCCCTCGGCAAGCTGGAGCCAAATCAGACCTGTCATTCACTGCCCATCTCAGCTCTCATGCTTTACACCTGAAGGCCTTTGTGCTGGGAAGGATTATGTGAAAAAGAACTGCTGGATGTTTTTCATGTTAATCAAATGCCAGAGGAACATTTTCTCACAACATTTGCTTATCCAAGTGCCGCCCAAGTCTGAGGTTTGATTCAAGCCACCGGAACTTCCTTATGACTGAATTCCTTGGTGCCCTTAATGCCTCACAACACGTGACAAATTGGAATCACAGACATTACAGTTTCTTCAGGACATCCCATGTCTGCTTTAAATCAGTTATTCTACCTGTCTGCTTTCTTCTACTTCAAAAACTACTGCATTATCCTCCCACCAGTGGGGCTTCTGGCATGAGCCATTGTTAGCATTATAAATATTGACTCAGCTACATATACTCCAGTCAAATGTTGATTTTAAGTAATAGTCTTTGACTTACCCAAGCATTTATGGCAGATACTACTTTATTTCCAACTGACAATACTCATACATCCATAAAGAAATGGTTGGATGAACTTGGTGTGGAAGAACTTGACTCGCCTGCACAGAGCCCTGACCTCAACCCCATCCAACACCTTTGGGATGAACTGGGACAGACAGCCAGGCCTTCTTATCCAGCATCAGTGTCTGACCTCATAAATGCTTAACACAATGAATGAGAACAAATTCCCACAGAAACTCCAAAATCTTGTGGAAAGCCTTCCAAAAAGAGCAAAAGCTTTTATAGCTGCAAAAAGGGCATTAATCCCATATTAAAACTTTATATTTGAATATTTGAATGCAATGGCGGTCAGGTGTCCAACAGATGGTGTTTATACATTTCAATTAATCAAAAGTCTGATGCAGTCGATTCATGTTTGTCCAGGGGCACATGTCTGTTGGAGTGGACTGAAAAAATAGTTTCAAACTCATTCTCTATCGACAAAATAATACATGCTGGAGTACACCAAAGACATTGTGCCATATTTCCCAACCCTTCTGGTCAATGTATGGCATGACTGGTTCACTATTAATACTGATAAGCGTGTGTGTTCTTAAAAGCTGTTGTGAGTGATCCACCATGTGCACACACTAATGTACCACTACCACGTCAGTAAAAATAATCGACTTCCTAAAAGATATGTGCTCACTCATTGGCCAATTGGGGCCACATCCAATGATGAATTTTGAAGCTTAAAAGACAATTAATAAAATGGGGATGACAAAATAAACAATGTGTAAAGACATAAGGTAGTTGTACCTAATTAAGTGGTTCATCAGTGTATATTTACATTTAAATTTGAGTTGAACAACAAACAATTCAAAATCTTTGTAACGCAAAGTCTTACATTTCTTTTTTTTTCTTTCTTTCTTTCTTTCTTTCTTTCTTTCTTTCTTCACACACTCTAAAGTATGGCTGCTGATGGAGAAAGATTGTGATTTTTCATAGCACATTCTGTGTTTGCACTGAATGACAAATAATTGAATATTAAATTAATTAAATAAGGTCCAATTATCGTACCAGTGGTCTAGAACAACTTATAATCCTACCCAATTTGTCCATCCCTGTCCAATTACATGCTTTGTTGATCTCCTAAGAGAACAAAAAAACACTCTACAAAGAATTTCACAGAAAATAACTGACCTCAAAAAAAAGAGCCATTGTACATTTTGTATTTTATGTCCTACTTTTCCAACATGTCAAAATCTATGAGCACATAATTAGAACCTTGCAAGAAAATTACCCATTTAATTGCATTCTGTGTAGAGGATATGCATTTCGTTTCAACGAATGTAACTTAACTGGAGCCTTTCATTCATTTACTTACTGCTGTAATTTATAAAGAAAGTTATGTTTTTTTGTTAACAAACCTATTAATGTACAGAAAGAAGCAGCTGCTGAAAATTGCTTGTTAATCAGTCTTGTCCACATCTGGAGACAAATGATTACATTAGAGTCCATTGCATGTCCTTTTTCAGTGGAGGTTGTTGCTCATCTGTGTAGGGGCTGCTTCAGTCACTCAGTAGAAGCAGTAGAAGTATTTGCAAGTTATTTGTAACTCTTAAAGAAAGTTCTCTCAAGTCTTTACAAGTCTTACTTTCTCTGAGGAAGAATGGTTATATCTGCAGGAAAATAAGACTTTTTAATAATTAAATAAACAAAACCTTGCACTTTTAATACCTACTGTACCTCTATACACTATGTCCACAATCCAACCATCAGTCAAACAGGTGTTGATACCGAGTGTTTTATTTGCTGCATGGTGCCACTTTAGATTCAAAGTGGCAGACAGAGGAAAACAGAAACACACACACACACACAGACACACACGTTTTAGCTGTGATGCTACATGAATATACAAGCCTCTAACCTGGATGGTTTTGGGTGTGGAGATGAGAGATCTAAAGCAACAAGGTTCTTTGAAGTGGCATGTCGAACTGTGATTTTCCGTTCTCAGTCTCCCTGTTGGAATGCCACACACCGGGATTTGACACGATTAGATCACCAAAGGCCTGTGATGGGCTGCGCCACCAGATAACAATCAAAGTCTGGGCACTTTACATAGCCTTCTCTCAATACACAGACACACAGGATATGTACAAGTAGAATATTAATAAGTGTGCAGGTGCAGTATAGTCTAAAGAACCTCAAGAGAGAAGTAAGCTAGTGGTGTGGATGCAGTCTTTGGTTCTACATTCTTATAAACAGGTTATCCCGAATCTCAACTGATGGCTTCTTTTAACTGATTTCTGAATGTCTGGTTTCACATGCTAAGTCTTTACCAATCCACATGAAACTTGGTGAAGTTGTAGCCCCACATGGCTGATCCAGAAAAAGAGATTTGTGACCCTAGATGTGTGTCTTCCTTCATGCTAGCATCCCCTGAAGTAAAGTACTTTTTGGCTTTAAATCACGGTCATCGTCGCCATTCAATCAGAGGGGGACTTGTCCCCCTCATATCTCATAGTTATTTGTTTGAACCCCCCCACACATTTAACATAAATATTTAGTTCACTCAGTGGTGTTGAATCTTCAATTTTTCGTGAAGGATCCACTCCACTTAATTGATTTCCAGTGGTGTGTGTTCTTCTATCGATGAAGTGGAGTGGATTCTTTCATGAAAAATTCAAAATTCAAGATTCAACAGGGGTTTAAAAACACCCCCACATTAAAAATGTTTCTGATGCCCTTGCTTTAAATAATTATTTCGACTGAACGGAGGCATTGTGCCACCTAGCTAAAGTGCTGAAATTTTGTATGTTTACACTTGGCTGTCCCTTGTCATTCTCTTTGGCTCACTTAACAAGTGCCTACCAAAATAGCTGCTCCTAATTATTTTTGTAGGTTTTTTCATCATGGCATATGTTCAAACATCAATTTACCTTTAAACCCTTATGTAACATTTGAAAAATTCCAAAACTCATATTCTGCTTGTTAAAGTTGTCATATTATTCACCCTCTGAAAAGAACAGACAGAAAAAAGAATGTCTCCTCAGAACTTCTGCCTCTGACACTGTGAGAGCAGAGCTCAGTCAGTCAAAACAGTTCCAGTCCCAGCAGGCTGTGTGAGGAGAGGGTGATTGGTGGGCAGGTCCGGGATCCCTGTTTTGAGTGACAGTGTAACTGCTGGGAGATATGAGGTGTGTGTGTGTGTGTGAGAGAGAGAGAGAGAGAGAGAGAGAGAGAGAGAGAGAGAGAGAGTGAGAGTGTGTGTGTGTGTGTGTGTGTGT
>JBBMFX010000017.1:11445004-11461024 GCA_037832545.1 Rhabdalestes septentrionalis
GATTATCTCAGCAAAGCGGAAGTGCTCACTATCACACATTTAGACTGATTTGTGAACAATCTTTGAGAGAAATGGTACTATTGTGTATCTGGAATGAATTTTAGATCTTTAAGTCCATCTCATGAAAAATGGTGTTGCAAAGGTGTTGCATTTATATTTTTGTTGAGTGTATATGGAATATAAATATATGTGAAAATAAATTATTCTTTGAGAACCTGCATACTGAAGAAATCTCCTGCGAATAGACGAATGTTTACTGACATGTTGATTTGCATAGGATTCATATACCCTGAAGTTATTTCTGCAGTTCATTATATAGTAGATGAAAGGCACCAGCTTTTTCCTGACACATGAAAATAACAGACACAGAGGATCTAGTCAGAACTTACATGGCTGAAAAACACATTTAAAGTTATATTACCCCACCTCCTTTTGTAAAACGAATCACAGCAGAATAGTGCTTGCTAACCAACAATTTAAAGCAAGTTGACTACAAAAATGATTCAGAAAGGATGTTGTTTAAGCACATTAAGTGCATTACAGCATGACTTAATGGTGTGTGTGCTGTCAGCTGTCTACTAAAACTCCTATTGAAAATAATGATAGGGCTATTGGGCTTGTATTGGGGGTGGTCCCTGTAACTAATGACTGGATAAGAGCATCTGCCAAAAGCCATAAGTAGATTGGTTTTACCTGAGGTGTTGGGTTAATGTAAGTATTACCAGGATATCTTAGTGATTTTAGTCTAAACCTGCCGGGCCAGTAATTTTACATTTATTACATACATTTAAACAAAATGAATAAAACATCAGTCTCAATCAATTGAATGCCATTACACAGTTAATCCCTTTAGATTTTTTTGTTTCCCATGAATGCACTCAAAGGGAGAAAGTATCTACTTGCATCCTCTGTGACTCATTTCAAGCTAATGTGTATTCAAATGTGTAAAACAAGCAAAGGGAGGCTGATTTATTGTAGTGATACTGATTGTTGCCTGTAAACTGGCAAGGCTAATGACAATACAGTGAGCTGAATAATTTGGGTATATGAAATTCAGACAAAATGTGAAGTTTGGACATATTTTCTACTTTCTAACAGCCAAATGTTTGCACATGGAAAGTTTTGTGTTGTGGGAATGGGTAAATTGACTGGCCACACTCGCCTCTGTAATATATACTGAGACTTCTTTTTTGAATTCAGTCATACACATCACAGATGTGCTGTGGTAAAAATACAAAACTCCATCTCTCCATGAAAAACCGATCTCATCCAGTGTAAAGAATAAAGTCTTTAGAAAAATCTGGCCCATGCCTGCACCAATGCAGACACATAAAACATATC
Organism: Rhabdalestes septentrionalis; assembly: GCA_037832545.1. Taxonomy (NCBI): domain Eukaryota; kingdom Metazoa; phylum Chordata; class Actinopteri; order Characiformes; family Alestidae; genus Rhabdalestes; species Rhabdalestes septentrionalis. The sequence continues at coordinate 11,446,346 of JBBMFX010000017.1, forward strand.
CTCTCTACATTATAAATGTTACAGCGTTTTTGATGTGGAGACAAAAACTAGATTGTAATTCCCAAAGTCTGTGCATGTAAACCCAATAAACATGAATGAGTGAGTGTATGAAGGAATTACGCACAGGGTTGGAATAACGTCCTACCACTCCTCAATGGGCAATAAACCTTCTTCAATTATTTGGATTTGGAATATTTCATTAGAAACAATTTAATTTGCAGTTAGATTTGCCATTAGGTTTAGACTCAATCCTCATAAGTCCAGGGGACGTGCAAAGCATGTGCCTTTGTTTAATCAAATTTTACCCTAGTGTGCTGTAATCACTGTGATTAGAATAAAGAGCAGCTGCAGGTCTAATCAGAGCCATTTTAAACTTGCTTAGGGCTTTGGAGTAAGCATTATTATAAGTAACGTGCTACATTTCACAATGACATAAATACAGCATGTTACATGTCTCATTGTTGACTTCTGGGCCTCTGCTTTGTAATTGAAATCCAATTATTCTGTTGAGACACACCAGGCCCAGTCAGAGAAAGTACTGCCCACCCATTTGGCTTTAAACTAATCTCCCTCAGGCACAGCAGAAATGTGCTATAAATCAGTTTTTGTTCTGCATAAAATGTATGTGGCTATGCTAATTTTCCACATTCTGACAGAACTTTTTTTTTTCTAGTGTTCAATGTAGTCTTCTGTAAGTTCAAATTATATTTATGCTTGGGTGAAGTGAGTGAAAAATAACACAGCAGAAGAAAAGTAAAGGTGCTATTTAGAAGCACGCGATGCTCAGCCATTTGCATAGAGTATCTGACACTAGGGGCAAGGTGTGAAGTCTAGTGTCTCTATGGCAAGCTTTAAGGGTCCTGATCTCAAAATATTCCCCTTTTCTCTGTCCCAGAATTCGTTCAGAGTGCACTGAAGTCAAGGCTGAGTCAGCATATATGCCTATATCTATCTAAAGTTGCTGACACTCTGTTATGTATTATTCAATTGCCTTTATCAAGCTCTGGGATGGGTGGGGCAGGATCAGAACTGAATGGTAAGTGAGGCTCAGGAGAACACACTGTGGCAGAACCTTCTCAGTGTAAACCTACCAGGTAATTCTGAACATTTTTTTCCAAACATTTTTTATGCCTCACAGTGTTGAGCAGCATCATATCCAAGCTGCTTTGGCCAAACCAGAGTCATGGAGGGTTATAGAACCCATAGCAGTGGTCACAAAGTGAAAGGTAGAGAAACACTCTGGACAGTTCTCAGTTCATCATGGGGTGCACAGACAAATACACAGACAAACTCACAGCTAGGACTAAATTAGCATCTCCAGTCACTTAGCATTTCTTGCGAACTGGTGGTGGGGGGTTGTCAGGGCTCCTGGAGGAAACATGCAAACACACAGAAAAGACCCTCCTATGGAACTCAGGACCTCCTTGCTCTGTAGTGACAGCAGTGCCCACTGCGCTTTTAAAAGTATATAAACATAGAATGCTGATTAATCATATGAATGTGGACATTACATTTTTTTCTCCATTTAAAAATATCTCCCCGCACTCGCATATGAAAAGGGAAACTAAGTTCAGTTGTAAACATTATCACATCTCTAAAATTGTCATATACATACGTAATCAGCATTATTTCAGACAGAATTCTGCATGCTCAGTTAATGGAAATGGCAACAACCCTGTTCAAAATATCACAAAGAAGCCTGTATTTCCAAAAAAACTGCATTTTTCTCTTTTTACAAAAGTCTCCACCCTGGAGGACATTTCCAGTGGACTTTAGATCAAAACAGAGAACAAAAAACCTGTGGTCTAAAAAGCATTCCAGAAAGCTGTTTGAAAGCAAGACATTGGGATTTACAGTGTATTGCTCCCTACAGTGCACCACATCAAAGAGAGTTTGAAACGAATCGACCTTTTACTTCCTTCTCATAGACAAAATGCTTCTCTGAAATATATTGTTAACGGCAACAAGACCTTTGCACTACCCACATGAAGCTGCTTTTACCAGGGATGGGCATTTCACCCACTTGTATCTGCCCGCCAGTCAAGCTGATGAATGACTTTTCATTTTTCCTGATATGGATGTTGCAGTCATTTCCTCACATAAATGAATCTGTCCGAAGACTGAGCATGGGCCTGAAGAGCTATCTGGAAATCAAGCTTGACATTCAGAACTATGATGGTGGAAAACATAAAAGACCCACAAAGTAATTAAGAGGCCTTTTTGCTGGTGTCTGAAACTAGAATGTTACACTTGTTTTCTCCCGGGGGGGGACAAATAAACTTGCACGCATCTTGACAAGAAGGAACTGCAATTCAAAGTGATTTAGTGCAGAACTTTAGGGAAATATGGTACTGACAGGTCTCCACTTTCATCCAGCTCAATCGTGGCCTTGAGTGCCTTTTACAAAACCCATTCTGCCATCTGTCAACACAAGGGGGAGGCAATGGAAATAAGAAAATGAAATCCATTTCATTTGCAAAGCATTTAGTGTGAGGCAAGAACCCTCTTAGGGCAAGCATCCCATTGATTGTTGCTGTGTGTGCTGGATCGTGGCCCTCAAGCCTCAGGTGCTTTCTTAAGGCCATTCGCAGATATGTGTGAATCTGCCACATCCCAAATGTCAGTGCCACTCCACTCTTTTTAGTCTTTTGCCCATTGATTGTTTCTTGGTTCACAAGATGATGCTGTGACCATCTATCTTGCAATTCTCAGCACAAATCAGAGCTCTCTCATTCAGCGGCAACGTGGGGGGGGGGGGCTTATATAATTTTCTAGCTTAATAAGGAGTGATGAGTGATAGACCAATTGATATATGCTGATGGAGTTGGTCTCTTGCTTTGTTGGGAAAAGATAAAGTGGCTGATGAGTTAAAGAGACAGCGCCTTAGGTGAACTGTAAAATGTGACTAGAATGTCTTTGAGTGACTTGCAGCATTTACACCATCATCTTTACATGGTGCTATCAAGGCAGGGTGATTTGGCTGTGATAAAACCCTTTTCCATCATCCCTCACAAGGTTATGTCACATCCATGACACTTCCATTCCAAATCAATACTCAATCAAAGTGTTTATATCCCCAAGGCAAATGTGCTTCAGGAGCTATGCTCTCCCAGCCAAATGCACAAAACTCCTATTGCTGCACACTGCAAAATGAATAAAGCAGGAGAGAGACAGGGAGAGAATGAGAGAGCGAGAGAGAGATGCCATGAGAGAGGGATAGCATGAGAAAGAGCGAGCCATTGTTTGAGTTATTAATGACCAGCTCTTTGTCCAAACAAGCCATGTTGATGTCATTTAAAATACAGCGGTCGAAATTAGGGATCAGCCCGGAACTGCACGGGAGGAGCTTGTTAATGATAATGAAGGCTGAACTGCCTTGAGATCATTAACAAGATCCGCTCATGTAGTTCTGGTTGATCCCTCACCTTTCTCATGATCATCCTCACACCATGAGGCAAGATACTGCAAGGAGCTCCAGACTGAGGGCATCTGATAGTCACTTTATATTTCTCCATTTCTGAATAATCACGTCAACTTTGTGAATTATGAGTACATTTTAGTTTTTAATAGACTTGAAACACTGTATCAATTGTTTAAGTGCAAAGTCACACACTATGGCATAGACAGGGCTGTGCACAGACAGTTTGAGGGTTATGTGCTGAAACTGTGTCTGTATATTATTTGTCCTGTGTTTGTGAACTGGTTGTGCACTCTCTCTTATTTAGTTGTGTAAGACGTTCATTTTCTTTCTTTCTTTCTTTGCATACATGCAGATTACATTCTGCAGGATAAAATAAACAGAATGCTCAGTGACCTGATGTAGGGGGGAATCAAGCTTTCCAAAATTGGGGGGTGTTCTGGGATGGGGGAAGCCAAGGTGTAAATACAATTTAATCAATGTAATAGAGTTTAATCTGATGAAAGTGTGGGGGATAGAATCGCGTTTCAACAAAAGTGGGGGTGTTGACATTCAAGACGTTTATCTGCTTCTGCTCTATGACTCTGATGTGCTGAAACGTAAGTTTGTGGCACTCAGGGGGTGGAGTTGTGAAGTTTGACTGACAGTTTGAGCGGTTTTAAGAGATACGCTTTTTAATGCCTTTAATTGGTTAAATATTTCTTAAAAACACAAACAGACGTATAAGGTGACCAATAGCATTGATTTATAAAAAAAAAAACTCCCACCAAAAAAGGGTACTTCTGAGTGTAATTACAAAAAGGGCATGTGCTCTGCACAGGTTGACTGGAAGCAGCACTGACGCAAAACAGAAAGCCTTCAGATGAAATTTGGCTCCTGCATTTATCTGCACACTACTGAGACACTGTGCCATGCTGATTAGTGAGTGAGCAGTTTAAGACATAAAACTGACCGTGAGTGCGGAGAGTATAGGATTCGAGGGCAGAGGGAGGAGAAGACTGAAACCTGATCTTGGCAGATATAGTCCTTCACAGGACTATATGTGTCACATCTGAGATTTGAACTAACACATGAAAAAAAATAAAAACAAGAGGACTCTGAGCTTCTGCCTTTTACATATTTGACAGCAAACTTAAAAGTTCTTGCTTTTATATCCAGCTGGTCTGCAAGTTACCCAGCAGAAAACTCAGCAGTGCACCCGGTGACTCGCACCGATGACAGCTCCTTCCCAGCTAATGCTGCAATATGTACTGCTGTGAACTCATGCAAACATCTGTAATCATTCCAATAAGTTCTCCCAGCACCTCGTTTGTACTTTGATCTCGTATTCCTTTTACTGCTCGAGCGCTTCCTTGGGGAGAGCTGTGCTCAACCAATCGTAGGTGATGGCAGACAGCCGGGAAAAAAGCTGAGTGTGAAAACATTAGCAAGCTTCAGTGGAGCGCTAAAGGCTTCCCCTCCCCGATGGCAGGGGCCAGATGCACCTACGCTACCTGCAGAAGAGAGGGCCGGATCTTACTCCTTCACTGGCATGGCCGCCACTGATGCGAAGATTATGTCCTGCCTTGCATTTAAAAGTAAGGAACGGAAAGAGGAATCATTCTTTGGAATTGTTATCTCCTCAGGACCTGCCGTCTGAATTCCATTTCATCATGAGCCCTTTAAGAGCCACTTGGGTGGGTGGGGGGGGCTGTGGTCCACTTCTAAAGCAGTTATCTTGTCTGGAAATGTTCCAGTGAAACAATGAAGAGGAAGATAATCTAAATTGGAGAGCATGGAGTGCAGAGACTTTAAAATGGCATAGGGCATCAGAGACAGGGGACAGAAGAAGCACAGAGATTGTGTTGCCATTCTACTCTCACTCACTTTCTTTCTCCCTCTGCCTTTTGCTCTCTCAGACAGAGAGGGACAGGGTAATCAAGTATGTGTACAGAGCTCTGTTGGAGAAGTGGGAAAAGGAAGGGAATGGAAACTCTGTAATAGATTAGCGGTACTTGTGTAGCAGAACCCCCACAGGGAGAGACCCGCCGGAACCAGCACTTACACCCAGCGTGGTGCACTCACTTGATCGTCCTCTGAAACTCTGGGAGTCGCTCGTCCATTTGCATAGCGCTCACCCAGAACGATCCACCATCAGGGAGAGAGAAGTAGAGTGAGTGAGTGAGAGTGAATGGCAAGGGAAAGCCCATTTGACTCGCCCATAATGATGCAATTTAGCTGTAAATTGATGCAGGCCACCCCTTCAAGACCAAACGTACTGATGAAATATGCATCTAAGTTATACATTTTATTCAGATGTCAGGGGGGAGATTCGAAAAGTATGGTGGCCCAATCTCAAAATGAAGCAGAGTAAGGCCAGCATCAACTTCTTCACAGAGAGATATCAGAGCCCAAATGAAAAAAGTAAACAGATTGTGCAGCGACACTGCTGTAACCATCTCTGATTCTCTGATGATAGCTGTGAACAGAACGAGAGCGCGAACTCTTGAGGAGTGTGGGCACTCTCAGAAGATAACTAGCTCTGCTGAAATCTCCCTTTCCTCTCTAACTGACAGCGCAGCCAGCTGTGTACAAATGTGTGCGCCAGTGCGTGTTTGTGTGATGCTCTGCTGTGTGATGGAAGCCAGATGAGACATTTGAGCACCTGCATCACCTCAGCCATGTGTGAGTTCTCGTCGCACCCACGCACACGCACACCAACTCACATAAACAAGCAGACCTGAGATTCAGCTATGGTCCTCAGGTGAGAACACTTCAGTTAACACCAACTAACACTTTGACATTTCAAAGCTGTTACTTTGCCTAGCAACACAATTAAAATGTACCGGTGAATCCTTGAAAAGGAATTGAGTGGTTATTATTCCTATAGAAGGAAAGAAGGTAAGTTTAAAGTAACTGTAGTTTTAAAATGACCGTAGAGGGATCGAAGTTGTGTTAAGATTTCAGTTTTCAGCAGCATTGAGCAGTTGAGGGTTTGTCGGTAGGAACTGTCCTTGAATCTGTCGGTGTGGGTCAGAATGATCCTGTATAGCCTGCCTGTGAATAATCTGTGGCTGGAATGGCAGGGATCAGATAAGAACCTCTGTGTCTTTCTCTTGAATTGATGTCTGTGTAGGTCTTGGATGGCTGGCAGTTCAGTCCTGTGCTAATCTGACCACCCTCTGTAGAGTTTTGCATCTGCTATACCAGGTCAGACAGAACACTCTCATAGGCAAAACGCCTTCCGTCGTCTTCTTTCTGCTTTCACTATCACACCTATATGCTGAGACCAACATGGTGTGTGCCCTCACTCTGCAGCCTCTTGTAGTTCACGATGAGCTCCTTGGTCTTGCTGACATTAGATAACAGGTTGTTGGCCCAATGCCATGTAAGGTTGGGTGACCAAACGTCCGGTTTACCCCGGAAATGTACGTTTTTCACGTTCTGTCCGGGGCGTCCGCGTTTCTTTTTAGAAAGTGGGGAAATGTCCTGTTTTTTTATTATCTTTCATTGGACAATTACATTGTTCTATTACGAACACGAACACCCCCCAAAATATGGTCACCCTAATGTAAGGGCTCTCACTTCTATGTTGGCTTATCGTCTTCATCTGATATGTCAGCAATTATGTTGGTGTCATCATTTGTTTTAATGACAGTACAGTCATGGGTGAACAGGGTTTACAGCATGGGACTGAACACACAACCCTGAGTTGCTGAGTGTCAGTGTTTGGGATGTGACATTGACAACCATGATTGTTCTGTCTGTTCAAAAGTCTGGAATCCAGTTTTACAGGGAGTAACTGATGCACAGATCACGGAACTGACTAGATTAAATTTTGGTGTTAAAAGGAGAGCTGTAGCATAAACAGGGCAGAATGCAGAGTGAGTGCTATTGCATTGTCTATGCATGTGTTTGTCCTTTAGGGTAACTGTAGTGGTCAAGTATAGCAGGTAGTGAGGATGTGATGTAAGCTTTAAATATATAACAAAGGAGTTGAGTGCTACTGGACGATCATCATTAAGGCTGCTCACGTTTGGGACAGGGATGATAATGGTCCTCTTGGAGCATGTGTTGAGAACAGGCAGTAGCAGGGAAAGGTTAAAGATGTCTATGAAGGCATTTGCCAGTTCATGAGCACATGCTCTTAAAGCACAACTGTGATATTGTCTGTTCCAGAAGCTTTTTGGCGGTTTACTTTTTGAATTATTTACACGTGTCTGCCTGAGAAATTTGAAAAGAGCGATTGTCCTCTGACAGAAACTCCAACTTGGGGTCATCCTGAAAGCAGTCATAGGTAGAGGAAGCAGTCACCTCCTCACAATACAGTTAATTCCATTTTTAACATGTGATCTCTTTGGCCCACTCCACATGTGCCTGTTGTTAGAGTTACTGTAACAGGATTACACCTTTTCCATTTATAGTTTACTGGCCGTTTTTATTGATTCTCTGAGTGCATACTGGGTTTTTCTGTACTAACATGGATCTCTGAATTAACCCATGGCCTCTGGTAAGGGTAAGTCTGTCATGTGGATGCAGTAACTCGGGGTGATTTTTAATTGGTTGGAGACATTGTAGCTCTCAACAGAGAGCCATCCTGGCCCATAGTACATCCAGTTTGTTTTCCAAAGATTGGCCATTCACTTGGGAATGCTGGGAAGTGGGGTAGAGTGTTGTCTGCTCAACAGCATGACCAGATTTCTGGTTCTTTTTCCCCCTTTCTTTGATGTTTCTTCACATGTAAGCCAGGTCAGACCTCCATTAGTAGAAAAGTCTATTGGTATAATTATAGGCATCCAAATTTGTCAGATGAGGAAGACTGTGTGATGGTAGTCATCATCACTTGTGGTACATATCTAAATAAATGACTGCCTCAAACCAGCTGATGAGAGTGCACACAAATCACGTTTACCTTCTGCACCAGTAAAACAGAAAATGTTTTAATGAACTTCCATGAGTTCAGATCACTTTTGGAATTTTTTTTTTTTCTCCAGGGTGCAAATTCAAAATTTCATTAAGCTCCCAACCAGCCCATCAAGGCCACTGGAGTCACACTAGCAGCCTTACTCGATCCATGCCACGTGACAGCCCTTAATTTAGCGAGCTTTGCCAGACAGAGGGACAGATAATGAGGCATTGTGAGAGTGAAAGGCCCTGAGGAGAAGAGAGCAGGGGTCGGTGTGTGAGAGCTTTGCTCAGCAGCTGGGAAATCCTAGCAGCGCACACAAAACGGCATTATGCTACAAATTACCTGCTGGCATTAGTGTCACCCACAGCCCAATCATTTTCTTGGCTGGATCAATCAGGACTGGGGTCTGGCTGCCTCTCCTCAGGGGCCTGTCCTGGCAATTAGCTATTGATTTTTTTTAGCCTTTTATTTTCCGAGGCTGATGCCCCGGCACTCACACACCACTGTGTCGGCACCGGAGTGCGAGCTGTGACACACACCTGAGGTGAGAGGCGTCTTGTCAGTAGGTGAGGGAATGGAAAGCCTGCTTGAGGCGCTGACCAGTCACAACTAGAACAGAAATGCTGTGATTGGAGGGACAAGAAAAGCTGTGATTAGGGTCAGTGCTGCTGGGGTTAACACCTGAGTAGCAGCAGGACCAAGTGCCATTCAAAAGTTTGGAATCACTTTCCATATTAATCTCATTATACATTTCTGCTGCGGAAGCAGCATGAGGAGAGCAGCCCAGGCATTCTTCTCCCTAGCCACGTCCACCTGCTCCTCCACCTGCTAGCAGAGATACATAATCCTCTCAGCATTTTCTGGGTCTGCCCTGTGCCTGGAACACCTCCAAAGAGAGGCGCTAAGGAGACAACCTGACCAGATTCCCGACCCATCTCAATTGGCTCCTTTCAATGTGGAGGGGCATCTGCTCTAATGCAATCACCTCCAGTCTGAGCTCCTCACTCTCCATATGAATCATGGCTGAAATGTATAAATAATGTACTATCAAAATATCTTTGTACAGTTATTTGGTCAACTCTATTCCTGATGCTATGCAGCTCCATTTGGTTTAGAATCTTCTACACACCTGTTCATTATTGTGCACACATTTGTTTTCAAGAAAGCCATTCCAGTTTCCCACTAATGAAGTGAAACTAATGATGTTGAACAAGACATGCGTATTCAAATAACTGTATATCCTAATCCACAATCAAACGTTTCAACTGTAGTGTAATTGTGTACACACAGGTAAAAAAGATTCAATCTGTGTCTGCCTAATAATTGGTATTATGAGTTGAGACTTCACTATCATCCTGTGTTTGATTTCTTTTTTCAGACTTCTCTCTTTATTCGAATGTGTCACAGCTCCTTTCAATGGGCACTGTTAAGAATAATAGTCACAAAATAACAAAATATATACTGTCTCTGGAACCTGTTTAACTTGAAATATGGTAAACGCATTCAAATGTATCTGTAATTTCATATAAAAGCCTAATGCCTCTTATATAAGGTGGTTGCCAACAGCTGTGCAGAAAATAGAGGAAAATGGACATCTGGTGGATGTAAGGGATGAGTGGGAGTGGGGGGGGGGGGGTGGTTGGGGGCTCACTGACACTCAGCATCCTCATAGGTAGTCTTGAACTAAACTTTGAAATTGGCTGGTGGGAAATTGTTCTTCACAATGTGTTGTTTCTCTAAATGTCCTCTAATGCCAAACAGATAAATACTTAGTTGTGAATGTGTCTTATCTGTCTAGTATATTTGATTGGTGATTTATGGATGTGCTGAAAGAGGACATGAAGTTAGTTGGTATAAGGGTAGAGGATGTAGAACATAGGACTAGGTGGAGACAGATGATTCGCTGTGGCGAGCCCTGAAGGGAAAAGCCGAAAGAGGAAGAAGAAGATATTTGATTGGTGATGTGGCTCGTGGCCATAGCAGGAGGTCCAAAGTTTAAAAAGCTATTTAAATCCTTTTTTTCATACACAGATGCATACGCTCATTCTCAATAGGACCTTTGACAAAGAGCAGTAAAGCACAGTGGATTCATCTTCCCTCCGCTCCCCACGCAGTATCACACTGATTGCAGGAAGGAACCTACTGCGCACATCTGCAGCTAAATAAAAGCAGCTGGAAAGACGAGGGCAATGAGGAACGCCCGCACCCATGAAGCACACCTGCATACACAATACATAGCACACATGCAGACAGGATATATACTACATCGAAACTGCACACCTGTTGTAGATGAGAGACCAAGAAAGAGAGAGAGAGAGACAGAGAGAGAGAGAGAGCGAGAGAGAGGGAGATAGAGATAGAGAGAGAGAGAGAGAGAGAGAGAGAGAGAGAGAGAGAGAGAGGCTGCTGTCACACGGTGTTGAGGAACACATGCTGAAGAAAGCAGCTGTTATAGAAAGCTGAAGACAACAGAACTGATGATAAAGCAGCACCACATGTGTTTCATGCAGTCTGAACTTAATTAGAGATTTTCAAACGCGCTTGAAGGCTTTTCCCCATTTTGAATTTAAATCCATGCTGAAGGATTCACTGATAAGGCAAGATATGGTACTTTTAAGGTACATAACTTCCAATATTGAGGCTGACCCAGAAATATTTGAACACATTACAGACCACTTTCAAGAATGTTCTTTTTTTATCATATAAATGTTCAGAAGTGACTTTTATATATTCATGGCCACTTTTATTCATATCCAAAATTGTTATGAAGTCTGTAACAGAATGTAACAACTCATTCATAAAGCATATAAACTGTGTAAAAAACTGGCCTGTATTGAGCTGATGTAGGTACTGAATATTGGATCAGCAATCCTCGAGCAAACCCTCATTTATTCATACAACATCTCCCACGGTGAACACACACTGCCTGCACTAAATTGGGCTAGTACACCGCAGACATAGACACAGCTGTAACGCACAAATAAAGACACTGCCTGATGCAAAATGAATAAATAAAATAAACTCTCTCATTCACTCTCACACACACCTTGAGGGGAGTATTGCTGGGCTGTTTGGCTGAGGCTTGTAGAACAGTGAAAAGGCCTGTGGGTGTTTAGCACCTCTCTGATTCCAGCCCTGTGCACAGAGGGGGGATTTACTTTTAACTTTATTAAGTCCTTCAGCCAAATTTCATTTCCTCCTCTGGCTATTAGATAAACCCACTTTGCTTAACCAAGTTAGTGAAAGCTCCACACAAGCGCCACAGATGCCTCCTGCTGTTGCAGCTCTCATCTTATTTTGCCTTCACGGCTGCACGCGCGGTGCCACTCTGTTGAACTAAATGTATCACTTCCACACAAACAAACAAATGTGGGGAAAAAAACACTCTAAGAACTGCCGTTGTTCTTCGCCATTAGGCTTTTCTTCGGCGCTCATCCGTGTTTTAAACTGATGAGGGTTTGTTTACGTCCTACCGATATGAGCCCAGGCTGTCTCGGCACTGAAACAGCCCTATGATGATGCGATCGGGTGTTATTATGCAACCCGACACACAAGGTGCACTCACACACACTGCAAATGCATTGCTTATAGAACGCTGGTCAGATGAGTCCAACGGCTCAGTGGGAGACTAGAAAAAAGAGATTCCAATTAAAAACAGTAAAAAGAAGTCTACCTTACATCTTTTTCCTTTATCACAAATTTTCATCAAATGTTCCATTTTTCTTTGTACTTTGGAAAACAAAACAAAACAATAAAAAACAAACAGAATTTCCCGGGAGTTAAGGTACGTTTTCGGATTAGCTACAGAAACTTCTTCCATGTAGATATTATATAATACATATGGGACGTGTCCAGGCTTTGGAAAAAACAGACATGTGTGTGTGTGGGTGTGTGTGTGTTAGTGTGTGTGTTTTCAGCAGGTCAAATACCTCTGTCACTCTCTTTCTTACATTTACAGGTTTCCATAGCAATGATCACCAGAGAGAAGCTGGCAAATTAAGAGGGAAGGGCTGTGAGAGATGGAAGTGGAGCAGAGAGTGATGGAGACAGTGTGTTCTGGAGGGGTGGGAGGGCTCTGAAGGCTCTGTGGTGTCTGAGAGTACATCCCATTTCGGCAGGCCAGCAGGGCAGCCCAAAGGAAGGGAGCTTTCACTCTGACTGCTAATGCTCCATTTCCTGTGTGATTAAGTGCAACATCACAAGACCAACAAAGCTGTTCTCACCAGCATAGATAATGGCAGCTATGATATCATGAGAAACAGAGATATTCTATTTCAGTCTTTCTCTGGTTCTAGAGGCACAGTGTCTTACATATTTCAGTGCTTTTCATGCATCACCACATCTAACTTAATGTTATGCCTTATTCACAATTAGGAATAAGAAGAGACAATATATCCCTAGCAGGAACAAGAGCTCTGAGAAATGGATTTGCGCTAATTAGTTGGGGCAGGTGCAGCTAAAAATGTCTACATTGGAGTTAGTGGGTCAGTGAACAGTGGGTCTCCAAGAGTAAGCCAGAAGATCCCTGCAAGGTGGATGCTTTAAAAATAACATCGACTGTACTCAACCAGGTTGGATATTGTTGAATTTAATTTAACATTTAATGTATATTCACTGACTGGCACAAATGAAGCCAGCTGAAAATCACAACTGTCCAATCCTACTCTTGGGCATATTCAGTAAGTATTGCACAGTTTAGCTTCCATTCATTTGTGCTGCTTGCCAATACTTGGCAAATTGGCCATGATTGGGGGGTGGGGCATTGTCCCACTAAATGACCCCTTTATGGCAGGCCTGGGTTGATTATGCTGTATTTGGCAAAATAACCTCTTCTTCAGGCTACACACACTATAAATAATGCATTTCTCTTCATCTCTTTATAAAATGTACAAGTCGTAAGAAACAGTGACAATCACTGTCACTTCAGAAAGATGTTACACTGCCTTTCATATGGAAATGAAAAATATTAAATTAGCATGACTTATATTTTTGTGGCAGAACAGGTCATTACCTTACTTTAAATGGAACAGAATGATCTCAGTCAGCAGTGACTGTCTAGGCGGATTTCCATCACGAGTGATCGGTCCCTGGACTCTTCCATTACAGGGCAAGAATCTTAAGCTTCATCAGACTGAAAGATCATCACACCGCCTTTCTCTGAACTGTTCAAACACACTTAACAGAAACAGGGTGGAGGGGTGAGAGAGAGATGGTCTGTACCTGTGGGCGATCCCTCCAGAACCTCTCCGAAATAGCGGGACTCCCTGAAGATAGGTCTGTTGTCATTTTGGTCAATAACGTATACGTCCAGGTCAACAGGTCCTTCCACCAGTTTGCCACTCATATCAGTGGTGGACACCTGGAGCTGTGAGAGGAAAAAGAACAAGATGAAGCATTATGGGGGCTTGTTAAACCACAGAGAGTCCTTATTTCATCTCGCGTGTACATATATGACCCCTTAGGTTTGCAATTCAGCAAGAACAAGTATGGTCTTTGTATGAGGACAGCTACACTGTATGGACCACCGTATTGGGACGCCTGACCATTACACCTAAAGAGACGTTTCATTCAAATACATAGATGTTAATGTGGAGTTGGTCCCCTGTTTACAGCTAGCTTTGTGCAGTGGGGCACTGTCATGCTAGAATACTAAAGGTTCTTCCCCAAACTGTGTCCACATTGTTGGGAGCATGGTGTTGTCCAATGTTTTGTTATGCTGAAGCATTAAGATTACTGGAAGTAAGGGCCTTAGACCCAAACTTTGAAAAAAATGTCCCAATACTTTTGTCCATGTAGTGTATGTTTTCTACTTGTGAGTTAGCATTACTCAATCTGAGGGGTAACATTTGCAGAAATATTCAGTGGACAGATATTTCTTACCTTGTTCCATATGGCACATCATTTTTTTTTTAAGTTTTTGGCAAAATATCAAAAGCAGAATTGTCACAAATGCTGTCAAAAGTACTGGCATGTTGTATTGTTCTCATCAGAATCTGCTTTATCTTTAGTATGTAAAGTGCCTGCAAATGAAATGAATACACAAAAAAAAAAATCAAATGTTCACCATGATAGCAGTGTGTAATAATGAGCCCAACAGACTAAAGAGAGTCACAGAACTGATTTTGCTTCTGTCTCATACTCTTGCAATGCCAGAACATGAAACATAGTAAAGAGACCTACCAAGACAAAGCCCTTCGACTGTAATTTACTCACAAATGATGTCAGGCCTATTTATCTCATTTTCAAAATAAAAAGCATGGAATGAGAAAGAGAGTAGTTCAGAGGATGAAATAAAAAAAGAGAAAGAGAGAGAGAGAGAGAGAGAGAGAGAGAGAGAGAGAGAGAGAGAGAGAGAGAGAGAGAGAGAGAGAGA
>JBBMFX010000017.1:11474613-11484791 GCA_037832545.1 Rhabdalestes septentrionalis
AGAGAGAGAGAGAGAGAGAGAGAGAGAGAGAGAGAGAGAGAGAGAGAGAGAGAGAGAGAGAGAGCAAGAGAGAGTGAGAGAGGAAGAGAGGGAGAGAGAGAGAGAGAGAGAGAGAGAGAGCTATGTGGCCTTGATCTAGAAAAATATCCATGACAGTAATCCTACTAGAATCATAATACAGCAGTTTGTCACTTATTGCTTTCCCTTTTCAACAGGAATATATCGATGTACACTCTGAATAACAATAGAGGAAGAAGTTGGATAAAAAACATAAACACCACAAAGACTGAATTTCATAGCTCACAACGACCTACCAATAAAATACTGTGAATGTGTTTAACAGTGTTTGTGATTTGTGAGCACAGATGGGGCTTTTTCACTCTGGTCATATCATTGCTGTGGGGGCTTGATTGCATTCAGCATTAGTAAAGTCAGGTAATGACATTGTATAATCAGTTTTGGATCACAGACTCCACATCCAAAGCTATCTGCACCATCCCTCCAGAGAATACAATTCTTCTGCTCCACAGACCAGTGCTGGAGGGCTTTCTGTATCACATTTTACACAACAAAACAAACTACTTTGGTAGAAAGTAGTTATCTGGGGTTAACAATAATATGAGTTGCCAACAACTGGACCTTCACCTACATATACACTGATGAGCCACTTTATTAGGTACACCTACACACACTCCACATGTTATCCACATGTTAAACTCACTTATCATATTGGCACATTATCTGTTTCTCTGCACCATTTTTTAACCCCCTATTGTTTGTTAGATCATTCATCAGTGGTCAGGACTACCAGTGAGCATGCATTATTTGTGTGAATGTGCTACACCCTACACTCTACACTCTACTAGACACATCTAACCAGCTGGTCCATGTTGCAGATTTGAAGTTTTAATGATAATCTCTATGGACACAAGTACTGGGACACCTGACCATCACACCAACAGGGACTTATTTCCAAATACATACATTTCAATGAGTTGGTCACAACTTTGCAGCTATAACAGCTTCCACTCAATTTGGAATTCTTTCCACAAGATTTTGGAGTATCTGTTGGAATTTGTGGTCATTCATTCTGTAGAGCATTTATGAGGTCAAGCACTGATCTTGATTGAGAAGGCCTGGCTCACAATGTCCATTCCAGTCCATCCCAAATGTGTTGAGGTCTGTGTGGGCCAGTCAAATTCCACAACTAATTTATCCAACCACATCTTTATGCCTTTGTGAATGGGGGCACAGTCATGCTGGAGCAGAGAAACAGATTGACTACAGTCTTTAATCATAAACTAAAATGTGCACCTATATGGTAAGTGTTGGTGAAACTATGGATGAAGTGAGATATATCATTAAAAGTTTGTTTTTTTTCCTCCTGTCAGATTTTGTGATGTTATGTTTGGAGAGCACAGGCACAGCTTTTCAAGGAACTCCTGTGGGCCAATCTAATCAACAATTCCGGTTCACATCCGCTGTGTGTCTGCACACTCTCTAAATATTTTACACAGCCATTTGAAAGCAGACTCAGGAACCCATGCAAAGTACATACAAATGTTCTCATCATCCTCCCTTTTGGCTTTCCATGTCAAAATGATAAAAGGAGGCCTAAGTGGATGATAAAAAATGGAGAAGAAAAGGGTGTGGGAAACCATGGTGAAAGAACAGACTAGGGCAGTCAGCAGCATATTCCTGGAAAGGCAATAATGAGCAGTCTTTCCTCAACAAGGCATTTTTAAATTTGAAATGTAAGGACTTTGTGAAACTACAACAAATAGACTGAAAAAGCAACACAATTTGCCTGTATTGTGGTATTGCAAACCTAACCTTAGGCTTTACCTAAAAACACTGTAGGAAACCCAGAATGTAAAAGGAGAGCTATTTTATGCATATGATATTCATGTGTAGACATGTCTATAGTGGTAATTGCAGTCTTCACACATCTGAATAAAAATAGGTCGGAAAGTAATATTCTGGCCTTCTGGTAAACAGGATCTTAGAAATGAGTCCCTCATTGCTTTCAAACCTCATCTGAAGACCCACTTCTTTAAGAGGCAACTACCTGGTCCTCGTGCTTTTCACTTGCATATTTTTTCTTTATATAAAAAAAAACATGGTCACTTACTCTCTTAATACATGTTTTGCCATGGTTTGTTAAGGTGTGTAACTTAGCTAGCAGTTGAAAAAGCAGATGTTGATTTGAGTCCAGTTTTACAGCTGTGAGGAACAGATGTGGACTACTGAAGCACTGGTGTATGTCGCTCTGGATGAGATCTTGCGCTGAACATCTTAAATGTAAATAGGACAAAACACGAGTAAACCGAAGAGCTGGGGAAAGTATAGACTAAAGGACACATATTTAAAAAGATTAAGAATAAGATTATTATTATAATTGTTGTTATTATACTCACTTCTACTACTACTATGAGCTTGCTTATGTAATAATCCTAACTTACTTTTCTATGACATAGGCTAGATGTGTTAGTGTTAATTCCACTTTTGTCTTTTGCAGCAAAAGAGGAGAACTGAAGACCATCAATGTATCCAGTAAATTAGCGTGATAATAAAATGAATGTGTGTGTGTGTGTGAGGGACAGTGGCCAAAATGTGTGCAGAGGGTAAAAAACTCATTTACAATTTAAATACCATCAGACACCTAAATATCTGAACCATCTAAAATACCAAATGTGACATTTCTATCAGTTATCAACAAGTCAACCAAAAGAGAAGATGAATAAAGTGAAGGTAGAAAAAGCAGTTCCTGTGGTCTGCAGCAGGTTAACTGACAGGCACAGCAGAGATAACAGCACACAGACATTCTTTATTAATACTTTATGATGTGCGAATAGCTAATGATGGATTTTATACAGGTATGCAACGTGTTTATAGGTGCCAATAGGGCTCATAAATGCAATAACAGATTGGGTTAAACTGCACACTGTGGTCTGCTGTCTCCTTATAAAAGTAAACGCTGACAGAATGCAGTGGAATCGTGAAATGTGTTGGGTTTTTCCAAATTTAATCAAACTGAAAATTTCATCATTGATTGAGAGATGTGGAGGGTTTATGCAGGTTGCCACACTTTCTTTAAATAATATAAAGCTGTGCACTATAGTCCCATTGCCCCACAGCTGAGGTAAGGTATTAGCCAAAAATCATAATGCAAAACAAATTCTTGGTGCAGATGTCTCCAGGCAGTGGCAGATGTGTGTTTTTCTGCCATAGAAAACCATCAATAGATAAAAGTGATGATAAGCACCCCCACGTCTCCATCTCCTTTGGTTCTGTGTACTATAGTCACAGTTCGAATTTCTGAAACGCCAAAAGCCTCTTGATTAAACACTCATTGATAATGGCAATTTAAAAGCCTCATTAATCTTCATTGTCATCATAAATATGCATGAAGTGTATTAAATGATTTAGCTCGGGCAATATTCTTATTAGGTTTTTTTTTTCTCCCCTCCCCAAATGCTACCCTTGATGTTATTAATTGATGTGCGGTTTCTTTTCCTAGCAAAGGCATTGGGGGAACAATGGGGTGGAAAAAGTGAAATTGATTTGGAACTTTTTTTAAATATATAAATACATAAAAAGATAAAGCACATCATCTGATGTGCAAAGATATAAATAGTTCAACATTAAAAGGAGCAAAAAAGGAGCGTCGGACAAAAGCAAAGTACAGAAAGAGAGGAAAGGGCCAGAAAAGGGAAGGAAAAGGAAGAAAGAGAGAGAGATAATGATACCGAGGGAGATCTTTTATGGGAGCGGGTAGATAAAAATAATCCCCCGCTGAAATGTGCTGAAAGAGTCGCCAGGGCTTTGGAAGGTGTTTCATGATGCAGGAATGGCCCTCTCCTCTCAAAAGGTATTATTCATCCTCCTTTATGTGGCGGCTGTGGCAGCAAAAGCACCGCCCAGATCGCACCCTGTAAGCCTGCAGATAGGAGAGAGACACTTCCACCACCAAAACCACAACCTATTTCGACCCAGAGACACAAAAAGAGACGGCCGAGAAGCCTCATATTTCGATTAACATCAGAGACAATAGCAGAATCACCTGGAAATATATTGTTATTCTATATCTTCATTCGAAAGGGAAAATCTCTGCTACAGAAAAGATGATAATAGCTCCCAAAACCTGCAAACCTACACGTTCTTTGTTAAGAGATGTTTGACAATTGCTGTGTGTCCTTGTTTAGAAAAACTCAGTGGGAGGTCCTGTAACAGCACATCAAGGCACAGTTAGGATTGTGCAGAAAGAGGCTTTAAACAGTAAATGGGAAAAATTTGCAACTGTGTTTGGCAGAATAAATGCTGTGTGTGTTCCATAAACCTCCAGGAAAATAATCCTTGTGCCGAGAGTTACTTGTGTTTGGATGCGTCAAGCAATGTCCTCCACCAAAAAGTCACCTGAAGTTTCCTTCTTGTCACTTTCCTCCCAGGCCATAAATGTCCCTCAAAGCATCAGGAGGGAGTGAAGGCTCAGAGGCTGTGACTAAGCACACAGAGGGGGGGAGGCTCTCATGCAGAGTGCATTATGGGCCAAGCTGCCAAACAGCTGGCCCCGAGACTGAATTACTGCCCTTGGTGCACATGGACTGACCACAGGAGCACTCGCACATGGGCCTAACCAAGTTATCTGGAAACTGTGAACAGATATAACTCACACTCTGGGTTGTAGAGACAGTTTCTATGCCAAGAGGACAAATGAAGGCTATTCACTCTCATTAATGTGGCTCAACATAAAGATGTCTTTGCTAAAAGAAAGACTGCCATATTACAGATGTACTCAAGTTCTCTTTTTCAAAACGATTCACCAATAGCACACCAACACACTACTAAACCAGATCATGAGCATAACACATATCCCTTGCTAAGTGTTAACACACATTTAAAAAATATCCAGTGTTTACCTATATCCAGTGAACATGATTTCCACAGTTTCATTTCTTCACCGCTGTTTCAGTTATAGCCATTGGCAAAATTCTGAATGTCTAGAGCTCAAATTACAATTGCTTGCAAATAACCTTACACATACATCCAAAACCTAACACAGGAATACACCAAATTTCAGCTTGGTAAGTCATAAATGCTACATTTGTAAACAAATCAAAATATTTGTAATGATTATGGAGAGAAAGTACTGACTGAATGCATTCAAACTAAATAGTAGGTTCTCCTGTTCACAGTGGGCTCAGAAACCTTTACGAGCAAGACCTTACTAAGTGTAATGTGGACAAATAGAATTGTGCACTCATGATGAATCAGCAGTGATTGTCTTGTCAAATAGTATGTTGATATTGTGTATATAAATCATCCAAACTTTGTCTTTTAGAAGCAAAGCCTGATGATTATCCATTCACATATAATTTATGCCATTTAAGACCAGGTTCCCAGACACAGATTAAGGCAAAGTCTAAAATCTTAGAAGTGATTTGCTGTTGGCGTAATACTGCTCCACGTAATCCACGCCCAGGCCTACCATGTTGTTATATTATATGTTTACGTTCATCATTAGGTTCATCATTTTCCAATCAAGCATTGTGGAATCTTTGAAACGTGTGTAATGAAATATCTGTTATTGCTGAGATTTGTTATTTGTTAGTTCATCTTTTATCTACAAGCCTATGATCAGTAGAATGTGCAATGCTTAATACAATCAATAGTGAAATAGTGAAAGCCGCAGGAAAAGGTAAAGAAAGAATAAAACATGGTGTGTCTGAGCTGCTGCAAGTTATTTTGTAAGGCCTAAAATGTTTACTCAAATGTCAAGTTTAAATTCACTCATATGTCTTTAAAACGAACACACTTCGGCTCAGTGAGGTTCAGCTGGGTCGGAAGAATATTCCAGAGAAATACCTCACTGTGCTGGCATGAGACACAAAAGCAGTAAGACTGATCTTTAAAGGCCCTTGAGGCCAAACACTTAATCCATATTTACCTAACAGTTTAAGCTGCAATGGAGCATGAATGATCCCTTGAAATGGCAACTCCATATAACTAGATTAATCCGGGGCTGACATGATATTACAAATGATATTAGAAAAAAGAATCCTCTGAAAGTTACACACAGTTCCATATTTTAGCCAGAGAGGGCTCCAAATCCCTGAATTTAGTGCAGTTCTAAAGCTTCATCCGCTGGCACTGAACACACCTGGTCTCCTGACTATAAAAAAAGCAAATGTACTAAAAATGCACAAGCTTTAACATGTAAATACAGTCACTTAGTTTAGAGGGAAAAAAACATGTTAACACTCATAACATGTGTGCATGCAGTATGTGTGTGTGTGTAGAGGCAGAGGTGGGAGTGTGGGGGCACAAGAGGTGCTATCTCTCTGACGCACAACTATGGAAGTGTTTGGGGAGAAGGAGGCAGAGCAAGAAATACAACAGGCAGTTTTCCTGAGTGCAGGCCGGTGTGCTGTGCTCTCCAATGCCCAGTAAATTACTGTCTAGTCAAGCAGAAAAGAGGTGTGGGATTTGGACACGAGCATCACCTGTCTCTGCTCATATCCCCAAAGCCAGGCATAAATGAAGTGGACAACTGCCTGTTTATTCTCTTCGCACCGGCACCCACCACCAGGCCAATGGGTGCTGGCTTCCTGCTTTTATTGAACTGTTTTCTGCTGAGCCCTCCACTTGCTCCTCGGATTAATCAGAAATCCTCGCACAAACAGCTTCCTTTTTTCTGCAAGAGCAGTGTGCTGGCCTCCAAACTGCACACACAGATAGGCAGCCACTGTAAAAGTGGTCTGAACAACACATTTTCCTACAGGCAACCGTTATGTGTATTTGTGAGTTTGTTTATGCAGTTTTGGCTCTGAATCCCCAAGCTTGCCATCCATTCCTGAATAATGCATGGAGAAGCAAAAGAAATGAATGGCTGAATGTCCAGGTGAAGAAAAACAAGCAGACAAACTAAAGTTTACACTTCCTAGTTTCTTTAGTGCACCTTCGTCACAAGAACAGTACATGAGCTTCAGGAACAGTCAGTTCTTGAAGCTGATATGTCGGAGGCGGGAAAATTGGCAAGTGTAAGGTGCTGAAATTGTTGGAGGTCTTGGTTAGAGAATCTCCAATTTGCCAGGTCTTGTGGGGTGTTCCTGTTATTCAGTGGTTAAAGTGGTCAAAGGGAGGACAACCAGTGAAGTAGCAACAGGGTCATGAGTATCCAAATATCACTGATGAGTGAAGGCTGTCATTCATGGTGACGGTATTGTGATGGTGTGGCAATGTCTTGTGCTTCAGGATCTGAGCAATTTGACATCATTGATGGAACCATGAATTCTGCTTGCAACCAGAAGTGCAGTCACTCATTCCTAAACTGCTGCTTAAGCATATTTGGGTTATGCAGGAACACAATGATCTGAAGCACATTGGATGAAATAAATATGACAGTTTTTAAGCCTGTTTAAAATCCCAACTTGATTTATACTAAGATGAAACAGTATTTCCTGCATGGCAGTTCATGCTTGAAATCCCCTTCTATGTGGCTCATTTAAAGCAATTCAGAAGACCGTGTCAAAATCCCTCGACAGCAATAGGAGAAGTTAATCTTCAGTTTTAGGAGGGTAACATTGCAACTCTTGCTGGCAGTGTGGACACAACCAGTTATTATATAATTACTTGTTGACAATTTTTTTCATCTTCAATAAGTGATTTTCACATATTTCCTTGCATCCTCCTCATCTTATTTCATATTTTCATTAAGAGTTTATATAATGGATAAATATTCAAATACAGAACCACTACAACCACCGTGGGCAGCATGTTATAAGCTGACAGACTAGGAGTGACACTAATGAACTTAAAACCACAACATCATGATGATTATTACCATGTTGATGTAACTGCTGTGTGCAGAATGGTGCAGCAGCCAAATGACAACTGGTCAGAGGTGCTTCTATGATGGTTCGTTTCCAGTGACAGAATATTGTGCAACACATGGGCTACATTGTCACAAACATGCTCAAGTCTTTATGAATAAGGCTGTAGAAGGAAAACTTACAAAATGCAATTACTGTTGGTCAGTGCTTCTGAGAATAGTCAATAAACTTCAGTACAGAGCTGATGTCCGTATATTGTGATCATAACAGGAATAATAATACAGAATTTACAGGAACAGAATGGAATATAAAGAAATAGTATGGAATTGAATATAGCATTAATTTAAAAAATTGATTGAGAGCCTTTGAACAGCTATGTTTGGTGTGAATGAACCCAGCCGGGTTCCTTTGAAGTCCCCTTGAGTGTGCATTCATGTGTGTGTGTGTGTTTGTATGTGTGTGTGTGTGTGTGTGTGTGTGTGTGTGTGTGTGTGTGTGTGTATAGAGGCTCTGTCTCTAGAGGAACACTTGAGGCATGAGAGTCCACCAGGAGAGAAAAATTCCTCAGATCTAGAGAACAGCTCTCAGCAGACACTCCTTAAACCCTTTCCTCTTTTCTTCTCCTTTTAACCTCCACCCATCTGTCTCCTCTCGTCCTCTTCATTTCCTTTTTCCTCCTCCTTTCACCCCCAGTACCCTAGAGCATGCCATGGTCATGAGGGAAATATCACCACCCTCACATTCCCAAGCCGGGGCTGATGATCCATAGAGATATTTTTAAAGGAGCTATTTGGCTCCTTCTTGGTTTTATATTAAATGCCAAAAGAAAACGTAGAGCGTCAGACATTGCGGTAAATGTGGCATCATTTTGTCCCACACTTCTCAGTCCTCACAGCACTCTCAATGGTGATGTAAGACTGTGTGTAGGACTGCTTTCCTCTTAATTACGATGGCTAGACAATTATTACTTCTGCGGAACAGATTTCTACTTCCAAACGTAATACTGCTTTAAAAAAATTATGGCTAATAAAACATCTGCTGTGGAAAAAATTGCTTCATTTATGAATGGAATATATTCATTTATTTGGTCTATGATACATCTGATGGTACTGGATGTCATAGTTTGTTCTATACAGTTTATCGTCCATTCAGAAACTGAGGAAAAGGTGGGAGTTAAATAGATGTTCTCCAAAGATTGCTTAGATTTTGTTTTTACTGTGTTTTCACTATTCTTCGGGCAGAATCCAGGCAAATGAGTGTTAAATATATAAATAACAGTTAATTAAGCAGGCAGAAAATTGCTAGTTCTAGGCATGTAATGACACTGCACACTGACACATTCACAAACACAGACAAACGCATGCAAATAACTTGTGTCAGGAAAATTCACTTGAGGATTGCTATAGTCCAGGGAATAACAATAATTCAAAGAGAACATTGTCGTGACAGGTCTTTGTCATGGCCTCATGTCAAGCAATTAGACAGGGTTCATTATTAATTTCAGAGCCCTACCCTCTCTAGCTCCAGGCTAGGGGAGGTCTGTTTTTGACAAAATTCAGAAGTTAAATCTTAGTGAATAATACATGTTTTATTAAAATGTGCTGCTCTAATAATGAACAGTTCTTCTGTGCTGCCCACACATGTGTGTTTCTTAATAACAAACATAATTTGCTGCCCACAGGAGGGCATTTGTATTTCAAAGGCTAAAATATTCTTTCTGGCATAGAACAAAATGGTGAAATGAGAGAAGACAGAAACATAGTTGCAAAAACAAGTCAGCACTTATCAATTTCGCCAAATCTAAGCGCAAATCTCTTTTCATTACCATTCTTTGATAACTTTGTTTTAACAATCAAGCAGAAACGATCAAGCAGATATATGCACTGATTAGACCTAAACTGGTTTTCTGTTTTTTGGTTCTGACAAGATCACTATCACTGGCACAGCTAAAATTATGAAGAAAAAATAACCTACCATTCGCTTTCATTAAAAAAAAGACAATTAAAAGATACTTTGGGCTACAAAGTCATATGCCAGAAACGTGGTGTTGTTTGTGAGATTTTTGTTCATATTTGTTGAACATACCTGTTTTCATGGTGACTTATACCATTGTTTTCCTTTTAAACCATGAACTTCAGGTTCTTTCTTTGAAACATGTCAACTAAGATAAAGTAACCCTTTATTGGCCCCACAAGTGAGAAATGTTAAATTGTTACATTTGAAAATATAAAATTGTCTTTATTGTCTTGTTAAAATTCAAACTGTGAACTTGGTTAAACCTGGATATTTAAGCAGCCCCCACAACCCCCCCCCCCACCCCCCCCCAAAAAAAGACCCACAACAAAA
>JBBMFX010000017.1:11528816-11541332 GCA_037832545.1 Rhabdalestes septentrionalis
TCCTACCTATCATACAATTGGCTGGACAACAAAAAAACTTTAAAGTCATTTTTCTCAGTTTCACACTCTGGTAAGTTTAGGTCTTTTGCCTTTGTAGGGCAGTATACTGATATGTGCTCTCTCAGAATAAAGGTGCTAAAGGTACTGAAACCAGCTGGCCAAGATCCTCATTGATGTGCTTAAAATCACAACAGGCTCACTCATGCCCTATTATTTACTACGTTAATAGTTTGCCCCTCACTCCGAGGGGTTCAGTGCTGCAAACCTCTTCTTGAGTAACTTCATACTTATGGTGCAACATTCGTCACTCTGAAAGGTTTACATCCAATTCCCACTATAATGTACATGGTTGTATTGGCTATTTATTGTATTGTTTCTGTTGTAGCTTGCACTTTGCACTATGATGGCTATCTAGGTGTGTGTGTGTGTGTGTGTGTGTGTGTGTGTGTGTGTGTGTGTGTGTGTGTGTGTGTGTGTGTGTTTAATAGGTCCATGTATATATCAGTTTGTTACTTATTTACTCAATTGAAAAAATAAACTAATTGTATATTCCTCTCATTAGGTTTAACCTGTCCTCTGCCATGTTTTTGTTTCATTAGCAAAACTACATCAGGACACAACACTTTCATACACTCTTTTTCCCACATTACCACACACACACACACATACACACACATGCACACAGTAAAACGGCCCTCAAAACAAAAAAGAACCATCAAGCACTTAACGTACATGAAAAAGTAAGCGGACACTCTTCAGAGAAGCCTCACATATTTGTTATAAGTGGCCCTGTGCACTTTTTTGCCGTACTAAATCCCTTAAGCATGACGGATGTGTTAATTTCCTTTTCCATTACACCCTTTTAGATTTATTTCAATAACAAGAGCAGCTCTTTGCAGCATGCAAATTGCAAGGCAAACAGTGTCAGGCCTTCTGAAGGCAGGCTGCAAGTGTTTGATGGTATTCTAATGTTGTCAGTTCAGCGGTGAGAAAGCGTGTGTTTACAGCAGAGAGAAAGAGGCCACTTTGATGTCATGTGACAATAGCTGAGCCCCATCGTCCTCAGAGAAGTGGCTGTAAGTAGAAACAGCACTGCACAACAGGGATTAGCCTGCCAAAGCTGCAGTGCAAGCCCAGTCAGAACTCTCCACTCTCCACACGCAAAACACACTCCTTTGCACCGAATCACACGCTGTTCTTCCTTGTGATAATACATACGGAACACAATGGACACATTGCCCAGACTGTACAGTTTCATTCACTTAATGAAATTATGTCATTCATAGTAGTGTGCCACATGTTTTTTTTTTTTTAAAGGGCCCATATCATGGAACACCGCACTTCCCCTTCTTGAAAAAAGTAATATATTATATAAGCATTGTTCCAAAAACTAAAATTAATTCCCCTGCCCACAAAATCCAAACACCAAAACAACTATGTAAAAATAGGCATGGTGAAGTCAGGGTGTAGCATAACAATGAAAACAAATAATTGCCTATTAGGCCAACAGCAGATTAGTTCACCCCATTAATGTGAGCTTGAGTGTTATAAATGCACTTCAGTCTTCAAATTCTGGCTGTTTTGGGGCCATAAAAAATGGGGATTTTAAAATGATAGCTTGGGGGCAAATCTCATTTAAAACCGATTTCATTTGAAAGGGTTGATCATGAAGGTCCAGTAACTATTGTTTAGCAACAACTGTTGTTAATTTCTTTTGAAGTAAATGTGTTTATTCATTGGTTTGTAGTCAAGTTTGTTTGGATATATCTAGACCCTGAGTTCATGTTTAGTTTGTCAGTCCTCCCTCCTAGTTCCTCTTGGTTTTACCAGTTGTTTATGTTTTGCTGTTAGTTTATATTTTGGCCCTTGATCATTTTTGTGTTTCTGGTTTTGTAAATAGAGTCTGAAGAAAATGGAAATCTGTGCCTGTGCCTTCCTCCTAGACTCGAACACCTGAGACGGGACAGAAGGACTGACCTCATTGTCATAGTGCAGTGGATTTCCCAATGGGCTCATGAGGACTGCAGATGGGCGAAAGGTTTGGGGCACACTACACCCAGCAGTGGGAGGAAGGACGATTCGTTATTCCCTCCCCGAGCTGCTGGGGTGGATCAGCTCAGAAGGAGAGGATGGGGAAGATTGAAGCACCTAGAGCGAAGGTTTGGCAGAGGCACCAACTATCCTGGGCTTGGAGGTGCATGGTGGTTTCCCTGCTGCGAAGGCTTGCGGAGTTCCGCAGCTCGGGGGCGAAGGAGGCATCACGGGAGGTCCTCGACTTTTCCCTGTGTGCATCTCCACAGTAATTCAAACTGTGTCCTAAACCTAATTGACAAGTCTGCACCATCTTTATGAAGAGCAAGGTTAGTTTAAGTGGATTGAGAGAAGTTTTGGAGATGCATTTATGGAAAATATTTGATGGACTACTGACTTCCAGACTTCCCTTAGAATGTTAGTCTTATAGCCCCAGTTCTATAGATTTTGAATTTGGAATTACTGTTGGCATATCATTTTAATATCTTTCAGTGAATCCACAAGCCAAAGCATGTAAGAATTGGATATGGCTTTTGGTGAGAGAAAACCTGCTTAGGACAGCCTACATCTACAACTGTGAGACCTTTTTGAAGCAATGTTATGAAAAAGCATCTTTTTTGCTGATGTCTAAATGTCAAACCGATGTGAAGAGAGAGATGGGAAATCGGAATCCTAATCTGTAAAGCAGCACTACCTTTGTCTGCACTGATAACTGTCCAGCACAGTCCCCCATGTTGGTTCTCGACAGGGGGGGGACATAATGCAACACGACAACATAGCGAATGGGATCATCCCTTCCTTTCCAGTACATCCATGTATACAATTGTGCCTGTGTGCTTCATGTCCCAAAGCATTACATGAAAGGGAAAATGTAGGAAAGGAGCTCCAGTGAGGTAGAGACACCTACTGTATATCACTGGAGACAGTCTGTGAAGTTTTTTTATGTGATTATTGAGAATTCTGGGGGATTGTGAGGCAGCAGGGCAGAGGAGACAGTGGTACTGATCAGAGGCACAGGCAACAACTTGATGCCACATTAGATATCCAAGCAAAGCGATCTTCCATCCGTGTCATGCCCTACATTTATGGCATTTTGCAGATTACTTTATCCTGACCTTCTTATAATCATTAGTTACAGGGACAGTCCCCCTAGACCTGGGTTTCTCAACCACTGGGACGCGGACCACTGATTGGCCGCGAAGACTTTTGATTGGGCCACGAATCTAAATTTGAGAGAGGCCATTGGTCACAACCGGTTATTTAAGATCATCTAATGCAATCAAGTAGGCCTCTGCAACATTCTGTGATAGATAGGTGGGTCCTAATGTTGAAAAGGTTGAGAATCATTGCCCTAGAGCAACTGAGGGCTAAGTATCTTGCTTAGGGATACAATGTTAGAAAGCAGGGATGCAACTTTTTGGTCTTCAGGCTCACAGGCAACCATTTTTTTCCCACCAAGCTCCATTCCACATCTTTCAGATGAGGATCTCCTGCATTGCATTGCATAAGTTTTAATGTTTGAAAGGATGTGGCTGGTAGATGCTCATAAAAAACAGATGTGGACAAACTTATTGGGACACCTATTCATTCAGGGTTTAGGCTAGGACCCTTACTTGCAGTGAAGGGCTATCTAAGTGCTTCAGCACAACAAGATATTTCGGACAATGCCATGCTTCCAACTTTGTTCACTCAGTTTGGAGAAGGCCGTTTTCTATTCCAGCATGACTGTACCCCAGTGACCAAAGCAAGCTCCATAAAGACATGGTTGGATGAGTTCAGTGTGGAAGAACTTGACTGGCCCACACAGAGCTGGAAACTGCTAAATAGGCCTTCTCATCCAACATCAGCGCCTGACCTTACATATGCTTTTCAGAATGACACAAGCACACTGTAAAATCATGTGTAAAGCCTTCCAAAAAGCTTTAGTAGCTGCAAACATGGACCGACTCCATTCTAAAGTATTTGTATTTAAATGTAATGTCATTGATGTTGAGGTTGGTCAGGTGTCCCAATACTTTTATTTATTTAGTATTCCTCAATTCAGGGCAGCTTCACTGACTTGAAGGAAAACATTAACTGCCATATCTGTACAATCAGCAAATGTAACAAGCATCACACTTAGCGATTGTTGTGAAGAGTACTATTTTACCCATCGAGAGAGATTCTTGAACAGGAAGCTGTGTCATAACCATCGCTTAAAGATCCAAGGTCTCCTGATGATGGGGCCTCCTCTTATATGTCTGCAACTCTAGAGTTTGCTTTTTTTGCACTCCATGGATAGATCCACAGACATTCTGAAAAGTTAACGTCCTATTACTTATTGTTTAATAATGTTTAACGAGATACATATTTTTTCATAACATTGACAACATCAATGGCATGGATAGAGAGCCTCACAAAATATTGACTTGCGCTGCTAAACCCCTCAGATTCCCCACACTGTAAGGACTAGCTCTGGACCAGACTCAGACATGGGAACTAACAGACAACCCTCACTGGATTTCACACAAACTCTTAACAAAGAGATCAGGATCCCATGAATACTAGGTTTGGGGGTAGAAACAGACCCACAGGACAATAGAAATATACTCAGCCCTGCCTAGTTACTGAGTGCTTTTCTGCCATTATTGACTGTGTTTCCTTTGCTGTTTTATTCTCTGACTCTGTTGTAGATGTTTCACTTCTCTTTTGCCTTGTGGGCATGTCTTGCTTGCCTCAGATTGGATGTAATGGTTTTGGACTTTGGGATTTTGATTCTTGCATTTTCAACTTTTTTTTCTGATTAAAACTTCCATTTTTGCACAGTGCAGTTGGGTCCATATCTGTGAACATTACACATACTGCTTTCAGGAGGTGTATTAAAATGTTTATAATATTTTTTTCAAAGAATGCAGGGAGTACACACCATACATGTTGCCTTATGTCTCATGTGACAAATACTATATTTCAGACCCTTGCACAGCCAGAAGGCAAACTATTAATACAATATGACCCAAATACTCTCTGATTTGCTTGGACAGCCAAAGTATGTCCATTTAAGCTCCTGCACTGGTGAGATGTGCAGGAAAAGGGAGTAGTAACACCAACTCACATGAGAGCAATGACCTTGTAGTAGCGACAGTTTCAAAAGATGCAGTGGTGTCCCATGGCTCACACACATGTTGGTCTTCACCCTCCCCGTTGTTGGTAGGACTGTGTGACTCGGAAAGTCCTACCAAGCAGGCAGAATTGGATATGATGTGGTTGGGGAGGAAATTAGGGGAAAAACAATACTCTGATAGATTTGGAAAACACTGTGACAACATTTAAGTAAAAAATTATTTTTGACAACCTCCCAGCCTAATTGTCTTACATTAACAGATAAAAAAAAATCATTTTCTAATTGTATCAGATTTGAGGTTTTCTTACCACAGCAATGATATTCATGCTTTGGCTCAAGAGCAATGAACCTCACAAAGGCTGTTGTATCTCTATATGAATAAAAGCAGTTCATTTTCTTACATTTTTCATGCTTTGTCTTTGGAGAGGAGCCCTCTATGCCTACCACAGGCGCTACTCTGGAAGATGATGAAATATAAACGCTGCCTGTGGTGCTCCAGTGTACTCCTATCCGCCCCCTTCGGGAGATGTGAGCAAGCATGCTATTAGCGATTATTGTGAACTGATTATTATGGTAAGTTAAAGAATAATGCAACAATTACTGGCTTCCTGACTGCATTTTCTGACCTACACACACATTTCTTTGCTCATTTCCTTTAGATAATCTGGTATTTACAGTGGAGTGCGCTGACATTCAGACTGTCGGAGAAAAGGGGAATCCTATTCTTAGTGATCTCTCCAGACTACAGAGCAATCGCTCAGTCAAGGCAGGTGGAAAGATGCAGCATGGGCGGTACTACGCAGCTGTCCACATATACATAATTAACATTGCATAGCTGCAAAACATGAGACTTGTTGTACAAACCCTCTAGAATTCGCAAGAATTTGTATGACCATTTAATAACATTCATGAATTCACTGCATACACAAACACAACATTTATACTGCTGACAGGTGAACTGAATAATGTGGATTATCTCGTCACAATGGCACCAGTCAGGAGGCAGGCAACAAGAACTGTCAGTTCTTGAAGTTGATTTGTTGGAAGCAAGAAAAACAGGCCAGTGAAAAGATCTGAGCAACTCTGACAAGGACCAAATTCTGACGGATAGACAGCTGTGTCAGCGCATCTCCAAAAACAGAAAGATCTTTTGGGGTGTCACAGTATGCAGTGGGGTGAACCTAAAAAAAAACAGTAACAGGGCTATGGACGTCTAAGATTTACTGATGCATAGTGGTGCAACGGATCACGAACCGAACTCTCTCCTCGGTTTGGCACGCACATGATCCGAAGATTAAAAAAAAAAAAAAGTTTCACTGTATGGTGGAAACCTCCAGCATCACATAAATCTCATGTATGGGAGCACTTGGCATTTTGGACCTCGAGGGCAACGGAAAGCTACGTGACTGGGACTGTTCATTACATAACAGTGAACTGGGAGATACGAAGCCCTGTACTGCTTTTGTGAGAGTCTCCCCAGAAAATGTAGACATCCTCATCTGTTTGGAAATAAGTTATATGCGCCCGTCCTCTTTGCTTTCTTTCTTCTTTGTTGATGATGTGTATATAATGTGATTTTGGTTTTTATTTAATTCCACATGTTCAAAGTAAGAAGCATTGATACTTTAAATTGCATTTTAAGTTGTTTTTGATTGTGTCCACATCAAAGTTAATGATTATCATACCCTATATTGCAACATAATTTGTTTTTATATAATTGCTTGGAATGAGTCTTGAGCTGAATGTTTTTTAATGGGCAAAAATACTTAAATAAATAAATGGAGAGTTAAATTTGACTGGTCTTTTTTCATTTTTTGCTGATCCAAAAATTGATCCGATCCATGATTTGATTTGAACCGTGAGTTTTTTGATCCATTGCACCACTACTGATGCACATGGAGGGTGAAGGCTAGTATATCTGGTCCAGTCTCACAAAATTACTACTCTAGCACAACTTGCTGAATGTGTAACATCTGACTATGATGGAAAGACATCAAGTCATATGATACATAACAGCTAGGGTTCAGACTGGTCATACTGACCCTTGTCCACAATGAGCTTCTGCATTTGCAATGAGCTTTTGAGCATCAGAATTTGACCAGGTGGCAATGGAAAAATTGCTTAGTAGGATATAAGCATGAAGGTATGATCGTTGTCATTTTAACTGTGTTTACACAATACAAACTGCTTGCTAACTGCTTTAAACAAAAATCCTGAATAAGCTTTTTGGGCGTTTTGGTCTGCCTAGTGTCTTTGTTTGAGAGCAAGCAATATTGCTCCTTTTCCCCTTACTACACACATATAATATATATATATATATTAGAGGTATATGCATATAGTGTATTTTGAATTGTCTTTGTTATGTTCCAGCCCTAGTTCACAAAACAGATTAATTCAGTACATTTCAAAGTTTTGTAGTTTCTACATACATTAATTTTAGAACAGAATGGAGTCTTTCAATGACAAACAAATGTCAACATTTAACAGTATTGTCTGATTCAGAATGATATGCGCATTCACAAGTGCTTGGATTGCAGGCCTAACTAGAGAGAGCCATTTAACAGAAGTTATAAAAGGTTCCCGAGCCCCTTGTTATTCCAGCAATAATCACGCTCTGGTACATTTCTCTTTTAGAAACTCCATCTAACACGGCATGAATGAATAAATCAGGTAGTTTCAGAAGCCCATTTGCATTAAGTTGTGCAAAGCCCATATAGTATTAAACAGAACATAACAGCATACAAACACAGATTATCATACTGGATTTAATTAAATAATTAATTAAATAGTAGCGCCCATGAAAAGCGTTCCGACACATTTCAGCAAGCGAGCAGTAAAATCATCAGCGCGCGGTCCACTGCAATTTCCGAAACTAATGACATCGTAATGTGCACTATGAAGAACATTTTGAGGAATGAATACATTTGTTTAAAAAACATGTTCATTAAAAAATAACCCAAAACAAATCAGTGAAGGGGACTGACTGAATGGAAGGGGCTGAGCGATGAACCTCATTATCTTCTGAATAGGCCTCCTCTGTTAAATGAAATTTCCACAAAGCACTCTTCCTTCTGACCCTGTTAAGGTGTATATGCCTCATATTTCCTCATCCACTGACAGGTGGGAGTATGACATCTCAGGCACTTCAGAGGTAAACAGTCTCTGCACACTGAGCAAATATGCAAATAAACTAAGAGATGAAAGCTCTATTTGTGGTATATATAAATATATACATATATACTGGATCACCATACTTTGACCATGGATTGTCGTGGTAACCAGATTTATCCAACATTGCCATGGCTTCTTTCCATTCCCATTCCTGCAACACTATATAAATGCATGTGGGTGAACAGGCTCAGACCATATGGTGGCACAGGAATTGGCAACACTGGTAAAAAAAAAAAAAGAAGCACTTCAGATGCACTTTGATTTTGGTTCTTCATTACACTCTGAAAAAAAAACCCCCACTGATCCAGCTTCCTCACAATGGGCATGTGTCTAAGTGGTCCCTATTTAATGCTAGATTGAGTGTTAATTGTTTATAATCCTCCTTTTCATACAGTAAATGAGAAGATGTGGACCTTATTTTTTCACTATTTGCTGATTCTAATTATATTTCCTTCTTGTCAATAAATCAGGCCTTTTAATTAGATTAAATGAAATAAACTAACCCACAGCTCTGTCTCAGCCAGCTATTCTATTTGCCAAAGGTAGAGAGATTAACAAAACCCCAGGTCCAATTACTCCCAGGGTTTCATAGAGTTTCCCTTTTTGATCACAAAATAAAATAATATTAGACAAAACATGTAGCATCCTGAATTCAATGTAGACCCTCTCAAATAGCATGCATCTTGTGTAACTTGAATCCTAAAGGTGCCAGAACTATCGAGGTAATAATCCATCTGCATGTTCTCTGGACTTTCTACCTACACATTTTTTAAACAGTGCGTAGAGCAGGAAGTGTTGCATATTGTGAATACTTAGTTAAACTTACTGCTGAAAGCTGTAGTTTTTAAACCCCTCCTGAAAAAGCGTAAATAGACTTCTATTATTAGGTTATGAAGAAAGTAGTTTTTAATGGAATCAGTAACTACCTAGATGCAAATGGTTCCATTGATGGCAACAATGGTTTCTGTCAACATCATAGTAGAGAAACTGCTCAATCTGTTACTAAGTATGATGTTACCCTGAATAGATGCAGGTAAAACTAGGTGCATTTTCATGAGAAATGTGATTGTGTATTAGCAGTGTTTGGAGACATAAATTGGTTTTATAGGCAAAATGTTTAATGATAAATAAATGTCAATGAATAACCAAGAATGTATTATCTCTCTGTTTCTTACCAAGGCATGTTCAAGAGTTTGCTGTATATTTTGCTCTGTGTTTGTTTCTCTGTCATCTAAGCTGTGACATTATAACCTTTCTCTCCAACACACATTTTAAAGAGTCGACCATCCACTCTCTCTCCCCATACAATATGTAGAGGCGACTCAATTTTTTAAACCATTCAGCCAATCAAAAATTACAATACTTAATGGATGCTTTGATGTTGAAACCATTCCGATATTTCAAAATGTGTTGTAGTTGAAGAGGCACCAATTTGCAGATATAATACCATCACAATATAGTAGTATATGCAGCTATAATACTATTACTATTACTACTACTAATACTATTAATAAGAAGAAGATAAAGAAGAAGAAATGGAAGAACAATGATGATAATATTAAAACTTAGAACAGTAGCTGACACAATCATGATATTAACTGTATTCGTGCTGTTAGATGCGAGGGCAGCCTTTGACACTTTTGGCCATAACATTCTGCTAGACAGATTTGAAAATTGGTTCAGGCTCTTAGGTATTGTTCTCTGCATCAACTGTAGCTTTAAAAAGCTGCTAAAATCTATACCATTTTTCTCTGCCTTATTTTAAATATCTGCATTTCCACCGCACTTTTAATCTCTTATTGATCTTCTATGTGTTCTTTTATATAATGTACTTCCTGTTATTTTTATGCATAACATTTATATTATATTCTTTTAATGCACACTGAATGACTTGACTTGGCTGAACTTTGTATTTCCGTGAGTTTGTATTTCCCAGAAATTAATGGTAATCTTTTTTTTTTCTATTCATTTTATCTATAGTTTGTTTTAACAAGCATGGCTATCGAGAGTTGTTAACACAAACAAAAACCTCCTTTAAATATTGTGTACTCCACCGTTTTGCATGTGCCATAATTGGTGCAATTAACCTTTGTAAATCGCCTGCAAAATACAAACTGACTTCTTATGCATTCCAATGCACTGACCATCCAAATTCACTTCTCACTATTTAGGATACTAGAAAAACCAGGCTTCGTGTTTTTGCCAAAATGTATGCATTTAGATTGCATTATTTATACATGAAAACCCTTTAATATGCATGTGATACAACACAGCCGTAAGACAGGTCAGGTGTAGGTCATGTTTTTGCCCAAATGTCACGACAATTTCTCAATTGACTCGACATTGATTTATGCCAGTGGTCTGTAAGCCTGTCCAGCTTTGGAGCATTACCTATAAAAAAATGCACAAGTGGGAAGAGCATGGGCCAATTACAGCATAGCCACTAAACCGAAAATAAAGAACACATGCAGCTTAGGCCAACGAAATGCTAATTTGCAATGGTGAGGCCAGGAAATCAATGTGGTTAAGAATCATTATATAAAAATGATGTGGTGCACAGCAATACCTAGGCTTTGCATGATAAGAAGCATCCAGGTAAAGGAAACTCAGTTTCGCTCGTGGAGTAGCAGCATGGTTAACTGAAGGTCCAGCTCACCTAATTAAGTCCCTTGTCTGGCAGTTCTCATCTTGAAGGGGATTCTTTTACTTTTATCATAAGATAAGATCCGGGAACTTTGGATATCTCTTTTGGGGACATACCCATAACTTATCAAAATTACACATTGTGGATCTTATTATTTTAAATCTATTAAAATTCTTCTACAATATAAATTAGTTATTGATTGGCATTTCCTTCAGTCACCAGATTAATGGAACGACACTGTCTGCCTTTGAATTTAAAATGACAGTGTTTGCGTTCCTGTAATTGCTGATATTCAACATAAGAGTAGAGAGATGTTTTAATATATGTATCATTCAGTTCTGCATTGATTTATGTTATTATCTAGAGCTCTAAGCAGCTATGCTCACAATCTGCAAAGAGCACTCCTTCTTGTGTGATATTACACGCCATTTTGCACTGCCGATGTATTAACACTATTTTTGAAAGCCACTAAAAACAAAATTGCTTGTTAGTTATTTCATGACAGAAAAAAAAAAACATGGATGAATCCTAAATGCCTCCTATTATGAACTAATTGGGTTTAGAAGCAATTATTTCACAGCAGATGCAGTGAGCTATATCGAAGTTGAGAGGCTTTGGTAATGATCTGAAGGTACCAACATTTCAACAGGTGCTAATCACATTTACATCATTTTCTGTCACTTATCCCCCAACATCTGAGGCATGTTTCAGCCACTCAAGCATGACTCCATGAATATTTAAGACTTTAATAACATTGTTTCACCTCTCAGGGATCAGATGTTTGGGAGGATGCAGGGCAAAACATGCTGCGATGTGGCTTTACACTGGATTGAATGAATATTTCTGACAAATGTTGAGCTGGCCAAGGCTTTTTATGGTGGGGCAGCCTTCTTATTTCAGTTGTTCATCACTTAAATCTGATCTTCAGCTTGGTGCATTATTTCACTGTACCTTTAATTAATGGCGGTGCTGGAAAGCACTGATTTGACTGTCAATGAAGTAGGCTAATTTCAATGTCTAAACTTCCACAGCTTTAGAATGCACAAATGTAATCATACTAGATTAATAATGCAATTGTATTTTCCTAATTAATTGCATTTACCCTGGATCTCCATCTTTCCTGGACCTCAGTATCATTTCAGGATGCGGTCACCTGGTGCCTTTATATCAGAAATGTTACAGCATAAATGGTACAGGCCAGAGGAAAACTGGTTCCTTAGGAGATGTTTGCTTTCTCCAAAGAGTTTAGTGATTATATACATATATTTAGGGGTGGGCGATGTGGCAAACATTTCATATCATGATTTTTTTACAGTTAAATCATGATTTTGAATTTATCGTCGTATTTATATTACTTTGTAACTATAGATGTTTTTTTTTTTACTATTTTGCAAGTAACTGAACAGTATAACCAAAATATTTACCATTGTAAAAATATATTCCTAAATAACAAAACACCATTTAGGCCAAATAACATTTCTAAACTGATTAAAATTTTGCCAACATGTTTATTTAAAGCTTAAAAACTTAAATGTCAGAACAAAATATCAACAAGAACAAGAAAATAAAA
>JBBMFX010000017.1:11541432-11572406 GCA_037832545.1 Rhabdalestes septentrionalis
AACAGGAACTTTAAGTTTACATGTATAAACTTTATTAATCCTTTAGATGTAATATGTGGTTCCCTCTGAACAAAAATGAAGTGCAATACTGTGTCTAAAATGTGATTATAAATAAAACAAAAAAAGGCAGCAGATTTTAAACCCCTCGTTTCCTACAGTTTTAATGGGAACCATGTCTTTTCTGAGGTAAAAGGTAACTGCCTCTGTTATGTCTTTCCATCGCTTGCTTGTCCTCTCATTATGGAGTGCCTTTCTCAAAAGTTTGTGTCAGAGTGGTTTGTTTTGGTTTTGTCCATGTTGACGCAGCTGCTTGTGGTGTGACTACTCTCCTAGCCTCTATAGCAGGGGTATTCAATTAAAGGTCACTGAGGTCCAGCTTTAAATTTTGTTCAAGTAGAAGGTCCGATCTGAAGTCCAATTTTTTGTCTTATAGCTTTCCTCTGTCCAAATCTTAATTTGTTTTCCACAATATTTATTGTTCATTTCCAATGCAGGAAATTACCAGAGTGCACAAATAACACGTTTGCCATAAATTAAATAGTCCCAGGCAAATAAATAAAAAAGTTACAAAACGCATTTCATTATCGATCAAAACGTGTTGTAAACTATTTGTTTTTTTCCTCGGGTTGGGTCGCGTAGATTTGCAGGTTGGGTGGGCCGGTTTAGGTCTCCTGACGGGCTGGTTTGGGGCGGGTGTTTAAAAAAAAGCCGAACCGCATAACCCTACACAGATAATAATAAACTAACGTCCATTTGGGAGACGAAAGAACCGGCTTTCCTTTGGGAGCTGTGCCAGAAGAAAAAACTCTCTAAAAAGACTAATTTCCCATCACTAGTAAAATAAGGAGTGAAGTATTAACTGGAGTAGCAGTGCCAGATGTCAATAGCCATGACTGTCCAAAATAATGCTCCATGAAAATGAATTAATCTCATGAATTTACCAGACTGACCACTGGTCCCGACAGAACCATCACTCGGTCGGGATCTGGACCGAGGTCCGCTATTTGGTGATGGCTGCTCTATACTCTCGGTCTCGGCATACTACTTTGGATGCGGTCTCTTTAAGTGGTTGAAAAAGTTTGTTGTGTTTGCAGATAACTACTGTTTGTTCCTTATCCTTTGGGTAAAAGCCAAACCAGTTCCATATCACCGATGTAGTTAGTTTTGGGAACGAAGTCGTGCGTTACGTTTTCAGTTTCAGCCATTGCTTCCTGCTAAACGTTACACTCTGAATCAAACGGTGTGGGGGGAGTGAGAACAGTACGTCAGTGACGTGGTTCTTTAGATGACACTACGATCTCTCTGCTTTGGCAGATCGTCAGTACACAGATCATCTTCATGATCTCATATCGTCATATCGCACACCCCTACATATATTGAATACTCAGACTAGTTTACAGATGAAAAGTTTGGAATTTATGGACATATTTAAACACTCCAACAAAACACACACACGGACACACATGAAAAGTGATCAGTTACGGTTGGATGCAAATTGCAAATTATGGGGTACCATGCCTGAAACTTCTACTCCTTCAAATCTAATTTTTCAAAGCAAATGTAGCATTCTGGATCAATTAAAATCTGCCTTAAAATGAGTCATTTTTTGTTGATCTTCTAACTGAGAATAATTAACTCAGCATCTGCAGAGAACCTACTTTGTTTTTAAATGCTCAATTACTGGTTATTTGCTTAATTTGATATCCCAAAACTATGTGTTCCTATAGAGGGTGTGCACCAGTTTTCCCTTTGGAAAAATACATGTCATTTGGACAGATGTGTTCAGATATTTGCATGAATGTATAAAAATATAGAAAAAAATTAATATTAATTACTTCTCATTCAAAGCTCAGTGAAACACGATGTGAAAGTCATGTGTGAATCCTAATCAGCTCCACATATGTGCCCTTGAGAAGAAGAGCTCACGGTTTATTATGAAACAAAGTGTAGTACTGAATCTTAACTGAATGCAGTTCTGTAGCTACACTGTTAATAGTATAGCAAAATGGCAACTTTATAATATTAAATTAAACGTGAAAAGAAAGGACACTCATAGACGATTTATTGAAGTGTTGAAGCGAAAGCATTAAAATGAAAACGTTCTAATGAAGAGCACCTGCTCAGACAAAAATGTGATCACATTCCTCCGGTGTAAATGATGATCAAGGCACATTTGGAAACTCATTAGCTTAATTAGCTAATGAGTATCTGAATGGCATTTTGAGGGAAGACATGACCTTTTGCTATTTGTTGAACTAAAACAGCAAGAAAGTGTGCGCCCCCTTGAATTTTTATGTTGCTGCGTTTCCTGTGGCACCCTAACACTAACAAGATGTAGCTGAGGTTTAGAAAATTTGCTTCAGTAACACAGAGCACAGCAACAAACCTCTTTGGCCAGCAACCTGTGCTCGGATGTTTTTTATTCTTAATTCTGATATGAAATTTATTATGCATTGTAACAAGATTTTTATTTGAGTTGGAAAATACTTTATGTCTAATTAGGAAAGAATACATGTAAACTAACACAGTGTGCAAGTTTACCACACTGCGAACATAAGCATAAGCCAGCTAAGAAGAGTGTATGACTTTCCCCGATACCATTATCCATTGAATTCCAGGGCACTGAATGTAAGGAGACTACCAAACACACTCCTAAAACCTGACACTTTGTCCAGATATTTAGATATTAAGTCTTATATAGCTTTCTATAAGATTTTGTAGTTCCTGTGGGAATCTGTGCCCATTTATTCTGAAGAGAATTTACAAGGTCAGGCACTGATGTTGGATGAGAAGTCCTGGCTCGGTATCTCTATCCCAGTTCATCCCAAAAGTATTGGATGTGGTTGAGGTCAGGGTCAAGTCTTCCACACCAAACTCATCCAACCATGCCTTCATGGGCCTTGCTT
Source organism: Rhabdalestes septentrionalis (assembly GCA_037832545.1). NCBI lineage: Eukaryota > Metazoa > Chordata > Actinopteri > Characiformes > Alestidae > Rhabdalestes > Rhabdalestes septentrionalis. The sequence goes on from JBBMFX010000017.1 coordinate 11,544,339, forward strand.
TGTGCATTGAAGCACAGTCCCAGTGCCCAAACTCTGTTCACAAAGTAGGAAGTATGGCAGTTTCCCTTTCTTCCAGTGGGCCAAGCACAAGCCATGAAAAACAGCTGGGTCCCAATACATTTGTCCTTTTTTGCTGCAAGGTTCATGACCGACAGTGACAGTACAGAGTTATCGTTCAAAAGAGTGAGATCAGATGGCTTTCTATGGCAGCAGAGTTTCTGTAGTAAGCCAGGACCTATTTATAGTGGGGTATACCCTTATTATGCCAAGCTGTGTCAGCTGTTTGTGTTATATATCTGCAAAAAAATCTGCTGGCAGTTCCATGTGAAACCTTTCCAAGGACATGAGGACATTTATCATTTAGTATGTAAGTGAATGTCCCTTGGATGCTACTCATCTGACACATTGACAAGGACTAATCAAACACTCAGGGACCGTGATTTAAGGAAATGTGCGTGTTTTATTTTTTTTACAGTCTTTGGAACAGAAAGACTTTTTGGAGGCTTCATTTCACTTAAGAACTGTGGGGATTGGGGAGTAACTCATTCATCATCCTTTTTTATTATTTTACACAGTGTTAGTCATGGTCAGTCGACACACTAACCAATTTCTCCCTATCAAACAGTGCGACTAACCTGGGAGAGAAATGTGAAACTACATGGCATCTTTTTCAAACTACTGCTAATATAGGACACATGGGCAGATCAACATGCTTGGATACCAAGTGCCAATCCTATTATATCACCTCTGAAATGTGCATTCTGGGTGATGGTGGAATAGGGAGAGGCATGGGTGGTTTGGAATTACAGAGGGATCGAACTCCCAAGGTTTTGCCCTTTTAACACACAGTAAATCTAATTCAGCTAGACTATGCAGCAAATAAGCATTTACCACATTAGAGTGATTAACCACAACTGTGAAGTATTTCAGGAGACTGATAGCATGCCGTTAACAACTGGACTGCAGAAGGTAGATCAGCACTTCAGCAATTGAGAGAGGCCGTCTATTAATTACTTTAAATCTCAGATCATAATCAAGAAGCAGTGTTCCACAGAGGACCTTCTTTTTAATACTCCACACTTCAAATATAAATCTTTGAGGGAGCTGAGGTTAATTGCCTTGTATTGTGAAATGTATTCCAATACAAAGAGTGGCAGCAACTGATTAGATCTCACAAGAACACTGTTTACTACCTAAAATCCTAAAAAGTAATTAAGACCGCCACTGTGGCACAGCAGGGTCAGTGTTTGCCAAAGTTACTTCTGGGTTTTTTTTCCCCTTTGATTTCTGGACAACAATTACATGTTCTCATGAAACGAAATAAGAAATTTGTGTTCTTAGATGGGCACATGACTTCATGCAGTGGCACCCAGAATCGAGAATGTACAAAGCATTTATTGGACAATAGTCATTTTTGCTACACATTGCAAGATGTTTATGACATTTGTACGACCCAAACCCATGAAGTTATTCTGTGATGCGAAGGTTCTAACCGCACAACATTTCACACCCTGCACCACTACCACATTCTTAGCTGTCATGAAATTTCTTCCATGGATGGTGCTGCACCTGACACATTTAAATCTCTCAAGTATATCTGAGTGTCTCAGTTTTCTAAAATCTGATTTGGCTTCGTTGGCTAACATCTCCAACAGTTACAGCCAATACATGTGAAATTTCAATCCTAATGAAATTTTCAGGCTCATTCATTATGCCATGATGCCATTTGCTTAATTTCAAAGGAATCCATCACAAGATGTCATCACAACAAGCCACAGTGTTGCCAACTGCCCTCTAATTTATGGGCTCTTTTGTCTCGTGCAATAAACACATTTTAAACAAAGTGGTCTGAAAAGGATTAAGGCTTATTTCCAGATGATTTCTTCTTCCGCTCGCTCCATTCTCCCTTTCTCCGTCACATACACATAAAATGCCAGGGAGCAATAAAGAGGGAGGTTTATATCAAATGAAACTTTTGTCCATTGTTTTCACTGATAGTCTGCCCACAGCAGTACGATAAGGAGACCTTGAAACTAAATACATAATGTATTTTCTGGTGACAGAAGACTAATTGGCTAATTACTAACACAATTGCTCTCTAAATGTGTACTTAACAGATAAATGGTTCAGCAAGAAAACTTCGCCCACAAACACCAGGATTTCCAAATGTCAGAGCTGATGAAAGGGCAAAGGAAGGTGAAGTCTTATCGGTGCTCTGCCACTCAGAAAAGAGTAGGGAGAAGTTATGGAACCGAGCCTTTTTTTTTTTCATTTCTGGATTCGTCCTCATAAGAATACTCTGCACCTGTGACAATCAAACAAATAAATGTCAGCGATGAGTCACAGACTAATGCATGTGACCTTAGAGGCTTTTAAAATGAGATCAGTGAATGATTTGATTATGCTTCAGTCGGTGTAGGCCCAGAATGCACTCGAGATCTGGAGGCTGATGGGAAAGGAGGTTTATTCCATTACTCTTGTTGTCACAAAGAGCTTTAAGAATTAATTGGCTACTGGGAGATAATACAGGGATTACAAAAAAAGCAGCCAAAAAAAACCCAGGCCTGGTCGGCATTACCCACACAAAGACAAATAATGTCTCATTATCCCAGGGGCGACACTAAATTCTGCTGTGTACGATTACACCAATGGTGATTCCAACAGTGCTGAAGGCTCAATTTCTGATTTTAAGGACAAGTGGAGGTATTAATCTGTTCTAGCTTACACTTCAGGCAGAAAATGCTCACATGGCCAGCCATGGGTTGTCTCTGCCTTTACCAACAGTGACAATAAGGCTCATTATGCTAGAATCAAATGAAGAACAAGATATGCAACAATAAAGATTGCATGTTCAAATATAATTATAAAGATAACACTTTATTATCTAACCCTTTATTAAAAGAAGAAAATAGAAGCAGCATAACCAATAGAGAAAACACTCATGGACAAAAGTATTGGGACACACATCTTAATTATACAAAGTGCATCATATGTATGTTTCTAATGAAAAGTCCAGTGAAAGGAACAAAATAGCCATTGTACCTAATAAACTGGCAAACTGTTGTATACGCATGCATGTACACGTGTGTGTGTGTGTGTGTATGCGTGTGTGTGTGTGTGTTTGCGCACTTATTATTTAGTTATTCTTGCAAAACACACACTCTTGGGATGACTTCATTCTTGCACCTACTCATTATTTCTCAGCACACATTACAGTTGAAAGGCCAGTGCACTGAAAAACACATGAACAATAAGAAGTAAATTTGGGTCTCCACTCTCGGACCATTCATGTCCCATTTTAGCACACCATTGTGAATACAACCCGAAATCTCAATACAGAAAACAGCTCAGCTCTGGCATTTAATCAATTGAAAGAAACAAACAAGACTCACTATCCGATAGAGATAACAAGCCTTTTTCAGACTAAGGCTGACTGACTGATGTCTGTACTGTAAGATTTGGAACGACATTTAGATTGTTTTTGCATTTTAAATGGCCCACTTCAATTTGCTTTTTAATCAGCACAAAAAAGTTTGCAAAAACTACTAACCCTCCCCCCACCCACAAAAAAACAAGCCACTCAGCACAGTTAATCATTCTTTGATTATTCTGTAAAAAGCATGAAGCAACTCTCGTAAGCGCTGTACATATTTGAGCTGAATCCCCCTTCCACACACAAACACATTATAAATGTAGCACATGAAATACTGCCAATCCAAACTCAGTCTACTTTTGCTTTTATCTCCATCCTCTCCCCTCACCTCGTAGCCTGATTTAATTTCAGGATTGGGGAACATAATGTTCTGTCATCACAGAACAACGGCTAAAAAAGAACCTTGGGCTTATTAAATTTTAATAAGGTTCTCCAGGCAACTTTCCCCTGCCGTAATTGCTTTGTGTATTCCCCCTATGGGGACCCCCGCTCTTGTTTGTTATCAGCATACAGCCGCTGAAGTCGCAGCCAATGAGAGTCTCTTTCTCTCTCTTTCCCTTTCTCTCTTGCTCTTTCTCTCTCTCTTTCTTCTCTCTCTCTCTCTCTCACACATAAACATTAAAAACTGAGAGCATATTCCACCGCCCTAATTATTATCGATATTCTTCTTTTAAAACTTATGACTTTCTTTTCCCTGGAAGCAACAACGCAGGGTTAACTGGAAATTACTGCTCTCCTTATATTTTCAAAGTAGCTTTTCTGTACTACAGGAAATGAGGGGCTACTGAGCAGCACTGATCTGAATCATGTCACTTGTTGATGGATGTCATAACAAAGTCAATACAATTATCATAGCAGTGCAGCTCAATACCCACATTTCATAATCCCCTGACTGTTAGCGATGATGAATGAATGCATCTGACTGAGCTTACATCACTTTGAAAGGATGTTCCTAGGCAAATGCACATTGCAGATGTTTTGTGGCAAAGGTGCTACATGCAAATGTCACAACATTTCACATCAGGCCTTGACACAAGAAACCCAAAAGCTCCAGAGCCTCTCAGTTCCTAATAGCAGGCATCTGTCTCTGTCTTCCATACGCAATTAATACTTGAATGAGAACCATAGGATCTTTAGTCTCATGAGTCGTTGGGCCTTTCTCTCAGAGATGGCAAGTTCCTGACCACACCATATCTGTCCATAACCAGGAGTCTCAGAAAGAATTAATCAGCCTTGATCTTTCTGGGTGGATGGGGAGACCCACTATGATACTAGCCAAGTGGATGCAGGAAATATGTTGAGCTGTCCAATGATATTAATTGAATTAATGGCAATTTGTGAAGAAGTGTGATACTGGGTCCAGATATATATATTTTTAGCATCAATACTAAAGAACCGATCCTTATCACTTTTGTGTCTGTTTCCGGTATATAAACGAGATATTACATAAAACTGATTACATATTTCTCAACACTTACTGAAGTTTTCAAGCCAGCAGTGAGTTGAGCGGACTATGTGTTTTAGTAAATCGAGCCACATATATAGTTGCCACATATTGTGGTCACATTAAGGCACATTTTGAGTGACACCTGCATTTATATTTACATTATTTAACAAGCAAATTCAGTATGCATCTTTCTATTAAGTTAATGCTGAAAACAGACCTTTAATAACATGAGAAGAAAAAATATTATTGCAAATACACATGTGGGAGATATACTAGTTTTCCTTCCACTCTCTCGCTCTGCTTATTAGGAAGTGCTTTAGCTTTATAGTGGCACATCAGCCCTCTTTTCAGTGAATAAAAACACTTTAAAGGCATCAGTAATGCTATTAAGATTTTAATTACAGTATTATCTGAGCATTAATCAAAAATAAATTGAGTGCCATTACCCATTCCTCATATTATATAAGTGATTGAGAGATCTTGCTCGGGGGTTGAAACCGGCAATGGCTGAAACTGGTTTAGTTAAATTACAAAATAAAACGATAAGCCATTAAAATTCTGCAGTTGGTTCCACATAGAACCTTTCAAATTTGGGGCTTCAATCCATTTTTCAATAGGCCTACTGAAAAATCTATTAGGTCATCAATGATGGCTATGGATTTTTTCTCTATTTAAAAAAAAAAACAATTTCTGAACAATGAATGAAAGTGAAAGAAACTGTGAAAAAGTAAAAAAAAAAAAAAGAGTACCATTTATTCACCATATTGTCCAACCTCTACTCAATGACAGGTCTCAGCAGGAAACCATGTAGTCTCTCAGGTACTCCAGAGCACACACTCTGACAACAAAAGCTCATTGGCACCAGCTCATTTTAAGTAAAAAGGAAAACGAGGAGCTCACACCATTTTCTGCATGCAGAAATTGCACACCTCAGGGTAAGAATGGGGCAAACTGGGCTGCCTCAGCAACCGCAAGATGAGCCTTTTAAGCATGGCAACCAGTAGCCATCAGACAGGAGAGCGGCTGTCATAACTGAAGCTGAGATACACATCTGCCAACATGAAGCTGCACTCAGGCGGAGACATGTACAGCACCTCTGGAAGAAAGCTTGTCTCACTCCCATTTACTCCTACAGAGGAGCTGCTCTTTCCCAAATCTTCATCTCTATCCTCCATTTCTGCTTTGTCAGATAACAGATGTATCACGCTGGGTGATGAAGCAGAGGAAGGAAGATCCTACCAACCCAGAGAGGGCAAATCAAATGTGCTTTTTGGAACTCTGGACAGAGGGGTGTGACGAACAGTTCTAAGTGTGGACAAGTTCCTCTCAGTATGATCAAGCATCTGTGCTAGGCAAACTGTTCCGGTCCAAGGAGGCCCAACCTCATCTCATCTCCCCTCGACTTAAACAGGACTTCAGAGGTCCATGCCTCGAAGTGGTCAGAGCTGTTTTTACAGTATGCATGGGACCTACACACAAGGGCGTAGCACCAATTTCTAGGCCCTATGAACAAGCAGTGGCCATGGGCCCCCATAAGCGTGAGGTACACAACTACCTACAACCCTAGGGGCCCTGGTAAGATAGTGCCACTTTTCAGTGAACTACGACTCCCCTGCCTGTGCAATACAAGGAAGATCTTTGAAAAAGCAAGAGCAACAACAGTAACCAAGACAGAGACAGAACGAGGTTAGAAAATGGTAATCTAAAAATACATTTAAAATGCCATGACACCATGCTTTCTGTCGCATTTAATTTGTCTGTTTTAGTTTGCTGTTTGTGCACTCACAACAAGATTCACGGTGTGGAAAAATCCATATCATGGGACAATGCCAAGCCATATTCATCAACATATCACCATCATGACTCTGAACTGGCCACAGCGGGGTTGACACTCCCACCAGGCCCACAGTCTGCCAGCCCGGAGCCTGCGGAGTGAGCAGAGCCATGGACCAGCGTGATGCCCACACCACACAGATGTACTGACAGAACCTTCTCGCTGCTCAGACTGAATAAACACGCCTTAGGCACTCACTCACAGTATACAGGGATCATAAAAAACATTAACATTCATAGTCATACCAAAACAAAAAAATGTAAACACAAATGTTATTATTTTTCTCCCCTTGTTCCCACTGTTCCTGTTTTTTTTTTTGTGTGTGTTATCTATTGAGAGTTAATTACACCATGAAAGTGTATTTGTGATAAGCTGACTAGCATAGATAAGCACTGACTGTTCTCGCTCTTACAGAGGAGCAAGACCGTGAATAAATATTTGCAGGCAAGCCAATATTGTGTCTCAGGCTCGTATAAAGAAAATACTTTTTTAAATAGCATTTTTGCCCTTTTGTAGACAAAATACTCAGGTCTGCCAGAATCAGCAGTTGATAATTCACTTAAAGCTTTGAGTAGTTCTTCTTGCAATGTCCTTTAAAAAAAGAGAGAGAGATTCATGCATTCATCGCTTGTCTGAGCTGCTTATCCTCACCAGGATCACGGAGGTGCTGGAGTCTATCCCAGCGCTCATGGGTCAAAAAGAAAGGAAAAACCTTGACAGGCTTTTTTAACAGTGAGAATTTTAATTTTACGACATCAAAAGTGCTTATTTAAAGCACAGCCCTGGCTGCTCACCAGAATGTTCATTATCCATTTACATCTCCTCTCAGGGTCACCTACTGTTCCTGGGCCAGAAAGAGGATAACTCTTGAGTTTTGTATAGCGCTTCAAAGAAACATGGAGCAGCTTACAGTAGGACACTTCTAGGACAAAGCAAATCTGTTCATAATGAGTCATTCCTCTATGGCATAAAGCATCATCTGTCGGCATGACCAGTTTAGGGGGCAAATGTGTGTTATGAGAAATATATTTTCTACTGTCAAAAAGCTCCACTGAATGGAGTCTGTTGTGGGTAGTTCAAAGCATGTATATTATACATCAACTGGTGTAAATCTAGATGTGACAAAAAGGTCCATTGGAGCGATGCAGCAGAAGAAGCCTTTTAAGTTTTCAATACTATTTCAGTTCTTTTGTATATGAGAGGTGTGTGAAGGGACTTTAAAAACCTTTACTTTAACAATCTATCATGAGTTCAACCCTGGGTACTGTAACAGCCATCCATGGATGCGAGTCCAACTGGCACAACACTCAGTCCAATACATCTGTCAGCTTCCAAATACGCTGTACCTTCTCTCAACATTACTCAGTCGTAGCCATTGTGAGCATGTGTTAGTGGCAGTTAGTTGTCTACTCCAAGCACGCAGAGCTGCTAAATGGTATTAAATTAGCAACAGTTCAAAGAGATGCTATGGCATGAATGAAGCATTTTCCAGCCTTTGTCTTTCCAGTGTTCGTGGTATTTTATGATTGGGGAGGTCCTATTGGGTGGAAATGAAAGGCAATATTGGGGAGAAAAATTCGAAAAGAATATTGACATAAGGTCAAAAGTACTTCAAGCCAAGAAGCCAGGAACCTTTCATTTTCATTAAGTATCCTGAATGTATTACTTTTTATAAATATTTTACATTATATGGTCATATCAGTCACAGTCTGCACACTGCACAGAAGTGAGGTTGACCTTTCAGACTCAAAAGCTGCTATATTTTAGTGAAACCTCTTTCCCTTAACCACCAAGGCCATAGGCTCTCAGTTTCCTGACTGCAGTTGAATGGCCCTGCCACTGTTCACCATGCCAAATTGATGCCAGCTCAGGAAGGCAGCAACAGTGGAGGATCAGACTTTTGCTCCTTGCCCGTCACTCCAGCACCCAGGGCATAGGCACCTCGCCAAGCAAGTGCTCCGGCATCAGCCCTCTACAGAGAAATACAGCTGCACTCTGCACACACAGCCTCACACTGATGGCCAATAGAATGGCACTCAGCATCAGTCAAGGGTAGTGTCATTGGCTCCTATGAAGAGTTATTGGTTTTTCTCTGTAAATGCTCTGTGGGATGTGGATTATTATGGATGGTTGCCTGCTGTGCCTGTCTCCACACTGACTAACTTAAAGCTGAATGGAGACTTTGAAGAAAAACAGCTCATACACTAGCTGGTTTCATATCTAATCCTGATAAATCCAGAGTTTGGAGCACTAAGTCCCTTTTTCAGAGAGGAGTAAAGTACTTTCCCATGTACTTATTTTCTAAACCAAAATGAAAACTTATCCACAAAAACAATGACAATGACTAGACTAAAACAATTTTGCAAAAGTCCTGCACAGACTGTTGACTGTGACTCAGGCTACACAATCTTACACATTATAAACACACACACATACATATACACATACATAACTACAGATATAAAATCACCTCACCTTCCCCCCATCCCAAACCTTCGAGTGTGGGCAGGCAGGTCTTTGACCAGCGTTTTTTAGCTTCAGGACAGTGTGGCTGTTGCCTACATTGGATTACCTCCACATCCCTTATCTCCCCTCCCTTGTTGCAAATCATGTCTTAATGATGATTTGTTAATGTGCTTTGCTGCTGAGGTGGGTTTTTTTCTGCTCTCACATTGCCCTACTTGTATTCTACATTTCCGTATTTTACCCCTGCTACCTCTCGACTGACCTCTCTATCCCCAAAATCATCATTTCATCGTCATCATTATCATTTAGGTCAGGGGCGTAGCACACGGGGGGGTGGGGGGGATTCAACACCCCCACTTTTGCTAAAATGTGATTCCACCCCCCCACCCACTTTTTTGAGATTATACTGTATTAAATTGATTAAATTGTATTTATAACTTGGCATCCCTATCTCAGAAACCCCCCCCACACTTTTGGAAAGCTTGATTCGCCCCTGATTTAGGTATAAGCACTGTCACTGTATGCTTCATCTTTAGTTTGGGGAACATTGTAGTTAGAGTCTTGAGCTACATTCGCTCCAAGCACCCTGTGTTGACTTCAGACATTTTATTTTGTTTCTATAATTAAAATTCTCTTTGCACATTAGGGGACTACTCAGGGCCCTACCAGGCCTAGCTTTCAGCAATTACAGCATAAGAGTAGTCTGAACTGTAAGAACTGAATTTTTTGTTTTGGACTCAGAGCCGGAAAATTTCCATAAGGACCTATTAATCAATTACAAACAATAATATATAAATTATTGACATTTTCCAATAACATTTCCAACAGATCTTGTGCTTACGTAAAGCACCTAATAATTGACAACAAAGATTGAAACGATTGCTATCATGTACACAGTGATTTTTGTTGGTGCCTGACAGCAGTGAGCCCTTTAGAGCAAGAGGAATAATCTGAAGTATTTAGAAGTTGGTATTCAGGTGTCTGTGTGTTTACATGTTTCATATGCGTCTGTTTTTGTTGCAGAGCTCTATGAAAATCCTCTTCCTGTCAAGTAAATGCGGCCTGTGGCTGCTCTGTTTGATTGACAGTCAAATGGCCCTTTAATGGCCATGTACAATGACAAAACTCACCAGACAGTCTGACTAACAGTAGGAGTCTGACTTGTGATACCAGGAGAATAGAAAGTCTACAAGGCAAAATGTTCAAATCTCAAGCCAGCTTCAGGTCAGCATGACAGGTCAAGATTTTGAGCAATCATTATGATGGTTTGAGGAATGATTTTTTCACAACTTCCTTCATCTTATCCATTCCAGAGAAACCATGTTGATATGGACGGAGGCAATGTTAGAACAATGATATAGATTTTAATATATACAGATATTTAAGGCCATGTAAAAGCTTTTCCATATGGCACAAGAACCACCCTGCCAAAAAGGAGATGGGCAGAAAGTATGCTACATGATTGTGGCTACAAAGGCTACACATAGAAGCTTCAAAATATCAAACACAGCTTCCAAGTGCCACGTGAATTTGATTCCCAGTTGTGCTACAGCAGTTCAAGGCAAGAAAAATTGGCTTCACTATCAGAGTTCTTCTCCAAGTACATTAACTCTCCAGTCATGTTGCCTTAGCAGCAGTTTAAAAAGATGTGGTGGCTGGCTTGTGACCACTTTTGGAGGAAGTAAGTGCTTGCCTTCCCCCTTGCAGTGTTAGAGGCATCCCATTATGGGGAGGACCTAGTTAGTGGACAGAATTAAACATACTAAATTCAGTAAAAAAATACATAAAAAACAGAAATAATCAAAAACAAACAATCTAGTAATCTGGAGTATCTGTGGTGGGCTGTAGCCTCGCCCAGGGTAAGCCCATGGGCTCCAGGTACCTGCGACCCTAGTGAGGGTTATACGGTTACAGATAATGAGTATGTGAGAGATAACACAACATTAACTTCTTTGTCCTGAACTGTTAAGAGACCTATTCTGTTCTAAGATAAGCCTGCAAGCTGCTCTCCAGCACTCCTGTTCATTATAAAGAGCTAAGCTAGGAAGCTTGACTCCAGGCTTTCAATTGTTTGCAAAAAAAATAAAAAATTGCATCACTGAGTTTTTCTTAAATAGTGTAAGAATGAAAAGGGGGCTAATTGGCAACATGTTCTACTATCCCTTTAAACTCTATTGACATCCCTTGAGCTTGCTACTTTTTCAAACTGACCTTTACTCACACACCACGACAACGAGATCAGACCAAAATCAACCATATAAACAACTGGATACACAGTTTAATCACCAGTGCTGAATAAACACCCACAGTGTTGAATAAGTACCTACAGTGCTCATTTAATGAAAACTGTAAGAGGATCAGGGAATTCATTGAATAACAAATAAGTGTATGAGCATGCAAATGTATACAGCACGCAACCATTAGGCTTGGCTCAGCTTTAAGCAGTTACCACGAGATCATAATTTTCAAGTATGACTCTCTAAAAGGATGAACCCATTCCACACTGTCATGATTTCAAGTGATTCGGCTGAAATGGCCAAGTCTTCCTGTTGAACAACTGTTATTCAAATTAACGGCCAATAAGTCTTGAATACCAAGAGCTCATTAAAATGGATAAGTTTGGTGCTGACCTTTTAGGCAGCAGTGATAGCGCAGACTTTTCTGATGCTTTCCCATTCTGCATTAATTTAAGCCTCCAAATGTCGGACACAGGAGGGCATTAATTCCAACAGTTTGTATCTGCATGGTAAACGCTGCTCTCTTTAAATTCCCCTTCAAAGGCACAATTAAAAAGATCATGTTACTAATTGATGAACACACGCCTTGGCGAACAGGCGGTCTTGAATTAAACATGTTTAGTTATTTTCTCCTCCAGTGTTTTGAATGATGTTTGTTAGTGTTAGCAGATGTAGCCCGATTTGCATCAGAAATGTAAATGGCAGCACTAAGTAGGTTAGAGAGTGGAGCAGGGCAATTTAGCCCAGTGCAAAAGACTTCTCTGCAGAGGAGATCAAATGGCAGCAAGGCTTCAGAGTGTGAGCAAGAAGCAGATGCCTGCCTGGTTTGCCCCTTCAGGCCAACGTCTCCAAAGGAGTGACCCAGAACCCCCCTGTTCCTCTCTGGTTCCTCAAGCTATAGAACAAACCTCCACTGTTCTTCACTCCCGGCTCACCAAGGAAGAGACGTAAAAACCTGGAAGGCATCGCACTAATATAAAGATTGTCAACCTGGGAATGCTCACGAGGGAACTTCTGCTGGCAAATAAGAGAAAAGTCATGTTCTCTCAAGGAAAGGTCTTACTCGCAAGCTGTCAAAACACACTTCGCTGTAAAAAACGCCCCTCCTCCTTGCTGCCACTTTTTTTTTTCACGATAGTCTATATATAGTGTACTCTGTTCCCACTTCAGAGAAACACTTCTATCAGTAGGTTCGGGATGCTTTATGTGGCAGTCCAGGCCTCCTTTCCCTGCTGCTCTGGTTCAAGGTCAGCCATCAAGAACCGGAAGCCATGGCAGAAGCATATTCCCTCTCTTAGCCTCTCCCACACAGGTCCCGAGGCCTGTCGACATCTCCTCGTCACTGAAGGGAAACGTGCGCCTTCGCGTCACATCCAAGGCTTTGTAATTACCGTCATTTGTCAAGCATGCACATGATTTATAGTCAATTAAAACTGGCCCAAAAAGGCCCCATGCAGCCTGTTGTGTGTGGAGTGAGTGATTAATGCAACACAATTACAGCTGCACGAGTGGTGTAGTCTGGAGAGGAACTCTGTTTGAGAGGAAGATGGGGGAAATTTGCTACATGCTGAAGTTCTGGTTCATGTAGAAGAACCTTCGACAAAGTCTGGAGAGAAGCCTGACACTGTGTGAAGGGCAAAAGAAATTTGCTTTCACTGTCTGATTACTAAAATAAACACAGTTACAAAGCACAGCATATATCAATATATCATCTTGTGTTTTTTTTTTCTTTGTACTTTTAACACCAGTTAAAAGTTTCCCAATTGATGGACTTCACAGCTGAAGGAGTCTAAAACCACCTTAAACCATTCACACAAATGCTCTTATACTCGTCAAAAAACTATAGTCAGTGACAAGGGAAAAAATTCTTTATTCGTTTTAACAAAAAGTGTTTTCAATCTATGCAAAGTTATACTAACAAAATTCACAGGAATTGTAAATGTTAAATGTTACCACCCAGGCTCTTGGTGTTCTTACTTTACTTAACTATCATGTCACTCAGTCACAAGCCATTCTGTGCAAATACAGGCTATATTTGTTCTGGTGTGAGCTGATAACAGCCTGAAGCAGATTATTGTACTGGACAGGTGCCATCTCTATTTAAATCTTACAGTTAGCAGCCATGCTATGATTACATCTATGACGTTTTTAGTGAACATAATTAAAATACTCATTCATCCCTGAGACGATGTTCCAAGGACAAGATGCTGAACTGCTGGTATGTTTACATTTGTGAGCATTTTGAAGCCAAAACTGAATGAAGCTATATAAGAGCAGATTCACTAGTAATAAATACAATAAAAAATATGTGGCAGGCTAAATCACAGTTTATTTTACAGCCATTGAAGCATTCTATTAAATAAAAGCACCAAGGATTCACTCTCTTATCAGACACATTTACTGAATGAAAGATTCTCAGCAGGAGTGTGTGGATCTATATATATGTGTGTGTGTGTGTGTGTGTGTGTATGATCTTGAAGTGAGCATATATGAAAGCATGTGTAACTTCAAAACATAAAACAGAAGAGAAAGCGGCAACACAAGATCTAATTTGTTGAAAAACAGCAGGACAAATGCTTTGACATGATGTTAGTCAGGCCTGATTGAGTGGCAGGAAACAGAGCCCTTGCCAGGAAACTGGTCTTCTTCTTAAAGTACTGGGCCCTGGGACAGACCAGAACAGACCTTCCACAGTGATCTGTTTATCAACTGCTGAAAAACAAGTTGATAATGTCAATGTGAGTCAAAGTTTGCCTATTATACAGAAGGCAGAGAATCTCCATATAGAGTATTATACAGTAAAACCAGCTGCATGCACGTAGTGCTTCATATCAAATGTTAGGCCAAAAATAAAGTTGTTGGTCTTTTTTATCCAATAAGTTACTATTGTAATTCCTTTCCTTATAAATCCTTGCATTTTTGCACATTTAATTATTCTGCTACTAGAATACAGTATTTGACTTAATACTGAGTTCACAGTTGGCTGAAGTGTAAGCTATCCTGTGTGGTTCCATTTATTGCTTGCTCTTGTCTTTTTAAATTCGTCCTCTCTGGATGTTACATGTGTACATTTTGGGGCAATTTGTGGGCTAGTGCTTACAGATTTGCCCCTGCAATCATAAGATTGTGTATTTAAAGTTCAGGACCGAAAGTAGCATCACTGGTGTACCCCTGGCCCTGCTCCCTGAGTGCCAATCCACTGCTTCGCGTAGTGAACGAATTACAAGCAGAAATAATTTCACATTGTTCACACTGTGTGCTGTGCTGATGTGTGTTCACACATGACTCCACTTTGCTTTACTTTTTGCACTCCGTATAGCCTGGTCTGCAATTGTGTAGACTCCAGTAGAGACTGTATAATTTCACTGTGTTCTGGATAAATGGATGAAATGACAAATACCTACTTGACTTACCGGACTTTAAAGAGGTTTACACCAACTTCAGCTGTAACACACCTGTGTGGAAGGAGGTTACCTTTGCAAAAATATCTCTAAGGAGATTTGCAGAAAGCTGTAGTACTTTGGAGTCACTAAATCTCCTAAGAAATGTAGGCTCAACATCAATTAAAAACTATTTGACGTTATCTACTGTCCACAGTAGCTTCTGGCCAGACAACTCAGTTTGTCTGCTAAAACACGGTTCAGGAGAAAAGCTTGTTTATGAAGAAAAAAAGTGTACTTAGACTAATTTAAATGCAGGCAGACGCTAAGTTGTGGAAATATGATTTCTTCATTTCCTTGAGGCGTCAGGATATGCTGTGAAACCTAAAGATCTGTGGTATGTCCATGTCCCTCTGCCAGAGGAATAATGTCCATGTGACACTGGAGCTGGTGTGGAATTAACAGCGGGCAGGCTTAGAGGCCCGACACGATCAATCTCATTGGCTTTTCATAAAATTGCGTTCCATTTTCGTTTCTCCATTAAAGCTTGAGGAAAAGATATAGCTATAACCAGCCGAAAAGCTGAGCTCTGAAAAACGATCACACCTCAATGAACCAAACCTGCACTCTAAGATTGGAGAGCACTCCTCTTTATTTGATTTTCTTTTTAGTGATTTAAAAAAAAAGACTTGAACCTATTGGAAGAAACACTGCACCTCTGTTAGCGCTTGCACTTATCAAAGAGGTTAACTGAGAAGAACCGCGTTTCTCATTTAGGTCGCAGAAATTGTCGAGCTGGTGTGAAAGTAATCATGTTTTAATTTAGTTCTATTCCCCGGCGGATCTTGGCTCACAGGCGGTGTGGAAGGAAAATAAACAGATATAAATAAAATGCCTTCATGTTCTATGGACAAGCAGCCAGCATAATTAGAGGTCCAGCAGCTACAGGCATGCAGGCTGCTCTCGACTGCCAGGGGTCACCCGAGGACATGGGCGGGACAGAGAGAGAGGAGATAACACCATCAGCATTCAGGACGGCTAGCTTTGAATTCACCTGTGCATTTTTTATTTGTCTGTGTGATCTAAATTATTCATAAAGCCACCCTTCCTATCCATATGGAAATAACAGTACTTGTCATGGTGTATGGTTGGCTATATGGCAAGTTGCATTGTATGGGTTTGTCCATGGGTGTGTGCAGCCATATGCTCACACAGGGAGGTGCATGTGAGATGAATTCAAATGCATCTTAATGCTCACATGCATTTTAGTATTTCATTGTGCACTGGGTCTCTCTGGGAGTTTATATTTCTGACCCAGGCTGCCCAGTCCAGCAGAGGTTCTCACCCACTGACCACCTCCATCTGCATAATTACAGAGCAAGCCTTGCCCAGGAAAGAGAGAGGAGCAAAGCATTTACATAAATCTGCATGAGTCGTTTGCACAATTAACCACTTGTGACACCAGCGACATGTCTCTAGCAATGCTGTCACAAATAGTGACTTACTTGAAATCTAAAACCTTTCCCTTATTGAAAGTGAGAAGTCAAAATCTTTTTGACGTGTTCAACAGCCCATGTAAATCAATGCAGCGAATTGATTAATGCTACAACCTGGCTCAGATGTATCCACAAATATATGATGGTGGTCTCTGTACCCATGTGTGCATTCAGGATAATGGAGGTGTGTGGGGTTCCCAGAGCAGCCCTTTAAAGGAGTGCTGCGCTCTGTTCCCATGCATATGGATTGCTGAGCTCAGAGATGAAAAAATGCCTCAATGCTTCCCACAATCAAACACAATCTAACATAAAAAAGATTGAAAGAGAAAACTCCGGGCAAGATTGGCCTTTCTTTTCTTTCTTTCTTTCTGTAGAACAAGCATTTCCAGCTTTGACTTTCACTAAAACCCTGCTTCTATCATGCAGCAGTGCCATTTAAAAAACAATTAGACCTCTGAAGTCTACGTCTGCTGCTGCTATAACTAAACAGGACAAAGGTTTATAAGTAATTACAGCATTTGAAATCACCACACGGACCATAAGTGCACCAACAGTCACAAATAATAAAACTCTCACATAAGGAAAAGATCATGCAAATGGTTTTCTTGCTGTCATTCTTGGCTGTCAGTGGAGGTCCATTCTTCTCCGCTTTGTCCCACAACCTGTTGACATGGCTGTCAGAAAGAAACTCTGGAAGCAAAGCCAAAGTCCCACTGGGAACCCAATTCTGTGCCAGCAAGACATTACTGCCAATCCCAGAGGAGGTTGAAATGCGACATTACTGCGAATCTCAGAGGAAATGCAGCCCACTGAGTTGTGACAGTTCTGTAAAGGAGACTCTTCCAATATGGCGACTCTCTCACATAGGGCGGACCACAAAGCAGCGTGCATGGGTTACATCTAGGCTTTCACTGCCATACACTACCAAACCCAATGGACTTAAAATGTTCTTAATCCTACCTTCTTATACCCATAAAAATACACCAAACTCCTTCATTTGAATTAAGTGGTAGATTTACGTCATGAGTGGGAAACTTCAAATTTATGGTGTTCACTCAGGAGGTTCTATTTGTTTAAGGGGCAACTTTGAAAAAGTAAGGGGACAATTCAGTAGTTTTAGCACTAAATCAGACTTCCTTTGTGATTTTTTCCCCATAGTTTTCCTGTATGGGAAAATAAGATCAAAATGAAGGTCATTTGAAGTGGTAAAATTAAGGCATATGGTTTTGTGGTAGTCAGTCATAGTCACTGCCTCAGCACATCAAAGATTTACAACTAATATAAGCTACATCTTGTCGCCTTTAATGCAAAATATGTGCTGATTAATTTGAGTGCCCAGGTAAATATCACACTGTTAATTTGCTTGACTGAAGCTGTCATTTTAGCTATTGGGGATAATAGTTCTAATCATTTTGAATTAAATTGTTCACACCTGCTTGCATGCAGCTGGCATGGGATGTGATCCATATTCAATACTTGGTTAGATCTAACGATCCAGTTTTCACTAACACTACTCCTCGAGCTCTAGTTGCAAAACTCATTTTTTATGCTGCAACATCACTAAATATTCTCTAGATACTCTGTTGCACCCGGTAAAACAGATGAAAAATTACAAGATAATATGCATATTTAATGCATTTTTAAGACTAAAATGAACACACAGTTCAGAATGTAATTTAGTTATTTTTGGCAATTAACTGCAACTTTAATTATGTATAATCTTACAAGGTGTTGCTTGTTTATGAGATACATGGGAATCATTTTTTAAACAGTTAATGTTCATTGTATAAGCGAATGAAATTAGCATTCTTATTCACTGCTTTTATCTGCAAGTTTGTCACTTGAATGTATGGTAAGATGGTTTATAGAAAGAATATTATATTAAATAATATGTCATGATTGTACAATTACACTGTTGAAAAGTAACTTACCAACAGTTACTGATTACTACTATTATTAATGCTGTTGTTGTTAAGTGTACCCCGATAGGTTGAAAGATCAAAGAAAAAAAATTATCAAATCATATTACGCGTACATTGATGAACAACATCAATGTCAGAAAAAAATTCTATCACATCATAAAATTAGTCCTAATATTTCAAAACCAAGGCATCTGTACAATCACTGTAAGTTAAAGTCCTGAACACATACTAAAGAACATTAAAACGCCACTTATTGCGGGATTACTTTCCAAGAGCACCTGCGTTGAGTGAAAAAACCTGAATACATAATACAATAAAAAATGCCTAAGATGCCTGTTTTAAAAGAGTAAACCCTATGCTCCTAAATATGCTCCCAAAACACTTCATATTTTAATAACTTTAAAATGTAAATGAACACATTCATACTGTACAGTTTACACTGAACTGCTGTTCCACTGGTGATATTCCTATTTACTCCACTGTAATAAACGCATGTTTGTTGTATTTGGTATGTGCTTTTCTTTAGTATAAAGCAGTGTAAATACATTAGTAATTTTATTTAATTAACAGTAATAAATATAGTAATAAAGAAGAAAAAAACACAAACACGCAAGAGCTAAATTCTAGACTGCATCTGCGTCACAGGGCAGCAGCAAGGAGAAATAAAAAGCACTTTCAAACTTTCTGCCTCTGAGTTCAGATGACTGGGATGCCCAGATCTGATCTGCCACACCCCTTTGGTTTTGTGCTGGGTTGTTTCTTTTTGGGCATAGCACTTAACAAGGTATTCAGGTGCTAAGTAGTGGAGGCTAATTCCACTCAAGTGCATCATGCCCAAATATAAATAACTAGCATTAGGACAAGTGGTGTGGTGGACAAGGCCCAGACATCACAAATGCAAAAATATGCAGAAATTTAAACCACGATTGAGAGGGGTTTTCCTGTATAGTGTTGATAGAGTGAAAGGTCACAGCTGAGATCTGGAATGGAGTCTAATTAGACAATCTGCCCCAGACACTCAGTCCTGAATTTCACTCTAGAGACGCCTGATTACTACATTCTAGATTCACTTCCTGGATAAATAAGCAAGTGTTTCCTGCATTTCCTTGCAAAGTATTGTCTACTAGTATATGTCCTATCTAGCACTCCAAATCAGATTGTGTACTGACTCTTGCCCTGTAGTTTTGGATTTGTCTTTTTGCCCAGAGATTTGGATTTTTTTGTCTCTAGCTGCATTAACGTTTTGGATATCTTGCCCGTTCACTATTGCTCTGCCTGTTGTAATTCAGAGGTGAATGCTGTTTTCTCATTATGAATTCATCCCCTCTATTAATAAAAAACTCAACATTGAACTTGCTTTTTGGGTTCATGTCTGCAGACTTTACAGAATACTTCTCCTGACAACTTGATCCAGTAGAGCTCTGAGAAATCTTGGCAAGCCAGGTGGAGGCCATCAGAGACCTCAGCTCAGCCCTCTGGCAGTATACATTCCATCAAGCCAAGGGTGTGTCATCCTCAGCATCAGATAGATTAATGCAAGTGAGTTAATTTAAGTGAGTTAGTTGAACACCAAGCGAGTTAACTCACATGAGTGAGTGAATGAGTGCCACACCCCCTCAGCCCAGTCCTGAATCGAAGCTAGGACGAGTCCTTCTGTCTCTCATAATGCGACAGTGCTGCCTGCAGGCCAATTTGTGCCGCTACTCTGGAGAACCTAAACATGTGATTGCTACCTGTCCTTCTTGTCCACTCAAGGGAGAGGTTCTCATCTCTAGTCCCTATTCGGTTACACTTCAACAATTTTCTTTTCCAGTCCTGCTCTCGCATGGCCCTCTCTCCGTGTCTGCTCCAGTGATAATGGATTCAGAGGCAGCAGGGAATTTCATTGATCAACGCTTGTCTGAAGAACTTGGAAGGCTATTTTTTCCCTTGAAAACACGACTCTCAGTCTGGGGTTTGGAAAGTCAACCACTGGGCACCAGTCACATCACACACCAAACTATGCCTCTAATTCTTATCACTGAGTCTACACAAGACCCTGAATTACCTGGCCACCCTTGACTTGTTCTCCATAACCTAAATATATTTTTAAGAGAAAGAAAAGTAAAAAGCAGGGGGCCCTGAATGTTCTAACAACTGCATGACCCCACCAGTATGAGAGTAGAGAGCCCCACATGAACCACCCCAAACCACATTCCCTCTGCTTACATTTCTTTAAATGATTTCTTTGATGCTCCTGCTACCCAACACGCCTTCCACACCACCTTGGGATTGTCCAATTGACTTGTGTCCCATGTCAGATGCTCCATGTCCAAAGAACAGACTCTACCCTCTACCTCCCCAAAACTCTGTGGACAAATATATAAATATACTTGTTATTATCCTCTCAATTTTCCATACACTTGACTCCAGAAGTGTGTAAAACTTTGTTTTTAATCAGGTGAAAGGTAATTGGAACTGGTTTTATTACCACTGGAGGTCATTACGAATATCTGTTAATGTCTTATGGACTATCAAATGCACCATCAGTATTCCAGTAAGTTACAGAGCTTTTCCAACAAATGATTTATGTCTTTTTGATATAAACATTTTTAATATGTTCTTCAGACCTAACCACTCACATGAGCTGAGTCCAGCAATGGGAGAACTAGTTATATACTAAGAAAGAGAAAAGTGCCTTTCACCAGACCACAGTCTCATTTTTGGGACGGGTTCTCGATGCCAGGTCCATTCAGATAGAATCCCAAAAGTGTCTAGCAGTTCAGCAATTTCCAGAATCAAAACCATCATTAACCTCGAGCCTATTTGGGCCAGCCAGTTACTACTAAGCCCCTCGCATTAAAGGATTGTTGTGTTCTGCCAATGTTCTGGAGCAACCCAACTTAGAGTTACCCTTTGAGGTGACTCTGAGTTTGATGCACCAGAGGTTGTAGTTGGAGGTTGTGGTTATCTCTCATCAAACTGCACCCATCTGCCTTTTTCCTGGAAATTTTATTGGAAGCTCAAGTTAGATATTAAGTTCACTCTGGCAGAATGGATAGGCTGGCTCGAGAGAGCGACATGTCCTTTCTTTGTCTACACTGAGCAGCACAACCTTGAGTGTCTATGAGAAGTGAAAAAATGAATCCATTCCAAGTCAGGGGAGCCCAGTTGTTCCCTCATGTCCATTCTCTCACTATGAATTTTATCTTCCCCTGTGTTAGAAAAAATCAGTCAATTTGCAAATCTGTGCTTGGGTCTATGTATGCAAACAGTACAAGAATAGAGTGTTAGGCAGGCAAAAGCTGAGAGCACAGAGCAGGTGTGATTTACCACATGCCAAGCAGACTGAGAGTTACTCAGGGGACTTTGTCAAAGAGCAGGAAGTTTCATCCCTGTGGCTGCTGTTACCCTCAGAAGACACGGGATGAGAGACTTCACAGAAGCTTTTGTAAACATCACGCAAATCAAGGGGAATAATTTATGAGCACTAGAATATTTTGTTGTTTTGTTTGGACACTGTGGCTTTTATTTCCTGTTTTATACCGGGGGATGTGGGGTGGGGTGGGGGGTGGGGGGTAAGGCAAAAAGTATGCCTGAATGATGATGAGGGGTTCAAGCTGAAAAGACCTCCCACTCACAGTCACCTCTTCCCAAGACCCAAGAGAAATCTGCTATAATACACTGATGACATCGTGGTAATAGTGTGTGTTCATATGTGTGTGTGTGTGTGTGTGTGCGTGTGTGTGTGTGTGTGGGTGTGGGTGTGTGTGTGTGTGTGTGTGCACTCTAGATTATTAAACGAACAATTATGTAACTGAATTTGACTATGGAGAAAACAAGTGGCCTACCTTGCAGAAGAGGTTGATCCTTGAGGAAGCCTCCATCGTACTCCACTTGGTACTGCTTCACTTGAAAGCCGGGTGAGCATGTAGCCTCCTCCGCCTCCTCCTGAGCTCCACTGCACACAGTCTGAGAAAGAAGAAGCAATATAAATACTTTACTTTTCATACAGCCCTTCTCAACTTCCAGTCGCGACCATGTGAGCAGGAAAGCTGGTCTTCCTTGTCTGAGGAGTAACACTTTATTTACACATAAGTAGGATGCTCACTCTCTGTTGAACAGCAGTGGCTCTGGAGTGGAAATTGTCCAGAGCACTAAATTCCATGGTGTTAACATTGTTGTGAAACTCACTTGGACCCTCAACACCAGCTCCATCACCAAAAAAGGCCAGCAGCATGTCTATTTTCTGAGGAGACTGTGGAGAACCCCACATTTTTCATATAATTCTACAGAGGGACAATGGAGAGCACTCTCTGTAGCTACATCCTGGTATGAACATTTTGCAGAATTGGATCGCCGGACAATACACAGTGTAGTACGGATTTTGAGAACACCATTGGCTCTCTTTTCCCTCTGATACAGACATTTACACCACACGCTGCAGCCACAAAGCCACTAGCATTGTGTATGACCCCACACAGCCCTGCTACACCCTCTTTTCCCTCCTACCATCTGGCAGAATGTTTAGCAAAGACAGAACCGAATAACTGTACATATCATACATAGCATACACACATAGCACTCGTAACGTAGCAAACACACACACACACACACACACACACACACACACAAACACAACGGCTTCTTTTTTACCTAACTGTTCTGTCCTGTAGCATTGTCACAATACTGTATTCATTAGCACTGCTACTGTTACTGCTCCTGTTGTCTGCACTGTATGTTGCCTTGCCCTGTAAAAGATTGTACATTTGCTCTTGGGATTTTTTTTGCAATCACTCTTTAGTCCTATTCTGCATGTCACATGTTGACATCTAAAAGAAGCTCTTAATTATTTGAATGCTGGGTTTAATGTGTGTCAGTGCTTGTTAAAGGCAATGCTGCTTCTGTCAGCAATATTGAGGTATTGTGGGGTAGCAGTACCACTGCATTTGATAGTAGTAGTATCGCTACATTTCATTTAACCAGTAGGAGGCCTTCACAAGGAGGGATGCATTCTATTGCAGAGGTCTCCAATCTTGTCCTCAAAGGACTGAAACCCCAGGTTTACCTTTTCAAGAAGGAAAACACATCGCATAACTTTGCAATCTCTTGAAAACTGTGGTTGACAAATTTATCAAGTGGGATCAGGTGTGCCTCTATTTGATGGGACTGGCAACCTGCAGCCACACCAGCCCTCAGTGTCTTCCACACTTAGGGACAGAGTCAAGAGGAGAATGCACCTGTCTCAAAAAAGGTTCCCAAAAAATTAGAGGTCCTTTTCCAGCTATTGTTTGTTAGAGATTACTTACCAGTGAAAAGCTCTCCCAACATAATACTAAACGAGGTTGGTAGGTTAGTGTAATTAAAATGATTTAGCCTGGTCATCTTCTCTGTTCCTCACAATGAGAGAATGCATTTTTACAGGAAATGAAAATCCATGGCTCCTTTCAGATCAATTATACCAATTTGCGGTTGTCTTCCCCTCAGCAAAGTGGTGTTGGTCTCCATTAAAAATGGGCCTAGGTAATCATCTAGCTTTTAAAAGCAGTGGATAAAAGCCAGGGCTTCCTGGACAATGTCAGAGGGAGATAAGTTGGAGGCTGAGCCTCTCGCTGGTTTTGTGAGAGCCTTCCAGGCATAGTAAACATATCTGTCCATCTTACTGTCACTCTCTCTTTTGCTTCTGGTGCCGTTATTACTCCTTCACACCTGTTTTTGTCCTCCATCCATCACCACTTCAGCCGGAGGGATGCACAGATTCACTCTGAAAATGACACAAGCATCACTGAATGTATGACCTCATCCTATTATCAACTTCTTTAAACTACTATAGTTTTACAGCACCATACAAGAGCAGTCCTGCCAGGAAATTACTACTGACAGCTGCAATTAAAAAAATAAATCCTTATTTTTAAAAAATGTTCTATACTAAAAAAACCCTCTCCCACACACTCCATCTACTACAGTTTATGCTACATAAAAAAAATCAAATAAGCATGTGATTTGTCTTTATGATCCGAACCCGTAAAGTTTTGCTATGTACATAACTGAATGAGTCATAAATAAGAATAAATTATTACCAACAATGCAAAGATATAATATGGTTTAATAAACCGAGAAACACACTTCTTTGTGCTTTTTCTTTCCCCACTGCGATGTCTTCTACAGTTATTTCACAGCTCCCAGGAGTCCTTTTAGTTGTTATTGAACCACACGTTCAAGGCAATTAAGAGATCAGTCCAGCCTGTCAAAGTGCTGGTTTGATTTGGAGAAAGCGCTGAGTGCAGCCCCAGAAAAGTGAGTGAGGCTGGTTAGTGTTCGTGTGGGCAGCCAGCTGCCAGGCTGCATGCACATTACCAGCTCGCTCTCAGGCAGCTGCTGTGCCTCACTCTCAATTAGAATGAGCATATGGGAGGGAAAGAGACAGAAAGATAGAAGGAGAGAGAGAGAGAGCTGGAGGGAGGGGGACATACAAGGGAGGACAGTGACTTTATGGCCTTAAGGAAAAGTTAGAATTTAAAATTAGAATCAGTCATAAACAGACCCGAAATTATTTAAGCAAGTGTAAATGTTTAAAGTGTTGCTGTTAGTTTTGTTCTGTCATACACTGGTATAACAAGTCTTAGAGGTCAAGAACTAAGTTCATTTGCTATTACTACTTATTTACAACCCATTTAAAAGGGTAATGACAATGGGATGTCTAACATTTATAGTTAAATCAATTCTGTAATGACATGCTCAAGTCTTGCAAATTATTTCTGCATGTATCAGTGCCAAACAATAACAAAAATATCCCTCCCCCAAAACAATTCTGAACGTTAGGATGCCTTTTCATCAAATTCAAATCAGATTCAAATTTTGGCACATAAATGCAGTACTGATTGACAGTTCTAAACGCATAGATTTTCTCTACTTTATTCAATTAAATACAATGGAGAAACAATTAAAAGCAAATGACATGCTGCTTTAACCCTTAAATGTCCAGTATGTGGTCCTGCGCTTTAATCCATAACCTATTATAATACCGTCATGGTAAAACACTGAATAAACCTTAATATTTCTCGAATAACTAGGGACCAGATTAATGAATGAATGGTTAGGTGGTTTACCATTCTATTAACCATTCTACTAGCACATCAGGACATGTGCTTTCAGCTCAGCTCAAGCTCTCTGACCCACAGAAAAAACGTCTTTTGAGTTATGAACCTAATACTATGGCTCCAATACTACTTTTTCAACCAACCAGAAGAAATGCTCAGAAGTCTGTCTCAGCAGGACCCAGCCTGCGGTAAACAAGACAGCATGACAGATAACACTATTAAATGAGGACAGTGGACATTTTTCTGGCCATGATGATGATGTTAGAGATTATATTATCTTGTGTCTGTACAAACATTGTCTCAAGCTGATAACATTTAGACAATGTTCTTCTATTGGAGAAAGGTAGAGGTATTCAGATAAAAGGTAAACAAATATAAAATGAAGAACATAATAACCTAATTGTCACAGTAAGCTAAGTAATGTTGGCCAGTTTTTGTATGTCAGTTAAGTTACATGTAAAGAAATTGGCGATCAAGGATGTTTTTAAGCTATTCCATTAAGAAGTGCATTAAGCTATTCTGTGTTTATTTGGTAGCTGTTGATTAAAGCTAGATGGTAGGTGGTGATAAGCAATGCTTAACAGTAGGCAAACAATTAGGTTAACAAATTCTCCTACTAGTCTCATATAGTAAGAAACAGTTTGATAGATATGGATATAACTATCTGTCATTCAATTATTTTTGTAGGAAATCAGAAAGAAAGAAAAAGAAACAACTGAAATGTGGAGTACATTAACACGGGCATGTTGCGATCTAAAGGGACAAAGCCTGTACTTTGTGAGTTATTGCAAAATGTGTAAAGCTTACAATTAAAGAACTCTGAAATTGTGGTTGTGTATGAGAGCGGGAAAGAGAGGATCCTGCTGAACCTATTTGCCACTGACCGATGGTTCAGGAATGGTGGAAGTAATGTGAGTGGGTCTCTAGCAGGTGTGTCACTGTACTAACAGTGCCACTATACTGACCTACCCTTGTTGGGACTTTAAACTGCTCCAGAGTCACGGTATAAATGTCTGGGCTTGACCATGTGCCTGATCTCAGCTGTCTCTTCATCTCTTTCAGAAAGGGGGTCTGGATATTAGACAGATGGCAGTGTTGTAATTCAATCAACCAATAAAGAGTCTCTGTCCTACTTTCATTTAGGCTATAACAAGAAAGTAATGTGATTCACAGGAACATCTGTAAACTACAGTAAACAAAAAAAAAATACATGGCTGATTAACTGAAAATGCAAAAAAAAATAGTTTCTATCTCAATCTGTTCCTAAAGAACATCTAGCACATGTACAAATGTTCTCCTCCTCATAGACAGAAAGGCTAAGAGAGGTAAAGAGTGAGAGAAAGACTGGACAAATGAGCCCAAAACAGGGATAGTTAGCATAAAAAAGAATGTTGAGGGTGAATGAGGAAAGTGTGTGCATGCGCATGTGTGTGCAAGTGCTGAGAGATGTGTGTTTTTGTTTGAAGCATCAGAAGAAAGGCAAGAACAAGGGCATTATGAAGACTCGCCTTCATCTCAGCTGTGAGGTTGTTCATGGGGAGAAAAACATCCAGTAAGGGAAACTCTTACTGTCAGCCTCGCTTGCCCCTCTTGCATACCACCCTCCTATCCCCAAGGAGCACTCGCTCTGCTCCCCTGTTCTTCTGCTGTCGCTGACCTGCAGATAGTAATTAATTTATTTGCAAGCCGGTCACCCTATCATTTCCCTTGGACACAGCTGTGGTGACTTCATTAGTTTGTAATAATTTCACTCAGTGTGAGACCTACATTAAGCAGAAGCGGGAAGGGGGATACAGATAGAGCACGATTGTAGACCAGGGTTGAGAAAATGGCAAAATGCCCCCTGTTGCCCCACACTGATACATTTAAATACACTTTTCCAAGCCATAATGAGCTGCCCTTGTTGACTCAGGCAAAGCTTTACTGCTGGGAGTAAAGGATAAAAAAAGCAGCGAGAGTTGCTGAAGCACAGAGGATATGATGAAATAGATAGAAGGAGCGGGAGAAACGGTATTTCATGCAGTGTGAGTGAGAAATAAGCAGGCCAAGCAAGTGCAAGGAAAAGAATTACCAAGCACACTCTTGAAAAGTTGCCAAATGGTTCTTTGCTAGCATGGAAGGCTCTAGGGAGAAAAAAATAAGATCTTTGCGTTATGCTGAGGGTTATATAGCCTTTTATTGCAAGTTCTTGTAAATAACAAAGTCCAAAATATTTGTTAATATCCAAACTACCTGTAAAACATTTGAAAGTATCCATTCCGGTTTCACTTGATGGAATTAGTTAAAGGGAACTCTGAGTGTATCGCTAATGATAGACGAGGTATCGGAAGGTTAACTGGCCAACAACCATTACTATATATTTGTACATAAAATAATAATCTACTCTTCATTGTGGTGCACATATTAGTCCAGAAACAGGGGAATACATCAAACAGAAATACTGATCTTTAAAAGACAGAAGAGAACAGTGCAGGTTGTAGCAGTTACAGTCTGATACTGATGGACATTTGGTTCCAGATGTCATTTCACCATGTTTAGTTTCAGCACTTTACACCACTAACTGACCTTCTGCAGACCTAAGAGGTTACAAGGATTTTAACATCAAACATATCAGAGATATATTTGGGCCCCACAACATTGAGTGACTTGTACATGATGAATAATGCCTTTTTTTTTTAACTCTGGCAGCAGCATTTTGAATGAGCTGGAGCTGTCTAATGGAATCCCAGTGAAGGGAGCGTTGCAACAGCCAACCCTGCAGGACATAAAGGCAT
>JBBMFX010000017.1:11573701-11592110 GCA_037832545.1 Rhabdalestes septentrionalis
AGCCAACCCTGCAGGGCATAAAGGCATGGATAAGCTTCACTTGTCTTATTTGGACACAACGTCTCCATATTTTTAAGGTACCAATCTCCTAACTTTCTTATAACTTTAATGTGGTCACCAATACTAAGGACTCCGCCCATTTTCAAGATTTTCTTCAATGGTTTTTCTTCAGTCTTAAGCACTCTAGATTCAGGGTGAACAGTGAAAATTGATCTTCCTTCTTAACTTCCGAACAAGATAATGTTGTGTCTATATTTAATTGAACCAAGTATTTATGCATCCAGTTATGTTCTTTTTTTTAGCCTTTTTTTAGTCATTAGTCACAAGCAGTCAGTATTGCATGCACAATTAGTGAAATAAGGTTGTCTATGCAGCTAAAACAAGTGAAAATCAGACACAGCTCGAGCCTAAATGGGCACTCACCACTTTGTTACTTCACTCATTATTAGGTTGTCATTATCACAAGAACCTTGATGTGTTTCAATGAATGCAATTCTGTTTTCATACATGATTTCTCTTGGAAGGGTTCTTTAATGAACCAATCATGAAAAGTACTTGCAGGAACCAAGTCACTCTCCTATGACATTGCTGCAAAGAACCCTTTTTGGCACTGCTTTTTTAAGGATATAGAATCCAGGATTTTCGAGAGAAGAAAGGAGGAGAGTGAATATGTTGGAGAGTTAGCCCTTTGGCAGTGTACTTTACGAGGCTCAGGTGAGAGATAAAGCCAGGTTATGAGCTGCAGCACTGCCTGCTAAGAGAGTGGGAGCTTTTTGCCTTTTGTCTGGCTGAGGGGAGCTGGAGTTCATACTCATCCGCTGTCTGCACCTATAAAGTCAGTCATAAGCCCTAAGTGACACCCTGATGTATTAATGATCGAAATGTTGGCTGGATATTATGGCGGGATTAAAATGGGGCCTGTCTACATTGCTAACAGAGCTAAGACCTTCATTTGTTTTAGCAGACGCTCCTCCAAGGCCGTCAGCGCAGTTTGCGGTCATTAGAAATTCTGTGTGTGGCGATAGCTGGATTTGAACTCCCCTGGTATGAGCAGGGATCTGAAGAGCAGGGCTCAGTGCAGTTGTAATTCTTCCTTTATTTCTCCCAGATGAAACTCTGGAATCAACAACATTACACTCCCCTTTACCTATCCTTTGGCACTGCTGCACAAAGAAAGAGCTATCAGGGTTTACAATGCAGTACTCCTACACTAAGTCACACTCTTCTTAATCTCCTCATTACACTGTCCAACAACAGAACTACTGTGGGAGTAGAAAAGCAGTCGACGACCAGTAACAGCACTGAAACAGCTTTGGAGCTGGAAGTTCATGTATGCATTTTCTACCATGTATTATACCACATTAACATGAATACAGACCTCCTGTAACTCTCTAGGGAATGAATGGAAGACAAAATTATTGGTGAATATTGACCAATCATATGCATATGCAAACAGGCAAATGGCAATAAGGTCCTTTATCCAGTATATTAGCGAGTCATTACTACAAGACATCTATTTTTTCAAAGTGTTTTTAAGAGGCAACTTATTTAATTTGTTTTAAAGTCTTTTTTCTAGATGAAGGAATAGCCCCAAAATTCGAAACTGGACTTCAGTAGCTCCACAAGCTACTCTGCCCTCGCAGGTCCTCCTCATCTGTAGTGCAACTTATGGGAGTTCTAGGGTCTTCTGAGTTGACTTGGATAAAACAGCTTGGCCTATGGCAATCATTCTCTGACTTTTCACCATTAGGCCCAGGTATCTATCACAGCATGTTGCCCAGGCCCACTCAGCCACATGAGATGATATCAAATAACCAATTGCGGACCAATGGCCTGTCTCAATTTTATATTCGCGACCCAATCGATAGCCTTCACATTCATCAATTGTTGAAAAACCCGGGGCTATAGGACAGGGGTGTATAAAAAGGTTAGAAATTACATTTCATGTTTAGATCTTGCTTTACATGCTTTGTTTTAAAATGTCCCAAATTCAATATAAATAAATCATATTTTGAATAGGTAGAATGACTAAGAAATTCATCCTGTCTTGAGAGGTAATTGGTTGAGATCAATGGTCTCTGTAGGATGATCCTCAATCAAAATGTTTTACCGGTTATCACTGCATGTGCAATAATATAATAAGTTTACAAGTTTGTAGAAACAAGCTATATATAACATGTTTAGCAGTAAGGCAGTTCAGGCCAGTTATTAATGCATGTTTTAATAACTGACTGTGTTGGCAGGATAAACATAAAATTGAAGAGCAATTTAAATCTCAAACGAGATTTCCAGAAGATGACTCTGGGCCATAAGCTATCCAACTGAATGCTCAGATCCCATAACAAGCGCAATTGGAATCCTTTAGTGCCCCTTAGTTGTTGTTTTTTAATACTGAAGTCAGAATGAAAAGCTCTTATGTCAACCATGGCCAATCACAAAAAATAAATACAAACCCAAAGGTCGAACACACAGATCAATGCTGTAAGGTCTTTGCTGAACAATAAAGCAAGACTGCTTAAAAAACTCTTTCCAATTTTTGTGTGAACTTGCCATTCTTTTAAATAAATGCATTCTGCGGTATCTCTATCCCAGAACAATTATGAACAAAGTAGTCTCACTTTCGTCCCTGTCTCTCTTACAGTAAGGCCTATGGCTCTAGGCAACGGTTCACAGAAGCACATCTTTATTAATTAGTCCATTACAACCATCATTAATTTTTGACATGTTGGGAAAATCATGCACATTTTTCTTAAAAGGGCTTAATAATTTGAATGAACATTTCCAGCTTACAGGAACACTTTCTGTAAATGACATGTCAGATATCAGCATTGGTTACAGTGCTTTTGAAAATGAAAATGACTCTTAAAACTTTTCAAACAAATGATCAATGTGACTATGGATATATGTGAGTAAAAAAAACACAACATTTGATACATTTTACAGGTATAAAAATATAATTCAAGCCTTTGTGAGCTTGGGTATAATTTAAATGACTGCATTTTAAGAAAAATGCCCGAAATAAAATGCTCAAATATTATAAACATTCACAATGAAAGATAAACTCAAGTTTGATAAATAGTCTAAACAATGTAAGGTTAGTGATGCTTATATCAGTAAGGATATTGGTGGGGACTGGGAGCTGAGAGCCTCAAACGTGTTTGTCATGGTGAGTTCTAAGAATGAATTGGGGGGTCTAGGCACAAGCAATACTATCTAATGTAACTTCAATAAAAGATCCAATGTGCAAGGCATGAGAGAATCAAATCACTCACACCTTCCCACCATGTGAACATATAATACAACTCACCTTCAAGCTTCATAAAACACTGGCAAAATCGAACCTAAACCCCCACTCTGTTTTTGCCATGCCTATATTTACAATTCATTGTTCATTTCAATTTAGGTGATTAGAAATGAACAGTGCAGTCTACATTTTGTAAATGTGTAACAGGTCACACTGTTAGATCACATTTAATTGTAGAGTTTGGCTTAACTATAATAACATTGTCCAGTGTACTGCATAAAACTCAATAATTAGTAACTCTAAATCTGGACAGAATAATGTAGTTTAAAACAAATTCTGTCGAGTGTAAATTCTGCCAGCAGCAGGTAAAGCTCCTCCAACATTAGCTGAGAAATAATGTATCTGTGGGAAGAGCATAGACAGGTCAATTGATAAACCCACTCACATTACAGGCAAATGATCACAACGATCATTGTAGTCGTAATTGCATAGCCCTAATCACCACTGTGGTGTGTGACAATTACAAAGAACGGCAGTTGTGCATTAGATGTGTCGATGTATCTATAGAGCAATCTTGCTGGTGCAGTGCTGACAAATCTGTTCTGCTACAAGACATGAGATGATGGTCGTGGAGAACAGAGCAGCATAAGCTATGGATGTCACGTTGCAGGCACAAGGAGGTGTCTAGGCCAGGAGTGTGATTAAGGGAGGAACTTCATTGATGAAGACGGAGGGTGGCCAGAGCCATTTGGCAGAGTCTGGTGTAAATGTCAGCTCCACAGGAAATCAATAAGGCAATATGAGTTCAGAGAAAATCTGCCTGCCTGACGCCACAGCACCTGAAAATGTGTGACATGTGTACACAGTGTCTTTGTGTCTATAACGAAGACAAAGAGAGACATGGCCCCAGACACAGAAAGACAAATACTGCTGGTGGTGCAACAGTTTGGGTGCACACTTGTATTATTTTACGGCCTGACACTCTTGATTATACTAGTAATTAAGTAGTCTACTTGTTATTTTGATGATAAATCGAGTAATCAAAGTCCAAGCAATAAAAACAGGCTTGAATGGACAAGATGACACAATGAATATTCTTCCAATAAAGTCAAGATTCACATGAATCTGTTTCAATCAGACTCACAGCATGGCATCATAGAACAGTAGAAGAATGTAATATTTGCATCTTCAGGCAAAATGACAACTAATCACTGTCAGTTCTTCAGAAAGACAGATTTTAATCAAAGAATCAAGTTTAATCAATTCATTGTGACAAACCTAATTTTGGCGTCCACAAATGAAAGAGTCCGCAGTCCTTTCCAAACTTCTCCTGCATGTCATGTTGATATCTCTGTCTCATCTCTAGCCAGAGCACAGCTTTTGGTGGGCCAAAAAGATGACCTCCTGAGCAGAGAGCCAGCCAGTCGCAGGTGGAAGGAGGTGAGGTGAACGGTTCTTGTGGCTCCAGGGTGTCCAAGCTGGATGCTTCCCCCAGCAGCAAATGTCACTGCACATGCAAGACCAAAACACGAGAGACCTCCACCTGGCCGCAGCAGAATCAATCAGACTACGGGCTCAAACACCTGTATCTGACCAGCCAGCAGGGGCACCTGCATGCACTGCCATCTGGAAGCTGGTCACATCACACCAGCTGGGCCAGTGAATGAGGAGCGGAGCATAAGCAATAAACACTGACTTCTTGATCCAAACACAGCAGAGAGAGAGAGAGACAGACAGAGAGAGAGAGAGAGAGAGAGAGAGAGAGAGAGAGAGAGAAAGCGAGAGAGAAAGCGAGAGAGAAAGAAAGAGAGAGAGAAACAGAAATAGAGAAAGAGTTAGAGAGGGAGAGAGCAAGAGAGAAAGAGAGAGAAAAGCAGGCCTTGGCTTACAGTTCATTCAGCTGTCTTTGAGAGGCTATGTTATTATAAATCAGTCTGGAAGGTTTGGCAGAAGGGAGATTTTTCATACCTCACAAGGATCTTACTGAAAAGATAAGGAAGTATTGATGTTCAAAGCTTTACACACTACCTCTGCAACACTAGAAGCGGCCCATCATCATTAAGAAGCATTAAATGAATCAGAGCACTAAGAAAGTAATGGAGATATCTGCATACTAGGGGTGGAGCCGAAAATGAATATGCTATTCGGAAAGGCACAAATACCGTGTTTTTTATGAATACCGTATTCTGACAAATACTTAAAAAAATGTTTGTATTCGGGAAATACCCCCCCTGCTACAAACCTTTAAGGTACCCTGAGTAAAGTACTGTTCCCACACATCACTCTCCGGAACACTCCCCAACACACTGCTCCCAACACACTGTGCCCCACACGCTGCTCCCCACATGCTGCTCCCCGGTACCGTCTCCACACACTGCTCCCCGGGTGCAGAATTCATGGCTGCCATGGCTTCACTTGGTGAATGGGTTTAAATGCAGAGGAGGAATTTTGTGCTGTTCACACTGTGTGCAGTGGTTTGTTCACGTGTGATCGATTGATCACCTCCGCCTCCCCCACCCCCTCCCCACCATCACACGCTCAAGTTCAGGAGTAGATTCGGGGGGGCGGACGTTGTTTGCGCACTACATTATGAATTTTACTCTAATACAAATATAAATACGAATAATTTTCCCTTTTAACAAATACAGATATGAATACCGGCCACTCTGCACACCCCTACTGCATACCCCCAAACTGGAGATCTATAATTAATAAATTTATTAAAATGAATAACACTCTAAATGAACTTTGCCTCACTGTTGTGTATTGATTGTAGCTAGCATTGATCAAAACTGGCTTGTTTAATTGCATTATTTACTATTTATTCTATGTCTGATTGCGTTGTGTGTCTTAGAAACCCAGGTCAGGTGTGTGCAGGGCAAAGAGGTCCTGGAAGAACATT
This sequence comes from Rhabdalestes septentrionalis, assembly GCA_037832545.1. NCBI lineage: Eukaryota > Metazoa > Chordata > Actinopteri > Characiformes > Alestidae > Rhabdalestes > Rhabdalestes septentrionalis. The sequence continues at coordinate 11,579,848 of JBBMFX010000017.1, forward strand.
TTTTTCCTCTGTATATGCACAACGTTTGATGATCAGTGATGATCATTGTCTTTTAAAACATTATCATGTTTCGAGAGTCAGTGAAAAGTATTTTAGTTGCTTGTGGTTTGGGTCTGGTGGCAGATGCTGCATTTTGAGATACAAGATAGGCAATCCAATATGGGAAGTTGGAAGAAATCAACTGTACATCAAAACAAATTGCAGTCCGAAGCATATAATTACCACACAGTAAAGATCATTCAAAGTGAGGAAAAAGTCAGCGAAAATACTCACAGTCATTCTAGAACATAGCTGGATGTCATTAGTATCAAACAACACTTTTGGGTTTGCTGACTAGTACAAGAAGCAAGTTTGTATTAAGTCACATGTATATACAAATGCTGCCTTTGGTCTGTCTGCACCCTGTTAATGTGAGTAGTTTTTGCACAGTCTTGTTTAAGTACCTGCACATGTGTTAACACAGCTTGAGATGGAATCTAGTACTCTCACACAGCAAAGGACTTTGCCAAAATATGTTCTGCCAAGACATACACTGCTGTTATTACTGCTGCTTTATTTTAGGCATCATACTCAACAAGTAGACTGCTGCCCAACACCTACTGTATACTTGTATATATTATATTCCATTTCTCTGTTTAAACCTTATCTTGTTAAAATACCACTAGAGTTGGAAGGCTTTTCCATTATAGCAGCAGCTGCTATGAAAGAATTTGTGGGTGGTTGAATGTCAGTTCAATTCATTTCAGACCTCAGCAGCACGGTTTCTTTCAAGTGCGATGTAAACAGCCATGCTTTTAGGGACAAAAGGTGAGTCAATGAGGATTGGAACCAAATGGAATGGTGTTTACTAATCCATTATTATTCTGTAGTTATTACTGAGCAACTATTTCAAGGGCTCCTTGGCACAGAGGCAGGGTAAAGGCAGGGCAGAGAACAAGAACTGAGCATGAAGAAGTCCTGAGTGGAGGTCAAGTCATTTATGTCTCAGAAAGAAAAAGCCCTCAGACCTGCCCCAGCTTTGGTCAAGGTTATTACACCAAAGTATTAAACAGCGTCTGGAGCTTGGAGCTTGGCACGTTTACAACATGGGGGGACGATAGATCACAGGTGAACCTTTCTCAGCAGTGGCTGTCCATCCGAAAGAGTGACAGTACTATCAGTTATTGTCATTAAGTCTGATAACACTCTTAGGATGATCACTGTCTGATCGGAGCTGCAGATTGCAGTTCAATCCAGAGTTCAATAGCTGTGTGAGAACTATTGCAGTTTCTATCCCATTCATAGCAGAGTGAAGGAATGGACAGGCAGATACTGAATAGTTAGGTGTCACTGACAAAAAAGAAAAGGAGAGGAGTGAAGTAGTGTGTGTGTGTCTGTGTGCCTGGGTGTGGGTATGTGTGTGTGTGTGTGTGTGTGTGTGTGTGAGAGAGAGAGAGAGAGAGAGAGAGAGAAAGAGAGAGAGAGATAGCAGAAGGAAGAAACAGATAAAAGAAAGATCCTGTATGTCAGCATGTGAATGAAAGATGCAGTGGAGACTGAGCGATTGTTTTCTCTGCTCAATTATCTATTCTTCTCAGCATCAGCCTCAAAGCTTCATTTATCAGTTTAAAGGGCAAGTGTGCCAATAAGACCTCCGGCCTGTGCACTGCCCCTCCTTCTCCTTTTCATTGGAGGGTAAATTGAGAGATGCTGGTCAATGGGCTGCAGGAAAAACGATTTCTTCTGATGTTTTGTCTGTGTTGGGTAAACTTCCAAGCCACAAACTTTGGCCAGTGTGGAGGTATTGAGCAGCCTGTTCACCCAGTTTCCTCCCTTTTGTTGCTGTATCCCCATGGAGTGTCCGCAAAGGTCTCGGACTGGCCTGTTAAAACGCTTTTAAAGGAGACTCGCAGTGTGAGATGAGTCAGAAGGCTTGGCTTTTGTCTCAGCCCAAGGACTCGGCAAGTCGCTGCTTCATATCTGGACTTCACACCCATACCCCAGCTCCGGCTGGACGTTTTGTAAAGCTCCGGCTTTTCATCTCACAAATCTCTTCCTCCTGCTCTGCCTTTGTGAGCTAAGCCCCACTGATTAATGGTGTATACCAGGGGAGCGCAGCACTCCTCACAGTCAACAATGCCAAAAGGATGATTTAGCCATCGTCAAAGCAACTCGCAAACCAGCATTACAAAAGGCATTTCTCTGCATGCAAATGAAGCTGTCCTTTTCAGATCTTTTGATGCATCTTTACGTTTGATCTCACTCCTTTACCCCCCCCCCCTTTCCCTCACTCTTATCTCATTCTCTCATTCCCATCTCCATGTGTTAAACCTTCCAATTCTCCCCAAATAATCAAAAGTATGACTTTATCCCCCATCCAAAATGAAACTTATAAGTTGTTGCACAGCCCCCTGAAAACACTCTTAGAAGGAATACAGGGAGCAATACCCATAATCCATCTCTTACGAGATCCCTGGAGCATTAATTTCCATAACATTTATTACTGCAACAGTGAATCACGCTCCACTGAAGTACTGCATTTGTCTGATTTACATAGTTTCCTCAACATCACTTAGCATTTGATTCAGCATGAAAAAGATGATCTAAATACATTGTAACTCTAAACACACTGGAGCTTAAAGAACATTCTGATATTTAATCATTGGACAAGATTAAGTACAATAGTGCCATTATTTGTCACTACATTGAGTATACATTTGTAGGACTCGTATTTTACAGATAAACTTTTCTGTTTTATAAGAACAGATTCAAAGGTGACACAATGGTTGTTTCAACCTGAACACCTTTTTCAATGACTGGGTCATTACAAAGCAATTTTCTACAACATTATGGCTCTGCACAAAACTACACTAGCACTTAACTGATCCTAGTTCCATGAGCCAAAAAATGGCTTAACAGTCATATATGCCCATTTTGAGACTGAAAACATACTTACTTTATCTTATATGCACACACAAACACACACAGATCTAATTACATATGTGTGTATGTGTGTGGGTATATGTGCATGTGTGTGTGTGTGTTTATTACTATATATCACAGAATGAAAGATTAGAAAGTGGTTCTGTAAAAATCAAATATATATTTTTGTACATAATTTCACACAAATATCATATTTAGAAATCATATCATATTTAGTGCCTGTAGACCTATCAGAGGATTTGCCATTGTTAGAAATTGCTCAGTTCTGGCACAGTCTCTCAAGTATGTGTCTGCAAAAAGCTTCAAGCTACAGTTGGTGTAAACAAAAATATTATATTCTATGAAATAATTACCTGTCTAACAGTCAATCAATGTCCCCTCAAGGACACTTTTCTTTTATCCCTGTTTGTTTCCATGCTACTGCAAAATTCCACTTTCAATTACCATCATAAAATGATTCAAGCCAATAAAGAACATCCATTTAGGAGGCTTCATTATTTCCCTTTTAAGTTCCCTGCATATGAAGCTATACTGCATTTATAATTTTAATAAATTAACTAATTCATGTCTGTCTTACATATGGAAGAGGGAGAATTAACTAAACAGGATTGCTAATAGATTTTCATATGAAACATCTGACTCCTGGTTTCTGCTCAGTCTTCCTCTGATCTATTTTTCCTAGGCTGTAGATTCGTTCTGGTATGTAGCCATTGTTTGTATTGTCAGTTCTATGTGATGGGACGCATAGTGCTGAACAACCAAAATGATTCTCTCTGCCACATTATAACTTGACGTTCTGCTCTACTGCTATTGGAATACATTAATATATATCACACCATACGACAAAGAACACATTGGATAGCGCTCCATGCAACACAGCAAGCTATACGGCTGTCCTGTCATTGTTGAGCGACTGCAATATCCATCAATAGGAAGTAACTGCAGTTGTACAATCATTCAGTGACAAGTTTTTCACAGAGTCCGGGAAAACAGTTAATCAGCAGAAAATGCCGCATTCATAATCGAATTTGTTTGCATATCATTGTTTGAAAAGGAGTGCCAGCCAAAACAAAGAGCTGTGATTAATTGTATTATCCGCTGACATGAGTTCTCTGAAAAGATTTGTTCCGTTTTACAAGAGAGAAAGACAGTTTTGTGCATTCAGCACCACATTGCACCACACACTGTTTTTCAGTGGCGTTCACTCACATACGTGCATTTGTTTTTGTGCAATGTCAGGACATATGGCCAAACACATTGTAGCACATTGTAGCATTGCAGGGTACCTCAGAGACCTAAGATTTCAAGCTTTAGGTCACTGTTCTCCTCTTCAAAAGCTGAACTCTGCTTTTTTCTACCACTCTCTTCCGCTGCCTCGCTACATTGTAGCACTCTAGAGACCCCGAGACTTAACTTGTTACAACACATAACTTCCAAACCAAAAACCCACACACTTTTTAAAGTGCATTGGAGCACAGTGAAAAATATGCCCTCTAAACAGTCAGTGTTGGGAGTAACGCATTACAAAAGTAACTAATTACTGTGATGCATTGCTTTTTGCTGTAACACGGTAAAGTAAGGCATTACAGAACAAAAATTTGTAATATTTTACTCGGTACAATCATCAGTAATGCGTGTTACAATGTATTTTTAAACCGGAAATAATATTTTTTTTCTCCTTCATATAAATTAGCCAAAATCACCGCAAAATCAGCAGAGGAGAAACGTCTGTGCGAAATGTTTCACTTCTTGTAGTCAAACAGAGAGAAGAGTAGGGTGGCGTCCTCTTTTTCCCGGACATGTCCTGTTTTTGAGACTTGTGTCCAACATACGGCTGGAATTTTAGAATCCTACGGGATTTTGAGCTCCCTAAACATTCGTCACATTACGGGCATCTCTCATAACCTAAAAGTCCAGAACGGCCATCAGCCCGAGATACATGCGGCCGAGATGCGCATTAAACATCTAACAACCCCCAGACCGCGGCCGAGCTGGTAAAGAAAGTCCCGCTACAGTGTCCTCTTCTTCACAACCCCAAATCTGGTCACCCTACAGATGAGTGAACCTGCAACTGATCTAACGGCGGATAGTACTGTCACCTTCCACTGGATGTGTTATATGAGCTAATTGAGCATCATGAGCTATACTTACACGGCCAAATCCATATTTCCAGTTATTTTGGTGAGAGTAACTGAAAAGTAATGCAGTAGTAGTGTAATGCCTTACATTTTAAATACAATAATATTGTAATCTAATGAATTACTTTGAATTGACAGTAATAAGTAATAAATAACGCATTCCAGTTTTGAAGTAACTTGCCCAACAGTGAATACAGTGCAAACAAACAATTTCAAGAATTTCTTTTGATATTTAAACACATAAAACACAGAATGTTGTAAAAAACTTTAAAAACCATCTTGTTGGTTTTCTGAAGGCAGTGAGTCCCTGTTTACATTTAGCTTTGCAACAAAGTGAGGACCTTTTTGTCTCACATACACATATTCACACATACACAAACACACACACACAAACAAACACACAAACACACTCAAACAGAAATATAGAGCTAATTATTTAGTTCCATCTAAGCCAGACAATGTCGTAATCCTGATGCATTGAGCAATTCTCCCTCTGATCAATGATGTATTTAGAAACAAGCTGTAGCCGCTCTGTGTAGTGTGAGTAATAGGTGTCAGCTATATCTTGCCTGGAATGCATCATACACCTGACAAAGCATGTTTTATCACACAGCCATCATCCAACAGTGCACAAGCCTTGCCATGTTAACACCTGCACGGGTAAAATTTTAGACTTCAGGCTCCACTAGAGCCATGACCCAAGGCAGAAAACACTCACAGTCAAGTTAAATACCAACACTGCCACAGATGGTGTGACCTGCTTCTGTTTCTGCCTTCGCTGCTCCTAGTAACCCAGTACTGTCATTCTGAGAGTCTTACTACTTCCTGAGGAACAAAACAGATTCGGGATTCCCGCAGAAACGCATGGGGAGGTTTATAAAGTGAAAAAAAACAAAAAACGATTGTGGGCAAATCCTGGGACACTGAACCTGGCTGAAACCTGATTGGCTCCTGAAATGCTCCCATCCTTCATTAGTTGCACGCTTCAAAGTTGTATATTAACAAAAAAGTAAGATAAATAAGATATTGATATTAACAATCTGTAAGAAATTGTATAGATTGTAAACTGGTGATTACGCTCTGAACTGAAGCTGGCATGATAGTACAAGTACAGCTGAAGAGTGGAACTCAGAATTTCAAAGCTTAATTAAAATTTAATTACATTTCCACAATTTGGTTGGGATTTACCTGCTCTTGTCACTAAATTTGCTGAACATTAGGTAGCAAAGACCAACTAATAAGTTAACAGCTCTATTTTTCAAATGTAGCTAGCTGGCTAGTTCTTACATTAGGGTGACCAGACGACCTCATTTTCCTGGATCTGTCCTCTTTTTGAGACCTGCCTCTCCCATCCCGGACACTTAAATTTCGTCCGGGATTTTGAGCTGCTTAAACATTCGTCGCCCATATCAACCCTCCCTGGACCACGTCTGTAAACCTGAGATGTGCATATCCCCTGGAAACATGGCTGAACCTTATTCGGTAATACTGCATCCCTGGCACCTCGGAACTGGGGAAACATCTGATCACCTACTTCAAATAGAATGATGGAATTAAGCCATCCCAGCTTGAACTCCACTAATGTTAATCAGTGTAATAAATGCTTAGTAATTTGCATTTATGTATTAACTATAATGTGTGGCAGAGAAAGAGGCAGAATGAAAAGTTAGAGCCAGGCAATATTCACTGATTCCTGGCCAAAAAGGCTCTCAGTCAGCCAGTCATTAAAAATGACTCAGAGCAGGGTGAGAGCGGGAAGAGAGAGTGCAACTGAGAGTAAAACAGGAGCCAGAAAGGTTCAGATCCAACCCCTCTTCACCAGGACACAGAACATTTAGGCACAGCAAGATAATGACAATGGTTAATATCATCTCTAAAAAAAATTTTGACATAAATAATTGTACATACACTACGTGGACAAAAGTATTAGGACGTCTGACCATCACACCAACAGGGGACTTTAATGTTATTGCAGTAAAATCCATAGACTTTAACATGGAACTGGTAACTCCTTTGCAACCATTGAAGCTTCTACACTTCTTGGAAGGTTTTTTCATTTCTGTGGGAATTAATGCTTATTCATTCTGTTACGCATTTATGAGGTCAGGCTCATATATTGGGTGAGAAGGTTTGGCACGCAATCTCCATTCCAAGTCATCCCAAAGGTGTTGGATGGGGTCGAGGTCAGGGCTCTATGCGGGCAAGTTTTTCCACACTAAACGCATTCAACCTTTGTGGACCATGCTTTGTGCACTGGGGTACAGTAGTGCTGGGATAGAAAAGGTCTTGCCCAAACTGTGTCCACAAAGTTAGAGGTATGGTGTTGTCCAAAATGTCTTGGTTTGCTGAAGTATTAAGATTATACTTGACTGGAAGTAAAGGGCCCAGCTCAAACCCTGAAAAACAGGTGTATCCCAATACTTTAGTCCATATGATTTGCTGTGGGACAGTCATGTACAATTATTAATATGTGGCCCCCCCAGGTGTGGATTGAGGGTTTCGTATATGTTCCAAATAATCCTCAATCCACACCTACAGATAATCTTCGTGCAATCATCCTCAGTTCTCACAGCAAATGAGTGTTTGGTGACTGACATGCTAGAAACAGGGTGGCTTAATAATAATAAAGGAAAAATTGCTCCACTTGGAAACGGAAAGGAGGAATCCTGGGAAACACACAGTCAATTTCATCTACACAAGGTCAGAGCTGAGCTTAAGAAAGAAACGGATCATAAGAAAGGCATAGTAGGGCCACCCAATTTCAAAACACACTGGATGGAGATAAACATTTGACACCCTACAAAATAATGCAGCCGGCTGCTGTCTCTAGAATTGCGCTGTGTAGTCCCTCGAATCACTTGCAGCAAGATTACCTGTCAGTCATGACGGAGGAGCACAGCGCAATTCAATCTCACTGTCCACACATATACGATTCTTTTCCTCCGCACAGTGGCTGAAATATTCCAGCCTCGGCGGCAGACGATGTCAGACAATGGAGACACAAACGCACAGCAGATGGCCTGATCTGTTAGTGTATCGAGGGGGAAAAAAAACTCTTGCTATTTGTTTGCTACTGTACCAGATCTGCTGGCCCAGCAGTTGACACTTCAAAAACCGAATAAGACATATCTCTGAATTCATGCTTCTATTTCTGAGTGGAGCATTTATACTTCACGGGACAAAAAGGTGCTGGAGCAAAAATGCGGGATCCAAGCATTTTCTTCACATCGCACTACCACAAGCTATCACCTAAATTGGTGCACATGGCTTTGCAATTTCAAAGCTTATTAGCAGCAAATGACGGAGTGTAAATGCTAGATGGCTTCTCTTAGAGCCTACAAACATACTGCAAAAATGTCTTGGCAGGTGTTAAACTAATTCTAGATTTTTTATACTTGTTTTTAGCAATATTATTTACAGCAATTGCCACATTATACTAGTTCATAATTTTGCTGAAGGTGTAATCTTACTTGTTTCAAGAAATGAAGGTTGAGACAAGCAAAATGTTGTGGCAGTGGAATAAATCACTGTTCACTGCTTAGATAAGTTCACTGTATAAAATCACTTTAACCGAGTAAAACTGCAGATATATCAACTACAACTAAATATTAGATATACCGGCTAGATTTAAGATTTTACTTGCAGACATATATATGCATATGCTGGCAAATAAGAAAATACATATACAGTAACCCCTCGCATTTTGTGGGGGTTAAACATCACAACCACATTGTGATGTGGTTAAAATAATAACTAAAAATACCTATTTTATAGTGTAAACCCTAAATATGCCCCCAAATATGCTCCCAAAACTTTCATTAGCCTTAAAGAAAAAGCCAAAGTAAACACGTATTCATACTGTACAGTTTACTGTAATTGACGCACAGGCATTTTCTTTGGTATAAACAGGTAAACACAGTAAAAAATGAATGCTAGAGTAATAAAAATACAGACCCCCCTCGTGCTGGTTGTCTATGTTTGGGGCAGCGCTGGGGAGCAGAGCCTCATTCCATTCAGGTGTCTGATTGCCTTGGCTACGGCTGCATGGTCCTGACATCATAATCAGCTGTATTCAGAGATGGTGGGTTCAAATATCTGCTATGGATTGAAACTGTGACTGCTGATCTATGTGAAAGTGGGGGGTTAATGTATTTAATGTATATATTTTTGCTGGTGTATGGCGTAAGTGTGCCTAAAATAGCAGCTTCAAAGCATGACAGTCTATACTATAGTGCATTTTCCAAAAACTTTTCCAGAGTCACTGAGTAATACTGGTTTGGCACAGTGACCTTGGCACTTGTGTAAAAACAAATCATTTGATAATGGTTGTGGCCTAGTATCTGGGCTATTACTTAATCATAATTGCAGTAATTGCTTGTTATCCAGTTCTTTCCAGCATCGGCCCCATTCAATTAATTGAGGATTTTATTGGATGCAAATCTTCATCCAAACGAGCCATTTTGGAGCCGCAATCAGGCTTGGCATAAGGTTACTCACAAAAATCCATCAAGTGTGCCTCATCAATTCTCTAGCAACTCCCATAAAAGAGCACATTATCTTTCCACCACATATGAGAAGTAAAAAAAATTGCAAGGCAAAACAACAATCCAAACAGATGAAGAAACTGAACAACTAAAGATTATGAATATTGCTAAGCTGTAAAAGCTGATGTTACACGTGGTGCGGAATGATGAATATAGATTAGGTGGGAGCACAAGGTGTAATCTGTTCTGTGCCCTTACTGGAAACAGGCTGATTTGCTGCATGCTTCGTCTCAACCGATAATGCCGAAGAAAACCTTTGGTGCTCAGTGTAAGAAAGAATATTGCATTAAAACAAGTCGGAAGCTTGTCCCGGCTCTGTTGCTTTTCCACGCCACATTAACTTAGCCTCAGTTCTCTGTATGCCATTTGGCATTTTCGGTTATTGCTGTGCTTGTGGAGCTGGTTCATGTATTTGAGGTGAACCTATGATTCAGACATGAGGAGAATTTCAAGTCCTAGTGGTTTTAATACAGTCAAAAAGCTTATCAGAACAGTTTTATGACCACAAACTTCTGTCATTTCTGCTGTCCTTCATGGGAGCCACTGGTTAAGACTGCATCTAGGTACTTAACTGCATCCTATTTATTCTTGTATTATCTAAAAAGTCTGTTGTTTTTAAGATCACAATTGTGCACGGACATGTTGTTTTGCAGTCCTCCAGACAGTGTAGTATGTATTTAGAGCTCTGCAGAATCAACTTATTTTTAACACGTAAAAAAAATATCTAATTGAATATTGACCAGATCTTTATTGAAAATCACATCAGGTCTGAAAATGTGTATCATCCCACCCCTAGGTGTGATTGCGTTAGGTTAAATGATAAGTTCTTCAGCTGGACATAATGTTATCTTACTTATTTTGACTGCCAAGGCATCTCAGACTTGAGCAGCAGGTAACAAAAACAGCTTTGATCTTGCGATGTCTGCTCAACACACAGAAGACAGTATGAGACCTACAGAAATTGTGTACCGACTTTCACTGAGCTAAGTGAACAAAAAAAAAAAAACACACATCCTTGTTCATCGTAAAAAGTTCTACTAGCCGGCACTGAAATGTTTCACTCTATAATGACTCTAATCTTCCTCCATTTGCCATGCTCAACCTAAGCTACAACTCCGGCAGCTTAATGCATTAAGCAGCAGCAATTGCAGCACATAATGGCACATGATGGCTTGGTGCGGGTGCGTTATGGACAAAGAAAAGAGAATGTATTACCTACAGCACTCAGCACAAACAAATCCACACTTGCTGTGCTACATAAAAAAGGACAAAATGAAGAAGCCTCTTTCATGGGAACCTTTTCTTTTGTATGTCCTCAACTATTGTAAAGAACATAATAAAATCTTCAGGGAACATCTGACAAGTAAAACGTACAAAATAGTATGTGGCGAAGAAAAGTACAGACAGACAGGACACTTTGTGTGATCGCTGAACTAACTAGAGCACAATTATCAATTATTACAGCACCATTCATTGTCTATCCTCAAAATCAATAACAGACAGATTGATGAGTGCAGTAAATCAAGACGTCTTTATGATATAGAACATTTAACATGGGGGTGCTAGCTGTCGTTGGGTGAAAAATAGAAAAATATCCTGGACACCAGTCAATCCAAACACAAAGACCTGCATGCCTTCATGGGAGGATTGTGGGAGGAAACCGGCAGAAACATTTGTGGACACTCAAACTCCACCAACTGCACCACCTTGCCACCCATTATGAAAGTGTATCAAAATGCAAAATAATGAGAAATATGCCCCTCACTCTCTTCCAAAACATTTTTGAAAACCACTGTCATCAAAACTAGGCCCTAACATTAGCAATCAGGATTAACTTATTTAAACCAGATTTTAAAAATACCTCAAACTTACAGGCACTCTTTTCCCTGTAATGAAAATCATCACATGGAAACACCAAATTACCACATTTAATCACATTTTAAGACACTACTAAACCCATTCCACATTGTTACATTTTGGACATCATTACACCAGTGGTTAATAACATGGTGGAACAAGCACATTTTCCCTTAAAAGACTTTCTGTTCCGGTTTACATCTTGAGTGTGAATAACCACACAATATATCTTGTACATTTGGCTGAAGCAACACAGATAATGTAGCATTTGAGAATGAATCACGCTGCTTTTGCGAGCAGTGACATCATTAAAAACTATAAAAGAACCACTGGCATGTTGATCTTTGTCTGGCTATTCGATGTTGCAAAAGTGTAAAAGGCTCTAAGCTTGCATTCTTGTTTTTGAGGTTTACCATTGGTTTATATCTTATGGTGAACCCTTTGCATTTACACTGGTGTAATATTCTCTCTCATCCTACTGCTGTGTTCTTCATGTAAAGACTTCATCTCTCATCCAGAACAGTTGTTTTCTGATTATCTTTCTGATCCTTTTAGGCCAACATCTAATGTTTTTGCTGTCTTTCTGAAGGGTTTGCTGTTACTTGCTTCACAAGCAGTGACAGCTATTTCGACTTCTTATTGACAGTTAAGAGCAATAGACCCCAAAAACTTCATTCTGTTGAATGACAATATGCTGGTGTAGTGGGCTAAAAACAATTTCTTTTTTAAAATACTTATGGCACTGACATTATTATTGAGTAATTTTTGAGTATATGTGTGTATATCTAAATATATACATATA
>JBBMFX010000017.1:11608950-11624291 GCA_037832545.1 Rhabdalestes septentrionalis
AGAGTGTGTGTGAGAAAGCGATTGTGTGTGTGAGTGTGTGTGAGTGTAAGAGTGTGTGTGAGAAAGCGATTGTGTGTTAGTGTAAGAGTGTGTGTGAGAAAGCGATAGTGTGTGTGTGTGTGTGTGTAAGAGTGTGTGTGAGAAAGCGATAGTGTGTGTGTGTGTGTGAAAGAGAGTAAGTGTTGGGTGGGACAGGGATTTTCAGGGATATTGTTGAATGTGTAAGCTATAGCACTATGCTGCAAAATAGTCAGAAGTATAACAGGGTATTACAAAATGATTTGCGAGGCATCTGAGCAATCAGTGCCCTTTACAAATTAAAGGTGCCAAAACGAAAAACCACATGAAGCCATTTAAAAGTTGTTGCCAGAACCTTACATCGAGGCTTTGACAAATAAATTAATACTGTCCATCCCCAATGCCAGACTCAGCTGTGATCAGCCTCCAGTGACAACTTATCCTCTGAGGAATAGCCAGTTATCCACAGTTCATTACCAGGCAGGCAAAAGTGGAGGTGCGCTCCAGCCCCTTTGCTGTGGTGTGACCCTTGGCATCTTCAGCCTCTCTCTCTGCCATTTCAGCAGATCCATGTCCTGAAAGGTGATGCCAACAAGGTTTCTCACACTCTCACTTGTGGGTGAGCTGAAGCTGGCACAACAGCAGCTTGTCTAACAAATCCTTCCTTACAACATCCATTTTGCAGTTGATTCTTTTGTAATGATGAGGCATAGACAAGGGAAACATTTAATACTAGAAAATGGGAAACGAGAAACAAAGTGAGATTTAAACACAGCATGGGATCATAAAGAAAAACAAAACGAAAAACTAAGACAGAATAGGAGTTGACAGGGTGGACAAGGGCCTAACCAGACACACAACAGCAAAACATAGAGCAAACACGAATAAGTAAACACTGGGCAAATATCTCAAAGAATCATCAAACACAAATAAATATACAAGGGTATATATACTAAATAGAGAATGGACTGGGATGACAGAGGAGCAAGACATGTGTGGAAACAGTGAAGAGGAGATAGAGCAAGCATGGAGACTGACATAAATACAACAGCAGACATGGCCCACAGGCACATGGTGAGGAAAAACTAAAACAATGGCACATGAAACAGTGAGGATGTAAAAGTTGGACAAGAATAGGGAATATATTACAATTGCTCATTTTTGCAAATGCAATGTGCCTTGCATTACATCCAAAATAATTAGCTTCAGTTGGACTACATGGATACATGGATCATCATCTGGAAGTGTGATTGGTACAGAGAATGGAAAAACGCTGATTGCTTAGAATGCTCATTTGTACATCACAGGCTCCTTAAAAATCAATGCATTATATGCAAAAGTCCGTGTTTGACTGTTCTGATGACAGGCTTCGAAAGAAATGGGTGAGTTGTTGCAGGACGCCTTAAGCTAGGAACTTCAATCAAGGGCACAAGGGTAATGATCACAGGAGTGAGTCTTTAGAGTAAACAGCAATCTCTTTGGAACGCAATTCTGAATCAGACCAGGAACCGCTGCGGCTCTATTATGCTGTGGCTCCTACAGTGGGGCATTTACCCATTGAGCCTATACACAGGCTACATAAAGCAAAAGACACACAGGTTCACACCTGCATATAAGCAGATAGATGAGGAAACTGTGAATGCAAGAGGTGATACATTGAATAGTAAGAATTTCAACAGGCTTTAGCCACTCTGAATTTTCTTGTCTCTCTCACAGCTCTGGATTTAAAACTTCCAGTTTTTTCGGAAAGGCACCAACTTGAAAGATTTTGCTCCCTGCCTCTTGGTGATGCTTTTTGTCAAATGATAGTCTTCCTTTGTCGGCCATGCTACAGAAACCCGCAATTCATTCCACCCTTCCCAACAATCGGCCACCAGATTCTAAAGGTGACAATAGAGAATACATTTTCTTGGCCTATTTTTTTCCCTTCTGTATCATTCTTTTTTATCCTGCCCCAGCCACCCCATTTGCCAAAAGGATTTTTCCCTGTCAGCAGAGAACACAGTGAAGAAAGTGCTGCACAGTGAACAAAGGCATCACACAGAGTCAGAATTCGTCTTCAAATGCACTTATACAAATACAAAAGTTACTCTCATATTCACAGAAATCTATTGATCTTGATGTGAAGGTAATGTTACATGCTGGGCCAAACAAAGGCACTGTCTGGAGTACCAAGCTGGTAGAGATAATAGTGGAACACCATTACAAGTGGCAAATAATTCCTGAAAGCAACATGTCGGGCCTGCAGAGAACTTATATATTTGAAATATACGCTATTTTATATGACATCAAATGCATAAATCTAAATCTACTGCTGTGAAATATGTCATGCAATGGCCTTTCTGACCATTGTGGCAATCCTGGTGTGTTTTGTTGAATGCCTAGGAGAATGGAGGGTGAGGGATGGGGGTATGTTAGATAAATTGTTTGTTCACTTAGGGCGGTCACCATTCGGAGCCCATCCTGTCTCTGCCCAGGTTGTCCATTCTCAGAAACAGCCCTGATGTCATCTGTAGTGGTAGACAATTATTGTACCGTCAATAGATTTGAAGGTCACACTTTCACGGCAGAGTAACAGTACTCAGTATGCATGGATTAACATAAATAATGTAAGCTTACATATAATTTGACACCAAGACACCCTGAAATATTTTTTTAATATAGTATAGTAAAGTATAGATACAGGGAAAATACAAAGAATCTTGTTTTTTTGTTTGTTTGTTTGTATGCTGCTGAAACCGTAAACTGCTGAAGGCCCAGGCTGCTGAAAAAGACAAACATCTCTAATATAGCATGAAAGTGACAGACTAAATAAAGGTGACAAATGTGGTACAAAGCAGATTTCAAAACAAAAAAGGATTTAAAAAAAAGACTTTTTTATGATTTATCCCTCAAATCGCACTGCACTAACTGATACTGTAACTCTTGCCACATTCATCATACATCAGTTTTGGTCTTAATTAAAGTACACAGACAAAACAAAAATTCAATCACCATTCATCCATCCAATTATCTGAGTCACTTTTCCTGTACCATGGTCATTGGAAGACACTATTCCTTCACAGGGCAGGAAAACAGATACTCACATTTAGGGGCTTCATCTTATCTTTCATCCACTTGACATGCAAGTCTTCAGACTATGGCCAGAAAATGGACTACCATGTGGAAAGTCACGCACGGAGACACAGGGAGACCATGCAAACTCCACACTGAAGTAACCCTCCTTGCTTTGAAGCTATCATCAATGGCAAACCATTATAAATAAAATCTGCTTGCTAAGCTTGTCAACATGACCTCACATACTACTCACACTTTTGGAAGAGAACAAAGAGTGTAGAAAAAGCAGAGCTCACAGACTAGTGCTTGTATTTTCCAAAAGAGAGTGAAGTCTCCTTTAATGCTTTGAGTCTATCAGACAGCTCCACTATTTCCCTCAGTTCTGTGCAGCAGGATGTTAAAAGGGGATTCTCAAGAATCTAAACAGTCTTACAACAAGAACTCGGGAATCAGCACCATCCTGAGCAGTTTCAAAAGTAACAAGCTGATATATTTGTTAAAAAATATATAGTATAATACAGTATAGATACAGGGAAACAAACAAGGAAGCCTGTTTTTGTTTGTTCGTTTAGGGACTATGAAATAGGCCCTATGCTGCTGAAACCCTGAACTGCTGAGAGCCCAAGCTGCTGAAAAAGACAAACATCTCTAATAAAACATGAAAGTGACAGACTAAATAAAGGTGACGAATGTGGTACCAAGCTTTTTTTTAAAGCCTTTATGATTTATCCCTCAAATCCCACTGCATCAACTGATACTGCAACTGTTGTCATGCTCATCATGCATCAGTTATGGTCTTAGTAAAAAAACACAGACATAACTTGTCAACATGACCTCACATACTACTCACACTTTTGGAAGAGAACAAAGAGTGTAGAAAAAGCAGAGCTCACAGACTAGTGCTTGTATTTTCCAAAAGAGAGTGAAGTCTCCTTTAATGCTTTGAGTCTATCAGACAGCTCCACTATTTCCCTCAGTTCTGTGCAGCAGGATGTTAAAAGGGGATTCTCAAGAATCTAAACAGTCTTACAACAAGAACTCTGGAATCAGCACCATCCTGAGCAGTTTCAAAAGTGAGGACCACAAAGTGTATCTTTTTAATTCTTTGGCTGAGAATGACAATCTATATACAGCTGTGTGATGTAACACATAGAGAAAGAAGTACAATGAGCACAGAGTCTGTGGAGGAATATTAGACAGCATGACACATCCAGTCAACACCGACATTCTTCCATCACAGAATGTTTCCCCTCACATAGTAAAGTCAAACAGCATCACTGTCAGTCAGTCAGGCAAGCAGCCCAGGAGAAATGGCACAGCCTCTTCCAATGCTCTCCTATAGCAGTGGCTGTGGGTGAATTTGCAAATGCCAAGCTCCAAACATGTGAAGCCCCTGCACCAAAATGAACGCCAACACCATCAGCAGCGGCAGATGGGCCTGGACGCCATGCAGCCAGGGCAGTAATGGAGCCGCAGCTGCTAAAAGACAAAATGAATCTCCCCCCATATGCACTGCTCTGGGCTGTCTGTTTGCGTCTTTGATACAGTTCAGAGCGCTGACTCCTGCTCATCCAGCACTTCTGCTTAATCCAGCCGCAAGCAGATCTTTCCAGCCAAAAGAAGGGAAGAAAAAAACAAACAACATTTGAAATGTCAGTAGATTTAGGTACTTATTTTTGGTACCGACCCCAGAGAGAGCTATAATGGCGATCCACAGCAGGATAAGCTACTGCAGCAAACCACTTGGAAAAAAGAAGATATGCAATTTCATTCTTTTTACATGGTCTGGAGTGTAGTACGAAATGAACATGACTAATCCTTGTCGATGATAACAACGCTGGTATTCTCAACTTGTAACTGATTAAAGAGGTCCTTGTCAAATGTCACCTAATTTGGCTGGAGGGTCACTGGCTTTTTTGCATATATTGAAAAACAAGAGTAATGACTCATTCCTACGACCGCACGGGAATGTGCGCTGTGAGACCTTCTGTAGGTCAAATATGTGCTAGTTTACCAAAAGGGTTACTTAAAATAGCCCTGCTTTAAAAAGTGGTTCACTAATTGGTTCACAGGTTCAACTCAATGCCTGTACTTTTGTCAAACCTTTAGCAGTCCTTGCTGGCATCAATTTCTTTTTCATATTGCAATATTTTTTAATGCTTAGGATGATCTGCATCCTAAATACCTTACCGAAACTCATCTGTAAGAACTAGTCAAAGCTGAACAATAATCATTTTCTGTTGCTTTACCATAATCTCTCATCTGTAAACAGTATCTCTTATGAAAACCACAAATGTTATGGCTAACATGGCAGGTGACACGTTCATTGATCCAGGCTCTTAACAAATTTGAAAGCATTGCATACCGAGAGAAAGAAGTAGGAAAAAAAGGCAAAATGTTGTATCCATTTTAGTTCTCTCACACTGATTCGCATGGTAGCCACACCGCCAGTGCAACATTCCTAATCACCCAAAAAAGTGCTGACATGAGTCTACTATTTCCAACAATGTGGGACACACTGCTAAAACTGTGGTTGACGGTCAGTTTTTTGAATATCATTTGTAAGAGAACAAGAAATTAACCATGCCATCTTTTCATTACAAATCATATTATTTAGACTGTACAGTTTCATCAGTTTCCATTTGTCTCAGTTCCTTGAATTGTACAGTGAAAAAAAACTGTGGTGTAACTGCTGTGAATAAGTAAGTAAATCCTTAAAGTGAGCTGTGACTGATACACCACCTGACCAGAACAGTGAGATCAGCGAGGCAGGAAAAGGGAAAAGGTGCGCAAAAGAACAGAGATGAATGAGACGTACGTCTTTATCTCATTAGTTCAGCGGAGACTGCAGGGCCCTGGAGCCTGCCAGAGCTGCACAGATAAGATCCAGAGCAGGCAGGAGAGCAGAGCAGGTAGCAGAGTAAGAGGCACCGCTGAGCCACGTTAAGCCCAGCCCAAGACGGCAGACAGACGGCGGAGGAGAGAGCACCGAGGCCCCAGACGGAATGTGCTTTTCAATTAACCTTAATTGAATCGCTCTCCACTGCCGAATGCTTTGTTTACTGAGTGGCAGCCAGCAAACGGCCCAGCAATCCCACCTGCTGCAGAGCTGGGAGACAGAAAAAAAACACAACAAGAAGGTGTGTGGTGCGGCACTGTGAGGAATCTGAAGGGAGAAAGAACTCATTAAAACAGAGGGAATATGCCGGTGGAAGTGGAAAGCGGACGCTGAGACGAGCCTTCCACACTTCCACCTATATCACTCAGCCACAGTTATCTCCTTCAGCAGGCACATGCTTAAAAACCCACACAGGTGATGGGCTTACGCATGATGACCAGCTTAAAAGTTTGTCTTTTTAATCACCTATCTCTGCGGGACATTTAAACTGTAGCACCTCATTAAAAGCACCTCAACAAAAAGGTCCCCATGGTGGCAGCCAAGCAAAGACTTAACGGCTCTCCAAAAAGCTACGACAAAGCAACATCTTTCCAGAGTTTCTCCTCTGTAGCAGTTTTGATAGACTTCTACATTTGATAGGGGACAATTGGGATATCTATATATGCTGGTCTAGAAAGGAGATTAAAAACTGAGAGTAATTCCCTTATAATCCTTTGGAAATGTAATGACCATGGGTTAAGAAATCCAACAAAAGACTATAAAGGAATTTCCCACTAAAATATAATCCCTCAATTACAATGCTTAAATGGGCAGCTGGATGACCTAGTGTTTAGGGCGTTGGCCCTGCAGTCAAAGGGTTGCTGTTCAAATCCCAACTGTTTAACACCCTGCAACAAATAATGGATTGGAATATGAAAAAAATGCCTCACTCTTTGATGCAGTATTATTTTCTAAGCAGTGTCCCATGTGCATACATGATTTACCTTGAGTATAACCTTCATAAGATAAATCGGGAGGCCAATAAAGATTTAACTAAGTTGTTGGAGCTGGCAGGATTTATGCAAATAAGCTGCATTCCATTATACTTTCTCTACCAGCAAACTTTTTTTTTTTATGTCCAGCACAAAATAACTGTGAGGTGATTCTATGTTGTCATGTAAAGGTGAGTCTATATTCAAACATTTCTTGTAAGAATTGCTCATTTAAAAGCCAAGTAATATTCAAAGTTAGTATTAGTTTATTCTATTTGATCAGATGAGATAAAGATCTGTGCATCTATTTTTAAATAAAATGTCATGCATACTGTGTATTATTTGTATTTGTATTTGTTTAATAAGCCCATGTAAAAATATTATAAGTGAATGCTGACGCAAACCATGTTTGTTTGTGAGTTTTAAAATTAGCTGTGCAAAAATCTATTCTCGCAAACATTTATTTTACAGTCTGGATCCTTGTCTGATAATACTGAGGTTGATCTGCATGACCGTGATGTGGTGTAAGTAAATCCTGGACATCTCATCTCTGCATCTTACTGAATAGAGCGAGTTCGACTGTCATGGACTCAAGGCTGTGTGAGAGGGAGGAACATACCAGGTTCATGTGACACAGCCTCTAACTGCAGACTGGTTTGAAATTCACCACACATCAACTGAAATCCTCCAGAGGCATTAAGACTATATCACTCAGTTGTGCACAACAAGACTCATAAGGGTTTAATGTATTTTAAAATCAAGGACTGTATGTTCCTTTCAACATGCCACAAGTGATGTTTCTTATTATTATTTTTTGCTATAAAACAATTGACTTTCATCTTCCATTGAATTCAATATTGTGTTAAATTGACAGATTTGGTTAGAATAAATGATGCACAAGTCTGTCTTTAAAATGTAGGGTTTTTGTGCATGATTTGTGTGTGTGGCCAGGAGAGTGAATGTTCGGAAATGTGAGTTTAATTTAAGGTCATCTAAGATGTAGCTACATGGTTCCAGTAGGAAAGTAATTTATTTGAGTCTATGTTGTAAGACAGGATGACTGGGACATATAATCATTACCTGGGCAAAGCTTTGCTCCTAAAACATCCAGTTGGGTATATTGTAGGTTTAGTAAAAAAAGAAATGTATTGTTGTTAATATACTGGATTTTGTCTAGCTGTGACCTCGGTACAACAAAATTTGGTAAAAGAAACCAGATGTTTCAGCACCCTTGAGTTTTGGTGCAAACCAAATATTTTTGTTGGGGGAGGGTGTGTGTGTGTGTGTGTGTGTGTGTGTGTGTGTGTACGAATACTGTATGGAAATCTGCAGAAAACGAATGCAGTGTAAAGATGTGGGCAGGAAAGCGCTAATGCAGCTGGAGTTGGATGGACGTCAGGCAGATGGTGTGGGTATCTTCCTCACAGCTGAGTGTGCACCAGACCTTGGCGGCTCATGGCACCACCACCCACGCTAGGCTAGCGTCCCAGCATGGCACCACTACTACTGTGCCACGCCAACTACTGAGGGCAACAGACTGGAATGACGGATCCATCAGAGCAGCAGAGAACGAGCTGCCCCACCATCTCCATGCACATACATGAATGTGCAAACAGGGATACAAGGAGTAAGAGATTGAAGTACTAGCAGTGTCAGTTTTAGCAGAATGGACACTGACCCCATGTGATGCGATGAGTGTTTGGTACTACTTTTGAATGCTGGGAACATTCGATGGAATACAGTTTTGCTTAGGAAATTTGCAGAACATCTTTTTACTATGCACCTTACATTCAAAGTCCCCCACCTGGATCTGCTTTAAGAAAGCTGTGTGAATGGAATAGCCATTTCAATGTGTGTGTGTGTGTGTGTGTGTGTGTGTGTATTTATAGGGGAGAGAGAGAGAGAGAGAGAGAGAGAGAGAGAGAGAGAGAGAGAGAGAGAGGGCAAAATGAATTGTAAATAAGAACAGGCCTCAATCTGTCTAGTAGCCGTCTAGTAGGCACATAAATTATTTCATCACTGACATTTACTGATTGAAATACTGGATGCTGCCACACATGTGCATGTGGATTCCTGCGACAGACTGGTAAATATCAAACCATCAGGAAAGCAGCTGCATAAACACGCACACAAATACATTCATGCGCACCCACACACTTGCCGACTGTCGAAGGCAGTCGCAAGTATGACAGCTTTACTCCACCCAACTCCATGAACTCATTAACCTATCTTTCATTTCTTTAGCTAATTAAAGAGAAGCAATTACACAGCAGTCAAGGCACAGATGGGAGGACTCAACATTTTAAGGTACAAATAAAACAGAGGCAGAGAGACAGACAGACAGGCAGGTGGAGATATGTCACATTCATTATTGGGCTCTCTTGTGCTTAATATCAGCACGAAAGCCAAATCCATTCCCTTGAAGTCTAGGTGCCTGGCATCCGCTCAAAAATGGAGAAGAGTTGTATTTGTTTCCAATATTCGAAGTGAGAAAATTAATTCTATGTTAATTAGGTTTCCCCATTAAAAAACAGGCGGATTCATCCCGGCGCGGAATTCTCATTTTGAACAAACGGGAGGAGATACCGGTGTCATAGTCTTTGTCAGGTAATTTATGTGAGAACATTAGGCGTTTAATACAGCGCTTAGAAAAAGGGAGTTTAATAGGCTTCCACAGATGAGCAAACTTCACATCAATAATGTGTTCTCATGATGGCTGCCAAGCTCATCAATAGATATCAAGTGTAGAGGAAGGAGGGGGGCCGTAGAAGCTGTCGTAGCTTCAAAGCAAATGGGGGGAACTCTCTGATTGGTGTCTAGGCTACACTGAGTGGCTGCCTTTGTAGCTGAGATGAAGTGCACAAATTTCCCCTGACATTTTGTAGACACAACAGAAGAAGATGTTGCGGCTTCCATATGAGCTATAAACATGACGCGGCACCTTTCAAGGAAGATAAGTGTGCAGTTACCTGATGGAAGCTGACTCTCTTTATTGACCTGATCTCTGTAGAATTCTGGGTTAGACTAGGATTAACTTTGTATGTATTTCTTGTTTAATGTACTTCTAGCAGCTGGATGGACTAGTGGTTAGGAAACTGCAATCAGAACGTTGTGGATTCGAATACCAACCGCTAGTGTCACCGCTGAGGTACCCTTGAGCGAGGTACCGTCCGCAGCCCACTGCTTGACTTGGTAAATGGGTTGAAATGCAGAGAAAGCATGTTCACATTGTGCTGTGGTGTGTTCATGCAATAATTTAGTGAATTAATAAATGAATGAATTAAATTATTCCTTGAAACCTAATGAACAATATTTAGTTCCAATCTGAAGAACTACTGAACAGTTCATTTGAACCAATCATCAGCAATTTGCAAAGACTATTCTTTATTATACATCTTTCTTGGCAAAAAAAACTCTAATGTGAAGGGTTTAATGATTTATTTCTCTAATTTTGCCACAAAAGACACTTGTGTTCTCTAGACTGAATAGACCAGACATGCTGTTTATTCAGAGTCAAGAGACAGAGAGCAAATCACATGGAGCTGGTTGGACTTACTGAGAAATACATAATTTATCAAATTCAGAATGACATACACATCTATGAACTAATTTGTTCAGTCATTTAGGCAAAGTCGCTATGTGAAGAAAATGCAACACTTGCAAATCCAATGGAGGGAAAGAAAATACATTAACTCCAGCTGCTGTTGCTAATATTAAATGCCTCACTGACTTCTTTTATATGTTCTGAATAGCATTAACATGCCCATTCGGAATAGGGCGCATGACTGGATTTTAAACTATGAAAAATGTATTCTGTACATGAGAAATATTTTTGATGATGCATTTATTCAGAATCCAGCGATCTGAATGGAAGTGGAATAACCTAAAGTTTGTGTGGTGGTCAAGAGCAGTAAAGAACAGCAGCAAGGAGCTTCAACTTTCATTTTCATTTTAGTGTTTACTCTACATTTGGTGTTATGTGTTGAGTGACAGACCTTTTTTTTTTAAGTCCTGAGGCGATGACTGTGATGATTGATGGTGGCCAATGGTCTCCACCATCTCTATTTAGCAGAGAGAATGTTTTCTGTCTAGGGAAAAATGAATGCTCTTTCCGTTTTCAAAATGTTCAGGAAATCAAGCATCTTTTTATTTTACTATTTCTAATTGTATCTTTTCAAAAAATAAATAAATAGTAATAGTAATAATAATAATAATAATAATAATAATAATAATAATAATAATAATAATAATAATAGGTTACATTTAAATAGAGGCTTTCACAAACTCAAGATTGCTTTACATAGCAAAAGAAAATCTATTTTACATAGGCATGGTGGATGGGGAATGTACACTGAAAGATCTGAAAGATCTAAAATGTTTTTCACACTCACAAATGTTTTGAACAGTCCAAACATGGCTCTTTAAGCAATGGTAACAGTTTTTTTTTTTTGAAACCTCTTTGTTTAGACAGCACTGCAAAGTGAAAAATTGACTTGTCTACCCTAGCTCGCCTTGTGGGCCCCACTACCTGTCTTCTAAATCTAGCAGGAAAATCAAGACTCTGATCGCATATCCAGGATTTTTACAGAGCTAAGGCAGCACCTCAGGTACAGTTCGAATGGATTTGTAAGCATGCTGTACTGCACTGCCTGGTTAAAAATGTCAAATGTTATAACTGCAATAAGCACAGGCAATATCCAAACATGCATAAAGCAGGTACCTTCTGCCTCATCAGACTTTTCCCTCCTCTTATCACTTCCATTTGGAGGATACATTCAAGCTGATTACACTTGATTCGCTCTCTATCTTTTCCCTTATTTCATCTCACCCTCCGTCCCTGGTTTTGCGTAAAAACTGAAACGTTTTTTCCCCCACGTCTCATCCATCAGGCGAGCAGGCTGAGTATCCACGCTGCATGCAGGTACAGGAATAAATAGTTTTGTATTCCATTATTGGCAGCCTTTGTCAATGGAGTCTAATTCATCACTGCCCTTCTGTTTTCTTCCACTCTCGCAGACTCTTGTTTTCATATGCTGCTCTGTTTTTTCTCCAGCTTAACTCTCTGCACTCCGGTGGGCGAACAGCCGACGGCAAATTGCATGTTATAATCAAGCAAATAACACAGTAATTAACAAAAGACTGCTCAAAAGGCAATGCGAAATCTAATTAAAACAATCAGCTGATTGAATAATTCATGTGGGCTTGTTTTAACACGGCTACACTAATGTGGATTAAAAGGACTGGAGGCAATAAGCAATCCACATTACAGGAGGATGTAGGAGCCCTGTGGGGTGGAGGTAATTCGATCAGGAAGCATGTTTGTCTTCTCGGCGGCTCAACGTGCACAAACACACTATCATTTGAGGGAGTTCCGGTGTTTTTCCTGATCTAATTATGCATGGGGTGCTTTCCTACTGGTCTCACCGGGAATTTGCGCAAACTTGTCCAAAAACATCAGAGATACATTTTGCATTCTTGACCAAGATCATTTGTTTGAGATCTGAGGGATCAGTTATATGTGGGCATTGAAGGAAAGGAAAGCAAGGCAAAAATTTCAGTATTTTGTGTGTTTGTGTGTCTTGACTGTGTCCCTGCCTTGTACCTGCTGGCCCCGGGATAGGCTCTGGGTACCTGCAACCCAATAAGGATTAAGTGGGTACAGAAAATGAATGAATTAATGACTGACTGACTGGCTGAATGAATGAACGAATGAATGAATGAATGAATGAATGAATGAATGAATGAATGAATGAATGATTAATATGTCTCGGTATTACACAGACAACTACACATCACCAGAGACATTTAAAAAAGAGGAAACACAATCCAATCCAAATGGGACAGCACAACATGGTGGCTGGATTACAGGAAGTCCTGCCTTTGAATAAAGGCAAGGGCAAAATTTGTGTTTTTGTGTTGAGACAAACCCCACATATTAATTTTAGCCTTCATTACATTTCACGCCTCATTTCAAGTACGCTTTGCTAGTTTTTAATTTACGGGTACCTTCTCATTTAAAAAGAGACTAGCTGGAAATAACTGGCTGTGGACATTCCCAACAGCTGCACAGTAGACAAATTTCTGGTGAACTGAGATACCACACAGATGGGTTTGGCGCGGACAAAAATATTATCAAAATAAAGTTTTTGAAAGACTGATAAATCAGTTCTCTGACAAAACAAGCTGAGAATTTATGTGCTCCCATAATTTACCAGGACAGCAGGCACCCAGATGCCTAGCGTTGGTCACTGCAAGTCGATACACTGTTTAGAACATTCACTTTCTCAATGTTTCAGTATTTTACCAAAATCGTTATTCCTTTAGTAATAATAGAGTGGCAACAGAGTGGCGGTAGCACTTATATTTCCACCCTCCCAGCTCCCAATCTAGGGCACGTCCCCTATATATAGCCAAACATTCTCTTTTTTAGATAGTCTGTATGGATGGATTCTCCAAGGAGAGCCTCATCCCTAGGCTACATGAAAACACACACACATGCATTGAAGCATAGCAGTCATTATTCAGAAGACAGGCGCAGTGGCTTGATATGGTCTGTGTTATTCACTAAGCCCTTCGCCTGTCTCTGAAGTGTCTCTCTAGAGGAACTGTTCACTTAATAAAAGTAAACCTCAATAAATCCAGAAATAAAACAAACCCAAACATATGAGCTCCCAGTACTCTGAATTTTGCCTGCTTAGCGGCTAAAATCAGAGAATCTCTCCCACTGTTGAGCACATAGCACCTGAATGAACTGTAACCATAGGCCATTTCACATGTCCACTTCAGCTATAAACAAGCTGTCTAATGTTCCACTTCACAAATGAGTGTTTACAAGGAAAATAATTCTATTTTTTGAAACAAACAAGCTCGTTTGGATGAGGAAAGATTTATCATGATGGACAGCCTGTGATGGACACCACTGTACATGGGTGATGAGCATTATTTTGGTGTGTTTATTAATACTTTCAGAAATGGTTTGGTTAAACATTTTGATACTAAATGTATATTTCAGTAGGAGACAACTGATCATTTGTTATATTTTAATTGTCTGATCCTTTTCTTTTATTGTCTGATGATCCTTGGGCAACAGATTTTATTTGTTGTGGTTCACAAATTTACTCTTCTGTTTATAGCTGGTTTTGTTCATTTATGTTCCACATTTGTGTCTTATGGTTTGATTACCCACTAAGGAATTGCCATATTATGCACGGAAAAGCAATTTTGGGTAACATGTGGCAGTTTTTAGTTAAATGTTTGTTTGTATATAAGCGTCTGTGTTGATAACCCTGTTCCTGTAAAATCCATATGCTGCTTCTCCAACAACAATCCATAGGGTTCATAAAATTAAAAAATACATAATACTGGAAGTAAAGCTACTGTATAAATGCCCTTATAAAAACACAACAAAACAAAGAAAAAAAACCCAAAGAAAACATAACAACATATAACATGTGCATAATATTTTTTTGCAATTTTGACCCATTATTTTCAATGGATAAAAACATGATCGCATACAAATCTGTTAATTATGACATTTTTGCTGATGCATGTTCAGTGCATACAGCTATTAAAATATAAGGTCTGTCTGATTACTCAATATCTCAATGCTTACTAGCTCCCAAAAGCTGACAGAGACAGCTTGAGCTCAAGTAAACAAATTTTACTCACTGATGCCCTTCTGAAGGGCCATTAAAAACATCATTCACCACTCTCTCCTAAACGTCTTGACAAATATCAAATAAACAAACAGTGACTCACCACTGTGCCTTGCTGATATTAAAGCTCAGTTATGATCTACAGGGCAATTGTGATCATCTTAAATATTTGCAATCAGATGATGCACAATTGTGACAGGCCCGTTCATAAATGAAAAAATGTTCACAGGAAAAGAAGATGTTTCATGCCTATTTACTTGATATCACATTACAAAATGACAAGTATTCTAGCAGAATAGATTAGCGGATGCTGGTGCATATTACACAGTAACATACATATCATATTATTAATAGAGGGACAGGAAACAAATCCTAAAAAGCTGCAAAACACACTGCTGTGAAAGTATGAAAACACAAATGTGCAAATAGAATCACAAAGCAAAGTACTGAATTATGAACAAGTTAACTCCTGCCGGCTGTTTCTATTTTGCCCAACATCTAGAGCCACTGCAAAGGAGGACAGCCTGAGACCAAAACATTCTCCATCAATTTTCAGGGCAGATTCATCAATAAGTAATAAAACTAAAAATCCTAACTCAGGCACTCTTGTAAAAATGGGGAAAATGCCCACAAAAAGCCTGTTAAAAATGCATCATGGTCTGAAAGAGAGAGAGAGAGAAAGAGAGAGAGAGAGAGAGAGAGAGAGAGAGAGAGAGAGAGAGAGAGAGAGAGAGAACACAA
>JBBMFX010000017.1:11629382-11639711 GCA_037832545.1 Rhabdalestes septentrionalis
CACACACACACACACACACACACACACACACACACACACACACACACACACACACACACATACACAAACACACACACTTTAAAAGTAGGGATAATTTTGTCAAAAATATAATTAAATACAGCAAAGTCCAGGAGCTTCTGTCTCTGCACATAATACATGTAGATTAGGCCTTTCATTGGCTGTTAAGTTAATTGATGGCAGGCATGTCTGAGAGGCGCTCCAGGCTTTAGCTGGTTCTACATATGAATAGAACATAAATAGTCATGGTCCTAGTTTAACGGGAACCTTCTCTTAGAAACGCAACCATCATTGAAGAGACGCAAAATACTTAACCACGTCTGCAATTTTTGATGAGAATCCACTTAACAAAAGATATAAACCAGTCTGAGAACGAAGAGCATTCCTTTGTGGGGATGTGAACTGATACATAGCAGGTTTTTGCTCTGTATCAGTCTTTGAAAGCAAGGAGAGGTCCAAAAACTTGCTTTTACTGTGATAAGTTTCATGATATATACTCCCTTCCTCTCTTTACACGTTTACCTCCCTCCTATCCTGTCTTCACTCACAAAACTGCAAACCTTGAAATGTGTAATCGAAAAAAATATATATATTTCAAAGTAAAAAAAAATAAATGAAAGAATAAACAGCAATGCTGTTTTCACAGTGCAAAGATACAGCATCAGCTTACAATGCATGAGGTCAGCACAAGGAAAAAATGCCTATAAACACCTTGTCAGGCACAGCCCTTGCAGCGCGCTCTCTGTTTGAGGCAGCTTGCATTCGCAGTCAGCAACTGTCCAAATCATAACAGATGCATGACGAATATGTGCCAGAGAAAGCACCACGCAATTTAACACACCGGGCTTTCTATCAAGGTAGAGCATCTGTCTATTGTGAGCACATCTGAAGTCCAATAATGGTGTAAACAACAGCCAATTCATTAGAACAGTTTGCTGCGAAAATGGAAAGGCTGTCTGCCCAAGAGACCCATTGGTCATGATGTAGAAATATACAAAATGTTCACACTGCACGCTTCTGGATAAACTGAAATAGCTTCAATAACCTGAAAATGTGACACACAAATCGTGACACAGGCGAAGCACGCTCTTCTATTACAGATGTGGAGCGATCAGAAAAACAAAATGCCAATCTGACCTATCTACACTCTTCCCAGAATACAACTGCTAGGCAGGGCAAGCTTCAGAGAATGTTGGTAAGAAAACCAATTCGGATGAATGCATTTCAGATCAGACGCATTTTGCGTCATTTAATTATATATAATCCAGCCTGGTAGACTAGCATTTGAAGCAAAGTACAAGCAATATTATACAGTGAATCGAAATTCCAGCCTTGCGGCATGCAATTGAATTTTTTGCAATGTTTTCTAAAGCTTGTTCAACCCTGTGCTGTGGATTCACTTGTTGATGTTGAATGGAAATCGTTGCAAGACAGCGGCGTGTGTGTTTTTTTATTTCCAGTCGTTTTATCTGGTATGTCTATAGAAAAAAGTAGTTGGAAACTCATACAATCCCAGGTACACTTTTTTTTTAAATCAGAGATCAATCCATGGATTACCCTTTTAATAGATTGTGTCCTGCTGGAGATACTACAGAGTTACCTGGAATTGCATTAACCTGGATGAGGTGATGCAGGCAGGGCAGGAAAAGAGAGCAGAAGCAGGGGAAGCAAACAGGCACTTGTGCAAGTCTGCAAGCCAAGCCTCACAGACCAGCTCTGCCGAGTCATTTCAAGCCAACTACAGGTCATTTGCAAATAAAATGGATGAATTTAGTCTTTGGATTGCTTCACAAAATCTTAGCGCCTATGTAATAGTCATCGCAGGGACTTGGCTGAACAGCTTTATTCCGGAAGCCGCTATCGAGCTGGCTGGCTGCAGTATAGAGCAGACAGGATGGAGGACTCCAGTCAAAACAAAGGAGTGCATCTACATTAACAGCTGGTGCATGGCCACTTATATTGCTGACTAGCACTGCTGTCTGGGTCTCAAATTTCTAATGATGTATAATGATATAGTGTCAACCTTTTTTTCCTGCCCTGACCCTGCTTCTGTCTCATAAGCCACTTGTCCGCAGGATGAGACCAACCATCAAACTTTTCATTAATGGACTGAGAAAACCACCTCAAGGCTGCAGGACTGTTTTCATACAAACAACTGGGAGCAGGCCTAGATGAACCTACAGCAGTCCTGGGATGCATACATGTTTGCACTTGAAATGCAATTTCATGGGTGACAGTGAGGTTTAGGGAAGCACCAGCCAACAAAACAGCATGAGGGAACAGCAAATCACAGGGACAGACCTCCCAGACCTGGACATTATCTCTGCTAGCTGAATAAAGGACAGAGGTTAGCAGCATCACCAGAGACATAACACAACTAGGACATCATCTATTTGTGCCACTAATTGTCTGGAAAGAGGTTCAGAGCAATCAAAAGCACAAACAAGCAGACTGAGAAGCTTTTTCTCCAGATCTGTGGTCTCCACCACCTCTGCAAATCTAGCACACTATAAAAATATAAGACTTACAACATAAGCATTCATCCATATGAATATCACACGTACCAGCACCTTATTCTCGTATATACTGTACATAATGCTGCTTTTGTGTATGCACCGGTAAATATGCTGCTTTTTCCAGGACATGCAGGTTGTGTCTCATTCACCTGCCCACCAGTTTCATTTTTGTGTTTTATTGTTTTATTGAATCTTTTAGCAGTGCGCTGCATTTAAATTGTTTGATTGTTTTTACTCTTGCTGCACATGGAAACATGTCACCAGACTGTCATTGTACAAAAGTATAATGACAATAAAACTCTTGTCTTAGCTGATAAGTAAGGGACTACAACCAGATTACGATTGAGAGCTGTGCACGCCTGACATCTGGCTAATTTAAATGAACCTTTTGAGACCCTAGCCTAGAGGCATTATGGGACAAACAAGACAAGCCTTTCACAGTTTTGTGGCATGTGCTGACTGATGGCACTGTCCATTCAGAGCACAGCTAACATGCATGATTTCCTGGCTTCTGTGCATGAACAACGGCAACAAAAGCACATGCAAACTCTAATGCCTCGGGGCTAAATCTATAACATTCCATCTTTATTTTCTCCTTTCAATGCCTTCCTTTTACCCAGCTGGCCTGCTTTGTTGGAGAAAAATACAGGCATAAAGGGCAAGAAGAATATTGCAGTTCATGCTGGCCTAGTTTGTGCCTTATTCATTTTTTACTTAAAAATGTGTCCCATTGTACATCCTGTGACATCCTGTCATTTTGCCCGGTGTGAGAGGCTTATCGTTCCTCCTGATGGCCTAACACAAACCCATATCCCCAACTTTACAAGCACCTATAAAAGGTGATTTAACAGGAATAATCAACATGTCATTCAGCCGGCAGTTTCAGAGGCCAGGACAGGGGTGGCCAGATGAAGACCGCAGGCGGAAGGTAGCAGGATTTAATGGCGTTCTCCACGGGCCCAATTCCTCTACCCACCCTAACCTCCAGTCCAAAATGCTATCCCACTGTTAACAACCCATCCTAACTCAATTTCACAGCCTACTGCTGCCCAATGATGCCTCATCTCACACCAGGAGCAGAGTACACACACCAGCAACATTTCATATTCATACTCAAGTATCAACAGGGTGTATGATTTGCTACATGGCTAGTCACCCTGTGGAGGAGCACATAAAGTTTAGCTCTTAGACACAGTCCTTCTGGATCTGTAATGGGGATTACTAATGGTTGTTTTCATCACAGAATTTACATCACATTTTAATTGAAGCACTGGTCAAATGACCTATCTGTGCTCCGTCCACATATTTGCTCTTTTGCAGCAACTGCTGGCTGTGAGTAAAGGTGCATAGAAAGTTGTTGCATGACCTGATCAATTTAGAAAGCATTTGCTGCACCATACAGCCTGTTCAGACATGTACAAAACATGGACAGACACAAACGCCAACTGAAACTAAACAAAGATCATGAGACAAACTTAATGACCTTTTGTGCATCCTAAAACCCAAAAACCTTACATTTACTTTGCCCAACTAGACCAGCAATTGTAATAAATGTCATTTTTAAAAATCATCAATCAATTTAACTCTACGTTCCATAATAAATGTTAAGATATATGGCAGTTTCATGGTCTGAATATGTATGCTGCAAGTTTTGTGAGATATTGCATAATGGGTCATCTCATCCCCTCAGGCTGTCATTGTTGCTCAAGTCATAGTGATCTATGGTCCCACTCTGTGCCTTCATGCATTTAAATGTAGAACTGATCTGGGAGAACTGGCCTTCATTTAAGCCAACAGTTAAGGCTGAACCCCATCTGGCTCTGCCTCCAAGTCTGCTGCCCATGAATATGTGGAAGTGAATGTAAAAAAAATCCGTTGCAGACGCATGTGCACACTCACACACACACACACACGCACACACACACACACACACACACTCACACACCCACACACATGCACGCACGCACGCACACTTGCAGAGGTCAGTCATCACCTTGCTGTCACCCCATATCTCACATTTCTCAGCTGTGTAATAAACGATGTGTGATGAGCTACTGCCTGCTGTAGAAAGCTAATCCATGCAAAAAATAAATTTAGGTGGGTAATTGAGCTCAAGCAGAAGAATTACCGGAGGAAAAAGTCCACTCTCCCCTGTGAATGTTATAACCTTGGATGTAATAATGAGGCTTGGTTCTCCTAACCCCTGCATCTTGGAGCACTCTAATATTCATGGAGCAGAGGTGCAAACCTCCCCACAGACAACACAGCTGAGCTTGCACACATAGGAGCATAAATATGACTTGGTGATGTTTGTTGAAGCAGTTTGCGTCAGTGTACAGAAACTGCAAGACCAAAATGCCCTATACATTGCAAGCAATTTGTTCTTTAGTTGCAGTCGGAATAAGCCTAACAAGCTTAAATGTTACAATATGACAGTTCCATTAGGAATGAATGATGGCCTGTAAACTGACATGTTTTGACTTTTTGTCACAGTTTGTTGTTAGGTTGAACGAGATTTTTGCAAGCATTTTGTAAGGCTCATCAAATTTAGCAGTAGCAGCTATGAAACAACTCTGAGCATGTATAAGCCAGTTGTTCTTTGAGTGTGGCTGCTCCGCATTGCTCTTTGCCAGTATATAGTTTTTGTTGCCACATCTAAACCCAACTCTGTGTGAGGTCTGTTGTATGAAGCCTCTTAGATGGCAGTCACTCATCGGCATCACCAAACTTGGATGCTGTTGCTCTCTCTGTAATGTATTTGTTTCCTCAGGTCCCTTCTTTCCCCCTTTGCATTTTAGTGTAAGCCTTTTGAAAGAGTAACGGGAGTCGTGTAAGGTTTCTAAAAAAGAATGACTGCGGAGTTCCTCTGGATTACTCTGGCTTACAGCACAATGAATAGAGAAACAAGAGAGGCCTGTGATGGAGCAGAGACAGGTGAGAGACTCATGTGGCCCCTGGGGGCCAGGAGCACGTTTCTGCAGTCTCTAAGCACACACACAGACACACAGTAGTTGTGGGAGCTCCAGCTGACTGCACCTCGCTGATAAACTCGCACAAACAGAGCCAGTGTCTTTTGGGAGCCAGGCCCCTCTCCTCAGCGGTCAGGCACTGAAGACATAGACACACAGAGATGGCCTCTCCTTTATGAGACTGTCGCCATCCCCCTGCCAAGTTGTCTCTCCTGCACAGACGCCCAGACAATGCAGAAGGAGGAGGTATCAAAAGGCAATGACATGCAGCCTGGCACAGGATCCATGAGGAAATGTCAGCGCGAGCGATGGGCTTCCAGGTGCTTATTCAGACGCACAAGGCTGCTGCTTAACCCTGACAACGGCCTGGCGCCCAGGAGCCCACTCTACCATGTAGTCGTCCGCCTAAGGATTTCACAGGCCAGGTTCCATGCTAAAAGAGAAGCTGAGGTCGAAGCTTAAACATGGACCCTGTCAGTAGAGCACCCTGAAGGGCAAACAGGACAGCTCTCTGACCTTCACCAAGCACAGGATGCTCTGTAACACTGTGTCGCATTCACTGCTTTTCTATTCCCTCCCTAAAATCTCAACCTAATATAAATTCTATATCGTAAAATTCACACTTCATGCATAAAGGCTAGATATATGTGCGGCTTTAATTTAGTGACAGGTATAGGAGATAAAACAGAGTGCAGCTGTAGCACATTTGTCAGATATATACTGTGTTTTTAAGCTAAAGTCATCCCAAGTTCAAGTTCCCTGTGCACTCAGATCATACAGGTTAATGAAATAATACTTCACTGAACATAATTGAATAAATGCATCTTGTTTGTCATCAGAAAACTTTACAATATAACTTGGTGAGTAATTTAATGGAAGTTAACTGGTCTCCTACTATTGAGTCTCAATACATATAATTACATTTACATTTACTCTTCCTGCTATGCATCAGAAGTTATGATCATTATTCTTATCATATTTATTAATAATAATCAATAATAATTAGTAATAGTAATAGAAGTGAGTGTGGGTCATATATTAAAGCTTCTTTCTGAAAGCCTGTGCTATAATCTGTGCAGAGGACAACTTTTATTATTTATTGTTAGTTGCCTTATCGTCTCATCAGAGGCACACAGATAATTACAATATGGATAACGTATATACACTGCCCCTACTTCATTCAGCCCAGACACAGGATCCTTGTAAAATTAATTTTTGACATGACATTAAAAAACAAGTTTAGTGCCTGGTCTGACAGTTGAGTCAGATGACTGATTGAGTAGAAACTGTAAATAAATATGTTTCCTATTTTGAATGGGACAGGAGCAAAAAAAAGTATAATTTATACTCATTGCCACCCAGTAGAACTGTTGCCAAGTCCTTCAGCCCGTATTAGATGACTGTCTAAATGTCAATGGGACATTGTTACAAGGCTTTTGTCTATTTTGAGAGTTACCTTTTACAAGCCTTGGCTCTACGTGCCCCATGCTTGCATTGCTGATATGACTATCCATCAGGATGCAGTCTCCACCATATTCTCAGCAATATACATTTATGCAAAAGCAATTACGCATTGTAATAATCTGAGGATTTCTCACTCCTGTCACTCACTAACTGTCTCTTTACCTTAGCCAGAATAGTGAAGACTGCACACTTTTTATCCTGTCATTAGCTGACGCTGTTCCATATTTTGCTGAGAAAGAATTTCTCAGTACTGCAGTAGGCTATGGCACATGCAGACTTTACGAGAATGCTGAAGGAGCATCCAGAAGCATTAAGAGTCCCACAGCTGACATGGGTTCTCAGAAAAGTGCTGACCCTGTGGAAACAGAAGGCTAAAAGGTGGGGGCAGCCTTGTTTGCCTGGGTTACCCTAATGGGTCGGTTGTCCCTGAGATTGATTTGCATACTTTATTTCACTGCAGTCAAGCACTAAAGAGAAAAAAATACTTGCATGTATCTTTGACCAAAGTTGACATGTCGGAGCTCATGCTGCGTGATATACTTGCCCTTGAGAGGGAAAAAGTCTGTGATTTCTTAAACAGGCTAAATTGAATTAGGACATTCTCCCAACCAACTGGTGTGAAATTGAGTAGAAGTGTAGCCTGAGGTTTGGCAAGCGAGGTGCAGGATTTACGCACTAAAAAAAGGCTCATGTTGTACAAGGCAACATTTACCTGCTGAATTTTAAAAGCAGGATGTGAAACAGGGAGATAAGAAACAGCAGACAGAGAGCAAGAGAGAGAGAGTGAGAGAGACGTCATGTGTATGCATGTGCGCTACTGGAGAAGAGACTGCTCTCTGCATGTTGAAAGCGTTGATCAGTAAGTAAGCCCACTATCCAACAAAATTGACATTCACAGCTCAGCATACGAATTATGTTCAGTATAACATGCTGTAAAATACTCTGATTCAGCAAATAACTGCCAAGATATTTGCCTTTAAGCTACATACATATATAAACACAGGGATATCCATTTTATGCATCAACTGTACAAACTGTCTATGTATTTATAATGGTGACCATAATTATGTTTAAATGTAGAGGACAAGATATCCTCATTTGAATGACATAAAAAGTGATTGATGTGCTCATAATCTAGTCAAGAGGAAAGAAATAACATCCCCTACAGCTGTGATTTATTTTAGTCAACGCTTGACAACAATAAACAGAAAAATCAGAAGCGTAGACTTGATCCAGTAAATATAGAATGTAAATCATATGCAAATGTCATTTCTTTCATAATTCAATGGGTAATTCTATAATTAATTTTGAATATTACAGTAAGTCATATGCTAGTTATTCTGAAAGAAATCAAGGAGCTTTATGACCAATTTGACCCCGACGGAATAAATGATTGAATTGTATATGAGCTTGAATGTCTAGTGTGTCTGTCTGCAGGCCTGTGTTTGTTTGGGCCATCATCCCTCACTTGAATGTGGCAGCCCTTCTCTCTCAGGCTCCCGAAATGGTCTGTGGTATGAGTCAGCGTTGAGTGTGTGTGATACCACTGTTATCCGTCTCCAGCCTCTGGGGGGAAAAAATGTCCTTTGCTTTTTTTCCCATCAGGTTTTGCTTTCCCCACATCTATTCCCCCACTATAACTCAGCCTGCCTCCTTCATTAATCTCCACCTTTCATTGTCCTCACATCCGTAAGCATTCAGTCAGACTAACTCCTCACTCTAATAGTTCCCGCCATCCATCACACACTTCTCCCCACTGATTGTGCAATGGTTAATTCTGCCAGTCACACACCTCTCATCATCCCCTATTTGTGCTGCTTCGTTCCATCAGCACTGTAATCCATGCGGGTGTTCAGTTGCTCCTTCATCCTTTAGCTGCTGTGACTCGATGCCACAATAGCCTGTCAGGACAAAGATAAATACACACGCAGGAAGTAAAGGGAATAATTACACTGAATCTCACTAAATCACAGTCCAGACAAGAGCCGAGTGAGCCAGCACCCTGAGCCAGAGTGAGGAGTAATGAGGATAAGCAGGATACAGACAGTCCGCCGAACGCCCTGCAGGGCAGCCATTGAACACCACACGGTTACTTTACTTGATTCTCTTACGCGTCACTTATTCCTTCTTCTGTTAATTATAATTAGTAATCAGTCAGTAACTAAAATATGTAACTTGGACAAAAAGGGTGTAAATGATAATAATAGTAATATACATTCATATCCATATACATGTTCCTAATATATGTCAGTTTATTGATCATCTTGGCCTTTTGAGCTTCATTAAATTTCATTTTGTGTTTTCTACTTGTCAGTTAAATGCATGGACCCTCCTCTGAAGGAATAGATCCTACTTATTTCTCTCTCTAATTTTCTGTAATCGGTCAAACAACTAGCTTATAAATTCCTGTTGGATTGGATTGTTAGGGATTAGTCAGACAATGAAAAAACTTGTTTTATCATGAACCAAGTCAGTCTGTATAGTATGTAATCCAAGCTCTTTAGATTATTTCTTGACAAAGAAAATATCAAAGCCTAAAATAATCCATGATCTTACAAATCTTACATAAATTAAAAATATATGTACTACTCCAACCGCCTAATTATCACTATAGTTCAGAATATAACTTCCAAAATAAACCCACTGACTTGAAGCCTCCATATAGCACTCAAGCAAGTGACTACATTTTCAGCGTTTAATACATCTGTTGATCCTCTTTTCTGGAAGAGGTGTCATCTAGTTATGTTTCAGAAATACATCTGAAAATGGGGGCTGGTGTATGTTTGAGCCAAAAAAGAGATTTCGCTGGGTCCTTCTATATGAGGATACTTGAACTATCAGGGAGCAGAACAGTACAACACCCACATATCAGAAAAAACAAAGGAGTGGGAGGACAAAGAATAAAGAGAAAAGGATAAAAAAGAAAAAGTTAGACCAAACAAAAGAAGAGGACAAGAGTGGGTGGTTAGAATCCAAAGTCAAACTGATGTAGAGTTCAAGAGAAATAAAAAAAGCATAATTGTTGATTTTGGTGAAGTAAATTATATTTGAGGGAGCACTGAGCTTGAGGCAAAGTAAGTCCCCAGAGTGCAAATATGATTCAGAATTGTGTCTTTGAGTCTGCGAGGAAAAGGTGAACAATAGGCGGCAGAGAGAATGAGATAAATGACAGATCTGAGGGAATCATCTTCATATTGTCTCTTTATGACATCCACTGTTCGGGTGATACTTTTTTCTAGATTTTTCACTCAAAACAGCTACAATTAGTCTTGTTGGGTAACACATGCACACACACACACACACACACACACACACACACACACACACACACAAACACACACACACACACACACACACACACA
>JBBMFX010000017.1:11650091-11667282 GCA_037832545.1 Rhabdalestes septentrionalis
AATCTTGCTCTACAGGTCCTTGATACTGTTGTGGATTACTTGAGCGCTGTTGTACGTCGCTCTGGATAAGGGCGTCAACTAAATGCCGTAAATGTAAATGTAAATGTAACAACACTGTACCTCAAAATATCTACATTTTCCGTAACATTAGATGTTGTAACTAATAGTTATTCAGTTACTGATCAGAGTTTGAAGACGACCACAAAGACTCCTTGCTCAGCAGGCTGTGAGGGTGGAATAACAAACAAACTGGACTCATCCAGAAACAAAATGAATACAATTCACCAAATCACAGTGAAACACTTTCCAGACTGGAACAACATTCTGGTTAATCTTACACATATTGAAAAACCTGAACTGAAGCTGACGTAGCTTTTCTATTTATTTGCTGAAAGGAATAGCCAATATGAAGGTGCATCTGAAACAAAGCAAGACTTGGAAATTACCTGTCTAGTACAAAGATGACTGGATATTAAAGTGGCTTTCTAATGCTGGAGAGAGCTAAGAGAGTTGAAGGGCATGAGGAATGATGCTGACTTTGCTTTATATCTGCTAGAGAGGTAATTATTTGGTATAGCATATCTGAAGCTAAAAAAAAAAGCAACAACCATATAACCAATTTAGCAACAGCTTTCAGATGTGGTTGCCAAGGTTGCATGCTCGTGGGTGAGGCTTTGGAGAAGAGGCTGAAAAGAGGGGTCGTATTTGATAGGCTACCGAGTTTTAAACCTATTCACTAAAAGAGAAGACCCCCGTTTATTCACAAGCATTTAGGAGAACCACTCTGTTAAATACTGTGATATGCAAAAAGAATAACAGAAAATCCTAAAAATATATATTCTGTACAAGGCAGTTATGAGTTTGAAGGAGAAAATGCAGGTTTCCCTCGTAGGGCATTTGTGCACCCGTGAGAGTGAGACAGACACAGAGAGAAGAAAGAGCGCAGGGAGAAAAGAGCGATTATAGCCGCGAGGCCTGTGGCCTTTTGTGGAGGTGATGATGCTGAGGGACAGGAAGGTCTGAAGGCTGGAGGTCGGGCTGGTGTGAACGACCGTGATGCAGCCGCTTGAGAAGTCAAATCCTGCAGCGTTTAATGAAAACATGCAAAGCGACAACCTCTCGGCTTCCTGTAAACACGGCCGGGTAAAGAGGTCATTAAGAAAAGAAAGCGGCTTCCTTCATCCTGTCAACAGCAGGAGCAGAGAGAGCAGAGATTAATGGCTGCAGCTCAGGCTCTCAAACACAGCACTCACATAAAACCTAAAATCCAGATCTCTCGCCCCGGACGTGGTTAACGAGAGTTGTTTGGGCCTTGTACAAATGGACTCTAATGGTCTCCTGGTGCAATTTGAGGTCACATTTGCAAAAGAGGTTGTTAGTA
The DNA here is from genome assembly GCA_037832545.1 of Rhabdalestes septentrionalis. Classification (NCBI taxonomy): domain Eukaryota; kingdom Metazoa; phylum Chordata; class Actinopteri; order Characiformes; family Alestidae; genus Rhabdalestes; species Rhabdalestes septentrionalis. The sequence goes on from JBBMFX010000017.1 coordinate 11,651,473, forward strand.
AAAGATAAATAGCTAGCAGTGAACTGCCACCTCATCTGGGCAAACACCACAGCCTGGTGAGATATGGTACAAGCTTTACTTGTAGACAATCTCTGCCATAGGCAATCAGGATCGCTACTAACAGTTCAGGGATTCAAACCCACAACCTTCTGATCAAACCACCAGGTGACCAGCTGCCCCCTCAGCAAGCAGAGTGGGACACTCTCTGGGTAAATATTATAATATTTGGCACCTCAGGGCAGGACATTCTTGATCCTAATGATCTAGTTTTACTTCTGTTGTGAACTAGTGCAGAACAAGGTGCCACCATATGCAACTCTTCCACACAACATTATGTTTATTATTGTTATTGCAATGTCTATTTTTGTGACACTGCAGAGGTTTGCAATATGCAGATGACACTTTGCATATTTTACTGGGTTTTCATCCTGACCAATCACAGCTTTGGCATTTCTGGGTGTTTGTATAAATCAAAAGAATCCCAAAATCCCAAAAAAGCATTACTAGTTTCGGCCAAATATAAGAGTGGTGATTATTTGGTTATGTAATAGCACGATTACTGTTATACTGTTAATTACTGATATTTTACACTTGAGGGCATGTATTTCAAATCTTAATGATATGTCAAGTAAAAGTAAATCAGAGGTTAATTAAAAGAGGAATTACATGAATAGTTTTTTTTTGCATATCCACAATAGCAATCTAAGTTGGCTTGCATATCCTGTACATACAATCTAAAGTAATATTCTAGATTACTCCTAAAAGAGAAGGTACTGATCTCAACAAATCCTGCTTGTGCACAGTATGTTACAATGGCCTAAAACTATAACAGCTGTGCATTGTAAAACTGATTCAGTACGTTATCTTAAAGAATGAACTTACCCTTTCATGTTCAGTGAACCGGGTTATTAAGTATGTTTAAGTTAGAACAACAAATATATTGTGATGTGATAATTGAACAGTATTGAATAGCAGTCAACATAACTGCATGCATTTCAGAGAACTGAAAGGTTATACATGGCTTCCCAGTTCTTGTGTGGATAGCTTGCATAGCTTGTTAAGTCTATTTTTGGTTCAGCCTTGTGGAAAATATGGCAATATTTACAAAAGTATAAAGTATCCTTGTGACTTTTCCCCTGATTTCCTTCAACCCTAGTATGTTTATGCAATGAGCTTTTGAGCTTTTAGGCTTCTTTAAACCCAGTTCGTTTCCCCTTTGAGGTTTTGCAGCAACAACAGGAATCCAAAAATTCTCAACTTCAAAGAAAATAGAACTGATTAAAACACACGGACAATTAACGAGCGGGCTGGGATGTGTGTGAAGTTATCAAATCCAAGATGGCACAGAATCCTTTGGCACAGTGAGATACCTCATGCTCATTGCAAGCTCCAAATTCAAAATGAAACAATGCTCGAGTCGCTTTGGCTTGAAGTTTAACCCTTAGATGTGGCAGTTATTGGCAGCACTAATGTAGGCATGCTCTAACTCATTAATGATTGCCTGTTCATTAAAACAAGTGGAAAAATTCAGTGGAAAGAGGAGATATTGTATTATGATATGAATCTGATGAAAGAGTATTGTGTAAACAGTCCTGTTTTGCATAAACATAAACAACTATACATTTTCAATGCTTGACATTAAGACAAACAGGAAAAAATCTAAAGTGCAGGCATGAAGCTTTTGATACAGATGAAAACTTTATATAGCATAAGTATTCAACTGAAAAATTATGAAATTACAACTAAAATTAAGAACTTGCATTTGAAAAGTACAGCAAAATGAAAGCAGTGATTCTATGGTGTAAAACACAGGGCTGTGGAGAAACCCCTGAGGAGCGACTGCACAGATAAAGATGAGGGTGGTGTGAGGGAGTGTTTGATGAGGAGATAAAACTGTGTGAAGTGTGACAGTTGGAAAATGGCCTTTGGACACAATCGCCTGTCCTGCGAACAGAAAGGATAACCACTTTTTTCTGTAGCTATTACTAAGCATCATTGAAAACAAGAATCTATTTTATGGCATAGGCTCTGTGTGCCTGTCACTACTGACTACAACTAATGAATCTTTTCAGAGCACATCCCAACAAGACCCACTCAGTGTGCATTCAAACAGCTGAGCCACACTGCAGCTCATTCTTCTGTCACAAGGCAATTACATTCAGCAATGTCATGCAGCAAGTCTGTCGATAAATCCTCACATCATATTACACGAATAGATGTCGGCTCAGGAAAAACAGAAAGGAATGGACCATACACTGCCAGGTTTAGGGTGACATTAGCACTTATCATACAGGTAGGAAAAATGATGTTGTATGGCCAAAAGTTTTGGGACTCCCCACTTAATTGCTGAATTCAGGTGTTTCAAATATACACTTGGACACAGGTGTGTAAAATGAAGCATACTAAGATATTTTGGACAGCACCATGCTTCCAACTTTATGGACACAATTTGGGGAAGAACCTTTTTTTATTCTAGCATGACTGTACCACAAAAACGGCCTGTAAAGAAATGGTTGGATGAGTTCGATGTGGAAGAAATTTTCTGGCCCAAAGAGAGCCCTGTCCTTAGCCCCATGAAACACCATTGGGGTGAACTGGAACTGAGACTGTGAGCCAGATCTTCTCATCCAGCATCAGTGCCTGACCACATAAATGATCTACAGAATCAATAGACACAAATTCCCACAGAAAATATCGTGGAAAGCCCTCCAAGAAGAGTTAAAGCTGTTGTAGCTTTCAAAGTTTATGTATTTGAATGCAGTTACACTAAAGTCCCTTTTGGTGTTATGCTCAGGCATCCCAATACTTTTTCCATGTAGTGTTATCTACAAATGTTTTGTTAACTCTCTTTATTAGATATGGATATTGTTTGCAACCTGTTTCTAAGTCAATGAGTGGTTCAAAGGGAAAAGCTACTGAAAGCACATATTGCTGATATTACAATGAGGGAATATAACATGGTCACTATCCTCAAGGTAGTACAACCAAATACTGTCAGAATCATTTATATGTGCAATATTGTTTTCCTCAACAAAAAAATGGTCAGCATTGTGCATGACCTCTCCCAGCCCTTTCACAGACTCTTCATCCTCCTGCCATCTGGCAAAAGGTACCGGAGCATCCGTTCCACCACCACCAGACTCTGCAAAAGCTTCTTCCCCCAGGGGGTCAGATTACTGAACTGCACTGCTGCTCTCCAATGTCCACCTGTTCCAATCCAGACCCCTTCCAACACCCTAAATGAAGCTATGGGACACTTTTGCCTGATCTTTCTGCACTGATCTTTCGTCAGTTTCCAGTTAGCAACTCTTTGCAGTAGTTCTCCTATCCATATATTTGATGCCCAATTGTATATTGTTTTATTGTCTCATTCTGTATTTGTTTGGATTCTCCATTTAGTTCACACTGTGTTATGCACAGAGTTTAGTCTTGAATAATGTGCTGCTGTTGTGTGAAGCATCCAAGGGCTTGAAGAAAGATTATTTTGTTCCAGAATTGTACTGAGGAATGACAATAGAAACAACTTGTCCTGACTTGACAGAATTGCCTTTAAAATGTTATGTTACTGACAAATAAATGGTCATCTATAATCCCTCAAGCCCTGTGGTTCCACATTTCAATTCATCACTCTCATAAGTGTATAGCATATTAGTTCTCAAGTTGTTACTGAACTATTTAAAGTACTTATTGAAGTATTGAAATTAATAACCAGATACTAAATCTTAATATTCAAGAGGGAAAAAAATGGGCGTCTTCAAATTTTAACAGGTAGCTTATGTATACATTTTATGTCTGTACACTTAGAATCCTGTCATTTGTCTTGTTTGAATCCGAAGAAGAATTCACAAACCAGCAGCACATACGCCAGCACCCCGCCTCCCCTCGAGCAAGTTGGGGGTTAAGTGCTTTGCTTAAGGGCACAATTGCAGAGGCGATTGTTTGGGATCAAACACATGACATGTTGAATCGCGGCCAAATTCCCCAGCTGCTGGGCTCGCATCAACCCACAAGTACACAGTGACCTAGAGAAATGAAAGCAAGCACTGTAAACTTTAACACATCGGAAAGCTACACCCACCAGGATCAATGCGGGTGTAGATAAAAAATAATTAAACAAACCTCCAATTACAAAGAGTGAGGGTTTAATTGGAGCCAGCAGAGGCATGCAGCATGAGGCCAAATTAGTCTTAGCCCTCAGCATGTGATGATGTGTTGTGAAGGTTAGCAGTCACTCTGAATGCGAGCTGTGTGTCTCTGTGTGTGTATGTGTGGTGTGTGTCTTGTTAAAGTAAACACATCCTTCTGTTATCTCAATGAGGAAGTCAAATGGGGGAGGACGAGAAATTTACTGTTCTGTCCGTCTGTTTCCTGTTTCATTACCGCTCTGACATGGCAAATTATCCCCAGAAGCTAATCAGTCACTGATGGCATGGCAATGCTCAAGCAGGCTGATCATCCGAGGCTGCTGATGTCTGAATCTTCATTTCCATCAGCGTGTGTGTGTGTGTGTGTGTGTGTGTGTGTGTGTGTGTGTGTGCTGAATGGAAAATTTCTCTATGTTTTCAAAATTATTCCAATTGCCTTAATGTTAAATGATGCACCCTTCTTAACAGGGCTGTGCAGAGACTTTTGGTGCTGCAGGTGCTCAAGTGAAGGTTTTATGTATCGACAGAAGGGTGATCTGGGCACGAAACCACACAAAGTTCCTTTCCAAAATGGGCACTATGCCCAAAGGGGCAGGTGCATGAGCACCTGAAGCCCTAGACCATATTCCACAAACTATTCCACATACATTTGGTTATTCCTTAACAATCAGATTGTGCTGAAGATTTGGTGGAATTTCCTTTTAAAAGGTGAAGAGAGACCGCTGGTGAATATGGGGGTAGATAGGTGAGGTAGATAGGTGAGGTAGAAAGGTGCTAACCAGGCTGCCTTCATGACTCATGGAAGGCTCAGCAAGAGGTAGGGGGGTGTTGGGGGGTGAAATCGGCTGGACCATGTGGCTCCACAGGGGCGGAAAATTGTGTCCAGCAAAGCGTGTAGGGTGCATGGAGGATGTGACAGGCTGGACATGAAATCCTAATGAAAATCATATCCAGTGCCATGCATATTTCCTTCACTCACACACCGTGAAACCTCACTACACATCACAACCTTCCCGCAGAGGTGACTGGCCTAAAGAAGACGATTATCACGTGTGCTGTGGTTTGCCTTACAGTCCATGCATGTGTGCATGTTTGCATGTGTGTGTGTGTGTGTGTGTGTGTGTGTGTGTAAAAGAAAAGCCAAGAACACAAAAAATACTAAAAACTTCATTAACTTCACTTAATTCTACTGTTCAAACAGAGCAGAAGCAATGTACATATACTTTGTACATATACAATTAATGTTCAACTATAGTGTTTCTAACTTCACTTCTCTCTGCAGCATATTTAGTTAACAAAAAAGTGAAAGCTGGTTTGCTTGGGCAATCATTCAAATGTGTTCCCACTACTTATAAAAGGTGAAGGCCAGGTGCTTCAGGATATAGCCCGTATTCACTGTTGTGCTGTGAGTCCGTGGATTTCTTTTCTGTAATTCATAAAAATAATGTATGTATGCCCCCTCACAATAAAGAGGTTTCTTTGCATGATGCCATACTTCCTTCCTCTCTACAATGCTGGGTCCGTAAAGAACATCAACAGACCTTCTTTAAAAGAATCCATTCAGAACCGGGTTGTGTGAGCGTGAAGAACTTTGTTAAAGTTTAAAGGGGTTTTACACTAAGGAAAGGTTCTTGGGAGATGTGTGAGTGTGGGGAACATTTCTACAGTTTAAAGAATTGATACACTATAGAAAGATGCTTGGAAGAACTTTTGAATGGGTTTTATAAATTACTATGTGAAGGTTCTTTGTACATTTAGAAGATTTTTATACGTACATATCTCAAACAAAATAATGCTTCTTCAGGGAACTAAAACTACTATATATGGCACCACCAAAAGAACCTTTTGTGGCACATTTTTAAAAGAATGTGATAATCAGCCATGCACTATGAGTGTGGAAAGAGAGGCGTGAAAAACATGGCAGTTTTCACTTTGTAAATCGAGGAACCGGTAATTAAAGCTATGACCGTGTGCCCGTTCTTTACAGCAGAAGCACCTGTGCCACATAGAGCTTCTTAATATCCTCTTTAGCGTGAGTCTGACTCCAAACATAGACTGCTACCCATTGGCCTTGGATTTAAATGAACGCAACCTTTAATTAATTAATCTCTCATTACGCACACCTGAGTAAAGAGAGGAGCTGAAGGAGCATACCCTGAAGAACACACACTAGAAAAACCAAACAGTTCAGTTGTGAGTGGAGATGTTTGGAACTTATCTAAAAATAAGTTGAACTTTGCCTCTTGATTGTCCCCCTCAGTGGCTTGGTTTTACAGCAGCTCAGTGGTGTAATGTGATCCTCTGAGTCGCAGCATTGCTTTCTTAAGGGGCTCTTTCAGTAGAGGACCACAGCCCCATGCTGAGTGCACTGCCACGTCCCCCGCCGCTCAGCCTCAACTTCACACAAGAAAAGGCCAAGTCGCTTGACACTCAGCTGCGTGTACACAAAGACACACACACACACACACACACACACACACACACACTCTCTCTCTCTCACTCACACTCAGACGTCCTTTCGAATCCTTTCAGCCCCGCCGTTCCTATCCACGCCCCTCCTCTACAACATCTACCCCTTACAGCTCCCCAGACCCAAACCGTTCCCCAAAAATAGACTAAGCCACTTAATGACTAACACACTTGCAGATTTTTGATACGCTAATCAACCACGCATCCCTGCCACATGAGCATCATGCTGGGGGGCTTTTTATAGCTGCGTAAAAAAGGTTGCTGCAGCATTGTGGATTTGCCTTCTTTTACTGGAATGTAATGTACATGCAGCTTCAAAGACGGTTAGGTCTTCTAAAGGGGGATAAGCTTAGTGCTCAGTGCTCAAAAAAAAAAAGCTGCCACAGCGTTTCATACTCTCAAAATAAACCCCATTACAGTACTCAGCTCCCCTCGTATTAATGACATACGGTATGCATGCCTTTGTTCAGACTTAATCCATATGTGGAGCTAGAAAAATACTAATTACATTTGCTTCAGTCACTAAGATAGTGTGGAACTGAGCCTTCAGGTCTGCTCGTATTCAATGTGTCTCCTTTTAAATACACTTCAAAATTAGGTTTAAAAGTAAACATGCTTTGAAAAGGCCTCCCACAGCATTTCTGCCTTCTTAACGATTTTCTTAATTGAAAGGTTCTCATTAAATATGTCTACATTTAGACATACATCAAAATAGATTTTAAAAATGCCCTTCAAATATGTATCAAATTCGTGTATTTCAAAAGTTTGCTCTGCACTTCAGTTCACTCATGGCTTCAAAACACTCTCAAACCCTTCAGTAGGTTTACAATGACAACAGTAGGTATAAATGACAATATATTTACTAGGCAAAGGTCATTATCATGAAGTGGTCTCTCAGTAACATTCATTTATTTAGCCTACTTTGGCTGGGACAGTTAAAATAAATTGCTTGTTTGGATACATTTTAGCTTGTTTCATCTGTTTTCACAGTCCCACTTCAGTATACTGTAGTCTATGATGGGGATGAAACAGGACAATGAGTATTCTTAACAACCATCTTCACAACCATCTACCTTAACAACCAACAACCATTTACTGTATTGTGCAAATAAATGAACTTTGCTTTTGAATAGAACAGAAAAATGAAGAGGAGTGCAGGAAATTGTCATTTGGATACAAGCTGATTTGCACATTTTCGGGTTTCAGTCTGGCTGACCAGATCAAGTGTAAATACACATGAGGTTTAAATTTTATCGGGATCCAATACACACATGTGTCAATATGAAGGATTTCCCTGCTCTAACATTCAGAAAATGGTTTGTTGTTGAGTTTTAAAGTAAGGTAAAGTGGCCCCTTATAGTCACGTATGAATACCAAAGCACAGTGCCCAGTGTAAAATTCTTTCTCTGCATTTAACCCATTCACCAAGTGAAGCAGTGGGCCACAAACGAGGGCACCCAACGAGCAGTGTGTGTGGATGATACTGTGCACAAGGGTACCTCAGTGATGCCACTAGCATTCCTAGGATTCAAATCATCCTTCTAAATGCAGGGGCAACTCCTGAATCACTACTCCACCAGCTGCTCCAGCAGTAAGATGTTGCAATGAAAATTAGCTGCAATGATCTAAAATGTTTGATTCAAGTTGCATTTCAGTCCAGTTGATGTAAAAAATTACTGATTGCGAAGAACATATAAATATAAAAGTCTAAAAAGATCTTTATACTTCTTTTGCTTACAAGGAATGTGAGAATGCCAGCCAGATCAATAGCCAAACATTTAACTGTACTTATTGAATTAAACTGTGCCAATCACTGGCGGGTTGCCTCGCGCACACTCCTTTGTGCTGTATAGGGAAATGTAGAGAGAAAATCACAAAGAAGGGGTGATAGATCGTGTTTACAGGAACGCAGCTGAAGTTTGGCTTCTCGGGGAGAATGAGAGCCAAATCTTGGCAAAAAAGCTCATATTCTGACTCCGGGGCTCTGTAACCCATAATAAAACCTCAGGCCTGTGTCTTCCTACAGCTGCGTAGGAGGTGCTCCTCGGGCAGCTTTAGCACGTTGGGCTCACTTCTCCCAAAGCGGTCAAAAGATAGTGCTGATCCTTTGAGAGCTAAAAATTAAGGGTTTATTCTGCAATCTGTCTTCCCAACAAATTGGCAAGCACAACTGTGCATGGGGGATTGGTGAGTAGGCCTTTTAAAGCTCGCACTTCTGCTTGGCCCTTCAAAATCTCTGGCACTCTGTCGCCATCTAGGTGGTGGGAGAGGGTAGTGCTGGTAAGGGCCGACTGGCAGTGATTGATTTGCCTGCTGTCAGATGTGACACTTGACCTAGCTGAGGTGCCGGGGATCAGAGCAAATTAAAGGCAACAGAAGGAGCAGGAAGCGAGTGGGATGAAACATGGCACAGAGGAGGTGGGAGGTGGGGTTACGCTGGCCCCTCTGATCTATGTGTAGTTTTGTACGAGACCAATGAGGAAAGGAGCAGTTAGCAGAAACATTGTAGAGCAAGGAACAAACACAACCCTCTGTTCATGGCTTAGTAGGGGTGAGACAGCGAACCAGAGAAGACACTGACAAACGGATAAGAGCTGGACCCATGGGTCAATCCAGCAAACACAGCTTCTAGGATTACACTAAGTCCAGGCTTCAGTTTCCGGACTTACCTGGACAGTAAATTGATTTCCAAAACTGTGAGCACCTGTAGAGCTATTTGTACCAGCTGGACTGTGACACGGCTGAAAGATGAATTGTTTTAATAACAATCAGAGTTCCTAAATCCCCCTTTCAGGTCTAGCCTATATCACCAAGATCAAGTGGGAAATAAAACTTGTTAACATATAGTTTTAAAGTACCTGTAGATTACCTGGATCAATACAAAGCAACCAAACACCCACAGGATGTGTACATGACAACAAAAGAACAAGCCATTGGACATCTGGTACTTTCAGTTTTCAAGTCTACAGTTTATCCGGTAGCTGTCCGAAGAAAACCATGTTTTCCAATTTGATTTTTTTGTATTATTTGAATACAGCCGCTGCCCTTAACGGTGTTTGAAACTTACTGGAATGCATCCAAATTACTTAGACATGGCTTACATTAGAAGTCTTTGTCCTCTCCTTGTTTTTGTCCTCTCCTATAAAGTTAATATTTTGCAATTGTTTTTGCTTAGGACAATGGTGACATAGGGTTTTAACAAAATGTTTATCCCTGGATTATATTTCTACATATCGCAATACACCAAACATCAAAGTTGGTAATGTAGAGTTGTGCAAACACAATTCCACTATTAAATGTATGCTGGTATATACTGTGATTGATGGATGCCTTGCAAAATATTAAAATATGCATGGATTAATCAATAATGTAACATGATTACAGACTACATCATTACTACATTATTGCATTGACCAAAACATAACAATAGTGGCGGGATAATATGAACACCTTGAAAATCTTCCCACAGTAAAGACGCTGTGATTAGTTAGCTGATTATTTAAGTATTGCCGCCTTCTGCATTGTCAGTATTGCCCAATATTGCAGAAATGGTTAACTAACAATACATTGGGCAGCCGTAAAGCACAGTGATGCATCAGAAAGCTAAGAGTTTGACTATTTCATTGGATAGATTTCAAACACACAGTCTGGCCACACACAATTAATCATCAGTTTTTGGATTGTGAAGGTTTGTTTGTTTGTGGGCAAGTGTATCTGACGGCGCATGTAGAACAGGAGCGGTCAGAAGGACAGCAGTGATGGACTCCCCAGCTGTATCTCCACATCCGATCATAAATAAAAGGGATGCAGATCTGTGTATTCCACTTATCACCAGCCTGTCATCAGTCTCAGTCACACCTCACACTGCGCTCCTCTCCTCTCAGCCGTACGCACAGAATCCTAGACAGAAGCGGAGGCAGCTTCCCTGCTAAGCAATCATCAGCCCACCCATTAGTATTCTCTGGCCTCCTTTTAACACCCAGGGGAATGTGGAGCATAAGCATCTAGAGATAAACATGCACCATGTTCACCATGACATTTCTCCCCATTCATAGTCAAACCAGTCAGAGAGAGAGACAGGGAGAGTGAGAACAAGGCAGACAGAAAGAAGGAGAGAAACAGGGTAGAGTGGGAAAGAAGCGAAAATGAAAGACAGACAGAGAAGCAGAGACTGACAGAGAATATGAGAATGTGACTGAGAAAGTAAAAGAGACAGAGACGGAGAGAAAAACCAGCGATGGAAAAGTGAAAGACAAGGAATAAGAGAGAAAGCAGTGATGAAAAAAGGGAGAAAGAGAATGTGAAAGACAGAAGGGGAGAGAAAGAGAGAGAGAAAGAGAGAGAGAGAGAGAGAGAGAGATTGCTCTTGGTGCTGGTATATCAAATCACACCCACACGTGCACATGCAGCACGAGAGAGAACAACCTAAGGTAGAGCTAATCATGTGGTGAAGACGCACAGTGGCACAGCTACAGTGATCCCTATTCACCAAAATGACTCACTGCTATTATTCCTGAAGCAGTGTCCGATCGAGGGTGACTGAGTGAGTGAGCACGAATACCTAAGAAACGAAGTAGTCATAAAACGAAAGGAGAGAAAGTAAGAGACTGAGCCTGTGTGCGGCCTCGCTAGCCACACCTCACACTGAGTGTTTGAGCAATGGATTAGACAACTTCGGCTTTGTGGCTTTCCCGGCAATTATCTGCCTGACGGAAGGATGAGCTCCGCAAACAGAGTCGAGAACGAGAAAGGGGGAAGGAAGGAAAGGGGCTCGAGCGAGAGAGGGAGAGAGAGGGAGAGGGAGAGGTGGGCATGAAGACATTATTTGGATGGCTGTACTGTTCTGTCTCTCTACAGCAGTGCTCTCGTGCTTACAGTGTGTCCTTGTGCTGAGAAACAATTTCAGACACACACACACTCCAATACTCCCTGCACTCTTTCAAACTCCCTCCCACTTTCCTCTTGGCGACATGCAGGAACACAAATGAGCTTTCATTTCATTTTCCCTGGACACTCACTCTTTCAGCCAGTTACACTTAATGAATTTAGATCAAACGTCCTTCCGCTTAATTAAGCCGATACGGGCCTGGTTTCAAGCGTAGGTGAGGAGCAGGCGCGCCTGCAAAAGAGAATGTTTGCTTTGTGTATTCTGCTCTCCTTCTCTCCTTAGAGGTCATGGAGGGGCAAATAGTGTGTGAGACCAGACTCTGCATCAGTCGCTGCCTTTTCTTTCAGCCCATGAGCCAAATCAGTGTACTTACTGTCCTATTACTAACTGTCCTAGTTATTTCAGTCCAACAATGCCAACAAATTGTAGTGCACCAGTAAACTGCTTTTAGAAGAACATTTGATGTAAATTCCCACTGTTTGGATAAAACCTCTATGTGTCTAATTCTGACTAGGTATAAAAACACGACTCAGCTCCGTAGAGTATCATTTTAAACTTGGAACTCAGTGTTATTTAGAGATTATATGATTCAGTCAAGTAATTACCATAAATTGGCTTTTTTTTTGCCAATCTAGCCACATGAAAGAACACATCTGCAGGCAGACCATGGCTTGGTCAAGTGGATGGATGTTCTAGTGTTTAGGCTGTTGGCCCCACAATCAAAGGGTTGGGGTTCAAATCCCAACTGTCACCACTGAGGTACCCTTGAGCAAGGTACCATTCACAGCTCCACATGCCTCATTGGCAACAGCCCATTGATTCACTTGGTTATTGGGTTAAATGCAGAGAAAGACTTTCAGTGTGTTGTGCTTGTATGACTATACATGTGACAAATACAGGATCTTCTTCTGTATGTTAACCATAGGGGCGTATTCACACTTGGCAGGTTTACTTCATTTAAAACAAACTCTGGTGTGAATGCTCTGTTGGTGTGTTAAAAAAAAGAGATAATGCCGCCATGTGAACCCTGGTGCAGATCAAAGGAGATCCCCTTGAGGAGGTCAGCCTTGGTCGTTCAAAATCACTCTGGCAGAGTTGTTTGAAGTGTGAATGCAATACAGACCAAAGACGTCTAAACCAGTGGTCCTCAAACTGTTCTTCTGGGACCCTTAGATGGTCCACAAGGTTAGAAGAAAAATGTGCATCGTCTGAAAATCCTGAGAACCACTTTGGGAGCCAATGGTCTCCAACAAACAGACACAGATTAAATATCATCTCTTTCATCATCTCTTCATGAGCACAGAATTGAGGAACAGATGGCTCCGTACACTGGGTTGTGTCTGAAGCAAGCTAAAATAATTAATACACACACATAAGACAGCAAACACAAATTACACCGGATATTAATGCAGAAAGTTTTTTTTTTACATGTTATAAAAGCAGTAAGCCACTTGAGGCCATGCGTTTTCACACTAACCTGCTTAGCACTATGAGACAGCCATGGAAACACATGGCCTCTCGTGGCAGAGTGTTTTACAATATCACAAGACAGACAAAACAAGACATACATATATTCTGCAAGCTCGGTTGGATCAGAGCAGAGCATGGTCCAGTGAGTTTGCTGGATTTTATCTTACTTACTGTCACAAAACACGTCATAAAATGTGTCAATTTTTATCAAATGACATCTATTATTTACAAATGTAAAATGTAAGTGTGAACAGTAGGCAAACTGGATCTTAAATGCAATAAAATATGATTTTATGGTTTGGGCCAGACCAAGGACTGTGAATTCAGACGCACCCTAGAAGAAGCACAGCTGCCTGATTTAGCCCACAGTGTTAAAACCTAAAAGAAGTGAAAGTAAAGTCTTAGGTTGACCCTCTGGCCTATTACTGTCAACCACTGAACCACAGTCACCAAGGGAGGCAAGTAGAGCTGGTCTCGGCATGACTGAGGCCTCATTTACAGAGAGAGTGAAAGTGAGAGTGAGAGAGTTCAAGACAGAGGGAGAGAAAGAACGCCTGGCATGCCCTCTATTCTTCATAAGAACCTTATTCAACCCCCCACGTGGCGCCAGGTATAGTCTGCAGACAAGACACTGGAAATTATTTTGAACTCCCTCCTATTTTGAATCCAAAGAGCTGAATAAGGGCTCTGTGCTTTGATATTGCTCTCCATTACTGCAGCCCTTCTGATGGCAGTAGCAACCTACAAGAGTGGCATCAATACACACTAATAGACTTGAGTGCATTTTCTTCATGACACAAACCAACTACATCAAAGAGAGCCATATAGCATATTGCTGTCTACTCTAGCCTAGTCTAAGGGTCATCGAGCTGACCTTCAACCCAACCGCATTTCATCAACATTCCTATAATATATCAAGAACCTACATGCGGAGAAATACAACATCCAAACCATGGCAGAGCTCTGTAATTAGTAGGGGAATGAATCCAGCCCAGCAGTGTGACCTTGGTTGGGGCAGGGCACTGGGCACAAAAGAGTGAAGGGTGCAGGGAGCAGTTCATTCAGAGCAGCACTAATGACTGACTTCTCATTATCCCCATCATTAACAGGCCTTCATTTACATTATTGCGCTCCACCACAAACTACCTCTTTAATTAATGCTTTTTCACAGTTTTCTCAAAATGCCAAACCCAAAGGTGGGGATGCTGCAAAAAAGCCTACAGCCTGTGTAACAAACAGGAGCAGAAAAATCTTTCACTCTGGCAATATGAAAGGCCACATGATGGTCCATGTGCAATTACATTACAATAACTATTGTTAACTAGTAGTGAGCGCTGTGATGTCCTGAATCAATATCTCCACCAGGGCTAAAATGTTTTAAACAGATCGCTGAGTGCTAAACCCTAACAGCCTGAGGGAGGGATTCCCAGTCCCAGTCTTGGTTACTCTGCACTATGCACATTTTTGTGCTTTGTCTAGCACACCTAATTCAGTAATTAAGGACTCATTTGGCTGGGTCAGGTGTGTAAAACACAGGAACACACAAAATGGTGTCAATGGGATTGGGACTAGGACTCTCCAGGCCTAAGGCTTAAGAAGTTCTGCACATCCAAACATAGGCAGGTGTTAAAATGAAGTAAACTGTCATCAGACTTGTCAGGGTTTAATAGGGTCACGGTTGTCTCTTCCTACTGGTAATTTAGTAACAAATCACGGGTGACAGTGTTGCAACCTCACACCCTCATTCACAGACAAATGAAGCTAAATATATACCTGCTGTAGAGCTATGGATGAGAATCCCAGGAACAGCTCTTGTGCATGGCTGCCTCAAGGCTTGGGGACTGGGGTGCGAAAAAATTTGTGTATTTATATATTTTTTGCGAGCATTGCGCTGTGGGCTCATTAAACGTGTGTATGCGGGTGCAGTCCCACTTACGCACCTGTTACCACTGCAATAAATAAAGTTGACAAAAGAGCACAACTGCACCTACTCCCGTCTCCCTGCACCCCATCTCTCTCTTTCTCTCCCTCCCTCTCTCTCTCTCACACATACCCACACGCTCCTTCTCCCCGCACCCTGGATGTGATGCATGTGCCGGTGACATCGTCAAAGGTAGTGCTACTAGAACTGCCCGCCAAGCTCAATGCCCTACAAATTCACAGTCTATCCCCAAAAATAACAAGCTTTCTCACGGCATCCACACTCTCGCAGGATTATATTCTGAAGCTTTTGACTGGTAAGTCTCACCAACCAAGAGAGCAGAGATGATTCACAATAAACATCTGAGTGTTTCGTGCTGAAGCGGGTCTTTCCACTGCTGCCGGGCGCGTGAAACCTGGCGCCCGGCGCGCGCCTATAAATAAGATCCACTCCAAATGATCACACACACGCACGCGCGCACATACACTTACACGAACCAGAAATACAGAGGAATGAGCAATGCGGGCCAGGCAGAGTGTGACTTACCCCTCCATAATTGGGGACTACTCTCTTTAGAACACTGTTAAGAACACTCCAAACTAGTGTCTCTTTGAAGGGTGGCCTGGGTCTTGATCAGTGGGTACCGTATCACCAGTACCCCCCGTGCTTCAAACCATGAGGTCAGGCATAAATGTGGTGACTGTCTGGACAAGCAGGTGATCTGTTTATCTCTTTAGGCAATACCGTAAAACCACGAGGTCTCGCTTCTTTAGAAAAAACATGAACTTGTTCAAGGGGGTGTTATGAGTCTCTACGAGCTCCAGGAGAGTTGAGCCTGTTGAAATCGAAAAATTTCTGCTTCTGCAGCTGAGATGAGACGTACGCGTGGCACAGAAAACGGGGCGCTCATATATATA
>JBBMFX010000017.1:11689632-11710440 GCA_037832545.1 Rhabdalestes septentrionalis
CTACCATCCACTTCCATTAAATGACTACCAGACTGCCACTGCTAAAACTAAAAATCTGCGTTTGTGTTCTGCTGAGGAAAAATAATCACCTACATATTGGATGCCCTGGGGGTAAGCAATTAAACATCAAATTTTCATTTTTGAGTGAACTATCCCTTTAAGTCACCAGTGGCTTACCTGTTTTTAATATTTGTTTCATGAGTCTGTATTTGGTTGTCCATGTCAAGCCCCCTCTCCCTCCTTAATTAAAATCCAGCAAATTCCAATAGTGCTCATTCTACCCCTTGTCTGTTATTCAGTCAGTCAGTCAGAGAGAGAGAGATAGAGACAGAGAGAGAGTGCACTAGCCTTGGAACACTTGGATGTATTACTCTATTAGCTGAACAGGCTTGTGCTTTGTGTGAGAGACAAGCAACCTATTCCAGCATGGAGGGCTCAGTAAGGGGAGTGTAGTTGGCCAACAATAGTACCGTAATGCTACCGTAAGGGGCAAAACTCATGCAAATGTTGCTGTGAGACAAAGTTGTTGGTGTGCGTGTGTGCACTGGCCACTAGAGATGAGTGGTGAAAAATTACAGACTATGTTCAAAATGAGTGGTGAACCTGCTAAGAAAAAATGTCTGTGTAGCTACAGAAAATAGTGGTATGTGACCAGGCGTCCTCTTTTTCTCTGATATGTCCTCATGTTGAGACATGCGTCCAGGCAGAATTTTAGAATTTTGTGCTGCCTAAACATTCGTTCATTCATCGCCTGGCTGTGAACCCCTTTTATTTAGTTTGTTATATAAGCAATTTGGATTGAATAAGAAATAGTAGGGTTCAGTAACACAAGTGCAAAAAAAAACCTCCTGAAAAGATTGTTTAGTTGAGACTAAATTTATACTGTTTTAACCATGTTATAAATGCAGTTAGGTGACTTAATGGATTGGGGTTCAATCCCAACTGCAAGGTACCGAACCCTCACACTGCTCCCTGGGCACCTCATTGGTGGCAGCCGCCTGCGTCACTTAGTGAAAGGGTTAAAGGTACAGAAAACATTTCATTGTGTGTTGTACTTGTATGACTATGCATGTGACAAATAAAATCGGTATTTGTATTTGTATTTGTATTTATTTGAACACAGCAACATCAGCTTAAATAACTATTTTTGCAAGGGAAGTGCACCTAACTGATTCATTTTGTTGTAATGTGTAGTGGTAGACAGATCAATACTGAAATATAGCGCATAATAAAGAAATATAGATTTGGAGTTATTTCACTGAACATTACACTGATGTGGGACCTAATTTAACATTGATACTCTAATTGTAAATGTCAATATTTTTCACAGTCAAAATAATAAAAAATTCAAGAAGTGCTTTTTAAAGTAATGAGTTACTGTCTGTTACAGTCACCGCACAGCACACGCTAAACAATGAAAAGTCTGTTCTCCGCATTTAACCCATTCCCAAAGTGAGGCAGTGGGCTGTCATCAATGAGGGGTACCCAGAGCAGTGTGTGGGGACAGTACCTCACTTAAGGTACCTCAGTGGTTTCACTAGCAGTGCTGGCATTGGAACCCACAACCTTCTGATTGCAGTGCAAACTCCCTGACCTCTAGCCCGTACATGTCCTCATGCAATGAAGAGACTTTGTTGGCATTAATCCAGCATCTTGATATCTGGAGAAAAATTATTTGTTGATTTGAGCGTTAATGGTTGAACATTTTCAACAGTGTGCTTAGCTGAACTTGTTCAGCATTGCTTAGTAAATATTCATTTGTTTCACTCAAAACTCTGAAAATGACTGGTACTCGATCAATAATTGTAACATAGCTTGGTACATAAGCATAATTGATCTAGAGTATAAAGCTGAGCCCTTCAACATCTGCACCAGACTATAGACAGAATTTGCTCTTGGATTTTCCAGTTGATGCCACAAAGATGCAGGTAAAACTCACAGACCTAAGATGGCGTGACCATGTGCCATGCAGCACTCTATCCTGACAGACCTCTCTTAAAGCTTTCATTAAAAATGAGTCTTCCCAGGGGTTTGTAACTGGTCACTGCTGTGTTATTGTGTATAAATCTGTCAGTCTTGGCATGAAAAACTATATTATCAGACCAGTTATCATGCAGGTACTCTTGTTTTATTGTCTTGGACTTGCATAAACATAGACCATATCAAAAGACCTGTGGATGTGAGAACTCTATTCTGTAATAGAGAGAGAAAAGAAAGGGGGAGGGGGGACAAACTGATTCAAGATTGTAGCATAATGGTCCATTAAGGTCTGGAATAGCTTTGGGTTCACTGCAGCTCCCCAGCCCTTCAGCAGCATGAAGTCAATTCATTACTCTTTGGGATAGAAAAACGCTTTGCCATTAACAGCAAACTAATGATTCTCAATTAACAAAACAATGACATTCTGGGATTTAGGAGATGAGATGGGACTTTGTACCCGTTGAGTGCTGTGGAGGAGAATTAGACATGATAATGATATCAACAAAGTAAGTACAGCAAATAAGCTGTTATCTACATACAACAAAGGAAGTGTAAGTTGGAGAGATAATGACATCTATATTTGCTTGTGAGAAGGCCTTCCTATGTTATAGGACCTGCAGACTGTCCAACAGACCATTCACTATAATGCAGTTTCCTAACTCCAGTCTTAGAAATAGATGTGACTCAAGTGTGTTAGAAAAATCAAGGGTGTTTAATTGTGTTGAATTCATTCATTTCGATCAATGAATCATAGAAAAAATATGCGTAAAAAATGGTGATTAATCACAGTGTGTGACTTTAAAGTAAACATAGCTGAAAAATACCATATATCGAGATGTGCTACCAGGCCCTTCTGCACATGTGCAGTTCCACAGTCTTCAGATTCAGTGTCACGCAGATTAATCTGTGCTACCTAGCATTAGGGAACCTGGTTTATCTGTGCTAGCTTGTATTCGGGTCACTGGTTTACAGTGATTAATATCCTAAAAGCAATTTTAATTCTTACTTTTGACTTGTACATGTACTTGTTTCCACCTACATGCTGTTTCAGTGCACAGTTTGAGGGCAAATGAGTGTATGTCACTATTTTGGGATACATAACCAAATTTCCTCTAGGATCAATATAGTTCTGATATTCTGATTCTCATCCTAAAATGTTCTCTAGTTTGCAGAATGTTATCTGAAGCTGGGAAATGTCTGCATAATGTAACCAGAATAACTACAAGCTGTAAGCATGGCACAATTTGAAGTAGCCTGTGTCCTGCTTCCTGGCACCATTTCTCAGAACTTGACCGGATAAACTGGCTCTATACAGCTCTAAAGATCTATCTATCTAGGCTCTTCTCATTTAAATAAAATATATTTCCCCATATGAAAATGATCTACATTAAATTTACAGTATTTAAATATGTTGTATTAGAATACAGCATATGTAGTTTATAGGGAAGTCAATCAGCCTGTAAATGCATGGTAAATGCACACAACCTGAAACGTATATAATTTGCAACATAGAAGCAACATAGAAGCGTTGTAGATGTGTGCTTTATTCATACATGAGGAAAATTGGGAATTTCTGATTGCAGTGACCATTACTGCACATTAATGGAATAAAAACCATTATTAAACAAAAGAGACATTTAAAGTGTGAAATGTTGATTATTCACACACTCATATGCCAACATTCATTTAAATATTTAAATAGTTCCAATGTCTCCTTGAATGCAGATTAATTAATCACAGGGCTTGTAATGAACTAGATTAATTTTTAATAGAGTGACACCCTGTAATAACGAACCCCAAATCATTTTGGCATAGAGGAGAATGAGCAAACACTTGGTACTGAGCTGTAATTCACAAAAATAAGCAAAAATAACTTTTGCCGAAAAAACTATGAAACAGAAATAGGGAAACGTATAGCAAACCAATGTCGGGAGGATAAAAAAACAATCAATCAATGAGGCTGGTGTGTAAACAGAAATTCAAAATGGTAATTGGACACTTCCAGGTCAAGCTGGTGTGTCTCTGTGCCAGTACAGGGCACAGGAGACATTACAGTCAGCCTGTGGTTTAATAAATAAATATTCAGGTGTAAGTTTCAACACTACTTTCCAGTCCCAACAGTGCACATACTATATAGACAAAAGCACAGGACAGTACACTTAAAGGGGCTTTAATTACATTACATTCAACTACATAGGTTTTTGTATGGAGTTGGTTCCCTCTTTGCAGTTAATACAGCTTCAGCTCTTTCTAGGGGGCTTTCTGTGTGAGTTTGTGCCCATTCGTTCATTTTAAGTCAGACACTGATGTTGGACGAGAAGACCTGGCTTGTAATAGCTGCTCCATTTCATCACAAAGGTGCTGGATGGGGTTAAAGTCTGGCCTTTGTGCGGGCCAGTCAGTTTCTTCCACACCAAACACATCCAGCCATGTCTTTATGGAGCTTGATAAGTGCACTGGGATACAATCATTCTGGAATAGAAAAGGTCCTTCCCCAAACTGTGTCCACAAAGTTGGAAGCATAGCATTGTTCAAAATGTCTTGGCTGCTGAAGCATTAAGATTACCCTTCACTGGAAGTAAATCCTGCAAAAATAAGAGCATCCCAATACTTTCCTCTATAAAGTGTATATGTATGTGTGCATAGATTTATTTATTTAAGCAATTTCTATATAGTAATGAATCTTGCCAAAAAGTTGCCAAAAATCACAAAACAACCCATTCGGAAATGTAAGAAATGGCAGTCTTCTGTCTCCGCTGATAAGATCAGCACTCATGACAACCCCATTGTCCGCTCTCACATGGCATAAAGACATCATAAAGACATCTCAAATCAAAAACACCTTGGAGTTACCCAAACCATTTGGAATTATGTTCTTGACTGATGGTCAATGGTGGAACAATTTGGGTCCAACAACATCTGGCATCGCAAACACCCTTTGGGATCACAGAGGTTTGTGATGCTTTGCTGATTTAGGACCTGGGCGACTTGCCACCATTTCTGGAACTGTGAATTTCTCTCCTGACCACAACATTCTCCAGGAGAATGCCTGGTTATCTATCTGTGATCTGAAACTTAAGCAAAGTTGCATTACTAGACCAACATCCCAAAGTATAAGAGCAAGTTTACAGCAAGGCTGTAGCAAGGCTACATAAAAACACAAGTCAGGTTTTGGAGTGGACTCAACCCTATTGAGATGCTGTGGCAAGTTGTGATTTAATGTGACATATTTAATGCAACAAATATGCAAATATGCAACTTTAAGCATGGCGACGTCCTTCTGCATGTTTGCTTTGTTGGGAATACAACGGATGGCCTTTACAAAGTCCATGACAAATTCAGCCAGAATGACTGCCGTTGCATTTCCACTGGGATAATTTCTGAGGAATATAGAGATACAAAATGCAACCCAAAGCATGAGCAAGAGGCCAAGCTGATAAAGAAAACAAATCATGTAGTAAAGTTGTCTTTACTTGCACAATTGTTTTTTCACCTGAAGACTGCTTATGTCAATTAAATAGTTTTATTTACCAAAAAAACACAATAATTCATCAGTCAGTTACTGTGCCTTCTAAACTGAATTCCACCAGTATCTCATTATTTTGGCGTGATCATTCAGATGCAAACAAAGGCAGAGTAAATGTGCCAGTAAGCTATATCACATAATGTTTTGACATAAAATTCCTATGAATGGTACCTGATTATTTTGAAACCACGTCTGCAATATATCAGATTTTCAGACTTAACCACATTTATTATTATTATTATTATTATTATTATTATTATTATTATTATTATTATTATTATTATTATTATTATTGTTATGATTATTATTAATTTATTCTATTTTTTATTGCTCATTCAAAAAGCGGAACTGAGGAACACTCTTTAACATGAAGTGAGATAGATCTCTGTGAATAAATGCATATGTGTAAATGCATTATTGATGATTATTTTCTATATAAATCGTATTAAGAGCATGTGGTACATTTTTAGACTTCTGTGGACAATGTTTACATAGAATATTAAAACTTTTCCATAATAAAAGTCTCTAAAAGCAACCCAGCTAAATAACTTGACCACACCTCCCAACACACATACAAGGTATGAAATTGCTCGTTAAAGCCAAAGGCTTCATTTGAAGCTGGGAGCTAATATGATGTGCACTACAGGCATTAGTAGTCCATATTGCATATTTCTTCACACCATTATGTTATTTTTAGACAGCTTTATTATGAACAGGTTAAAGAGCAGCATGAATATGAATTAATGTGTCTCTCTTGTACACATTACAGGACTGAGTACTGATAGTTGCTGATGCATTTTCACCATTTGTATATGAGATGCCTTTTTAAAATAAATTATGATGAATGGGCTGTGAACTGAAGCAAATTACTTTTTCAAACATGTTATAAACTATTTATTTGTGTAATCACAGCATGACAATCAATTACTATTGACAGATTTTGCAGGCTGTTATTGAAGACAGAGGTCAGCAAGAATAAAACAGAAAAGCATAAAAAGACTCAATTAATGTAAATGTCATTCTAATTTACATTTCAGTGCTGAGATTGGGTTGTAAATCATAATAGTTATTTTGAAAACATATAAAATGTGAATTAAAAAATCATTTGATGGCTACCACAAGAATATTAGGAGCTCTTCACATGCATTGTACCTGCCAATAAGGAGACCCTACTAAATACATTTGGATAATTTCATTACAAAACGGTGTAGGACTTAAATGCAATAGTTATACCAAACATAATATGCTGTGCAGATGGCCCTAGGTTCTCTTGAGTGAGTGTGCTGATAGGCCGTTGCTGTAGATATACACATACGTGATTGTTTGCTTTATGTCTGAGGCTTTTATTGAATCTTTCTGGCTGAATGTCAAGAAACCATGGTCATGCAGTGGTAACACATGGATTGTGGTGTTTCAGGCCAGGGCAAGTGTATAAATGATGTCAAAGAGCAAGACCCAGTGTTCCCTGCGGAATCCATTCTAAAGCCTAGAAAGCCCTGCTGTATCCTCACAGTACCAATGCAGTTAGGACAAGGTGCTTTGACAGCTAGTAGAGGTGTTTGAAGTGAGTGTGTGGGGGCAGTGTGGGTGCCAGTGGACACAAGCAGCTCCGTTTGGGCCATGTAGGTGGACTTTTTGTGTGCTGCAGTTTTGAGTCATATGCTTCAGAAAGGGGAACATTTGATTAAGTAAGTGTTTAAGGTGAAAATGAACGCGACAATATTAATATAATTAGTTCATAATGCAACCCGGGGTTAGAACAGTGAGAAAGATAAAACATGCACACCTTTTAAATGTCAGTTGTGTTTTTTTTCTTATAACATCTTGCCAATATTTTGCACTCTTAGACCTCGTTCACATGAACGCCTGAATCAGGTATTTTTCTAGAGGTAGACTTGGAGCAAATTTCCACATGCCTGCATTCATCACCTGCATTCAGTCAGCTGCGCTTTATAGCTTTTATAAATACACAGGTAAATGCACAAAACTCCACATTGGGCTGCAGGTGTTAAACAGTGCCTGTCAAAAGTCAATCACTAAAGTCAATCAAGTGCAGCTACAAAACGCAACAAAATAACAATAATACGTTTTATTTATATTGCACTTTACATTTTACAAAAAATGTCAAAGTGCATAAACATGTATGGCATTCAGAGCACATTCATTTTTCCAAGATTCAAGCTTCCGTGTGGATGAGGCCCTGTGAATAACATTACCTAAATTGTCCTTGGCCTGAATATACAGCTCTTGGAAAGATAATCAAGCCAAATTAAACCTTAACATTATGTGGAGGTTCCATCAAAATTAAAATGGTTCTTCTTCCATGTCCCATTTGAAAGGACCTTTTAAAAGCAAAACAGTTATTTTTATAGCTCAAAAAAACGAACATCTTTATTGTTAGGAATGTGGCATAACCATACTTCTCTTCAGGAATGAGGAGACTTCAGAGTTGTAAATTCTTCCCAAAGCACCACTGACTAATTTCCAGAATGGTTCTTCACACTCACACATCTCATTTACAAAAGTGTTTCTTTAAAGAGGCACCCACTGAAAGTTTTTACCAAAGAACCTTCTGTGAACCCTACAACTTGTCTATGGCATCACTCCAAAGTACCCTTTTGTCACCATTATTTTTATGAGTGTAGCTATTCTCACCACTCCTTGTGCTGCTGTGGGTCAGCTTTACAATTATGATCATTGAAGAATCCCACATGCAGCCTCCTCTCTTTCAGCTGCAACAATAGACACCAGTGCACAACTCTTTCACTTGTGATAACGAGTACCCATAACAAGTGAGTATATTGAAAGGGGCGAGCAACAAATAGTCCAATATATTCCCAGAGGGACACTCAAATCTTCTTCTGTGCAGATTACTCGCTTTTTTTCTAGCACCTACTACAGGGGTAGAAGAATCAATGCTGTCCTTGTCTTTTCATTTCAGGGACAAACGGGCCATTTCATAAACTTCTCACGAGACTGCAGTTTTAATCCATTTTCACCATATACCACAAAAATTTGGTTTGATCTCTTGGTCACTGAGCCTCAAAGCTTTCATTTACTAGTCTGTAGAAAATGCAACTGTAGTACGTAAACAATGCTATATGATGTATTAAAATATTGAATAAAATAAATAATAAGTTTAAATCCCATAATTAGGATTCCTGAAATGTTCTTGACTTGGACAAGGCAGATACAGGCTTAAACCTTTCATTATGTGGAGGTTCTTTCCAGTTCCTCACGAGATTTTTCACACTCACACATCTCCTTCAAAAAAAACTGTTCTTCACATCTTGTGTTTACAGTCTTCTCGCCTTTAGTTGCACAAAGGAACGTTTAGCAGAAGAAACTAGCTTTTAATTGTGAAAGCTTAATAACAACCCAGTAACCCAGCAGTCAAATCCCACCTGCACTTGCAGTTTTGTATAGTCTCGTGATGTTTCTGTTTTAGTCCGATGTGTTGCTGTATGGCCTTTGGGAAATACTGTTTCATGACTTTACACAATAAATTATAAAAATGTTAAGACTTGAGTCCAAAAAAGAGTGAATGAGAATTTAAGTCCTTGGTGGCTACTTAGGGGTTTGTAGTTTTTTGGCTGGAGTTTTCAGTTTCCTCAAAAAGTCAAGTGAGCATGCAGTGAAGTATTTTGTTTCATAGTGATAGAACTGGTCAAAATCTACATGTTTCTGAGCTTTTTTTATGTGTAAAGAATAACAATACATATAGACTATATAAACAAATGTATTGGGACACGTGTCCTATACACCAATAGGGAGTTTGGGTTGAGGTCAGGGCTCGGTGTGGGCCAGTCAATATCTTCCACACTGAATTCATCCAACAATGAATTTCTGGACTGGGCCACAGTCATACTATAATAGAAAAGGTTATTCACTAAACCATGCCCTCAAAGTTGGAAGCATGGTGTTGTCCAGAATGTCTTGGTCTCCTGAAGAATTAAGATTGTCATTCACTAGATGTAGGGGGCAAAACCCTGAAAAACAGGTGTGTCCCAATACTTTTGTCCATATAGCTTATATTTAACAACAAAAAAGCTCATATGAGCTCCATATGAGTTTTTAACTATTTAATTAGAAATAATGATCCTAAATAATTGCAGGCCTATACAATATTGTGACACATTTACACACATTAATTGGTCATAAAACATTATACAGTTTTAAATGCATGGGTTTAGGAATTAGAAGCCCTAGCAGCATCTCCCTAGCCTAGTATGCCTTCTTTTAATTGCACAATTAACCTTATCACATTATATTTTGATATTTCCCAACTGTGCTGGGCGAAGTGGCTTGAGAGGAAAAGATAAGACGCAATCCTTATCTTGTAGAGTTGGGTACACTGGATAAGTATAAAACTTCAGGCCAGGTTCAATAATGAGATCAATTAAGCCCCAGGATAATCAGGCGTTAAGCAAACAAACACACAGCTTCCTTTCAGCAACACACGCACACACATACACACCCACACAAACACGCACTAACGAGACAATTATACTCCCATGTAGTCATTAACAGAGATAATGGAAAAGTGCCTAAAATGCCATGAAAACAAATACTCCAAAGTTAGCTTACAATACATGACGGAAATACGAAGGCGAAGTTTTCCAGGGTCAAAAGTGAAAAGTATAAGCACAGACGCACAAAAATAGACAACTCCTGGTTTCAGGCATTCCTTTTATATTAGGGCTTAGGTGTAGCATCCATCTGAAGCAAATAATGTCTCTATTACAGAGTTAGTGGAGCCATGCACTGCAGTTAACTTGTGCAGGTGTATAGAAACATTGACCCTCCTCTCCACAGAAGAGCTGGTGCACGGATGACAAAATGTCCAGCGTGTGTGGGCAACTACATGCCCTCTGCTTCCTCAGTCACAGACACACTAATAGGCACACAAAGGATCTTCAGGCTCGCATTCAAACCAGCTTCTAATCATCAAATTTGCCTAAGGACCATCTCTGGCTTCCCACTGCTTCAAATCTAGATCTATTCCTCAGTCATGGGGAATTCCAGCAAAATGCACAGTTCATCACATTTTTCACATAAAAAGTTTAATTAATGTAAACATTCACTGTGGAATGCACTTTGGGCATTATGAATCACACTTTAGATCGCACTTTGGCTAACCTAATAAAAATTATTTTTTTAATCTTTAAAAAATAACGAGGCCAAAGAGACTTCACTATGATGTCACAGATTCAAAAATGAAAAAGTAAAGGTTTTATAACAAAGTTGTTGTTTTTCATAGAACCATTTGTCCAACCCAAGAACCTTTTAGGAACATTCCTATATTAAAACAATGAAAAAAGAAAACATGATATTTAAAGCAATATAGGAGCTGTGCCAGTGAGAAGCTGAAAAATCCCATAATTGCCTTCCCATAGCTTTTTCGTTAAAAGAGCAAACCCCCAAAATGCACTTTGCCATCGATCCGTCTGACTCCTGGCTCGAGAAATGTTGATAACACCTTCTGAGATCTGTGGGTAAAATCATTACTCACAGTTATTTACAGCAGGGTATATGAAACACTTTTGTACTGGTGATGAAAGGGAGTTAGGAGCAGCTGATAAAGCTAAATGACTTATAGTTAAATGCCTTTGGCGTTTTCATCTGCAGGATATGATGTCCTTGAGCATAGATTCTCTTCCTCATACCCTAATAAAAACAAATAACTTCATTCACTAATCTTGCCATTCTAGCTGATGTAGCAGGGCAGCTAAGTACTCCAGCCTTTTCCTCCTTTGTTGGTTGATACATATTACCCATCAAATAAAAAAGCGGTTCATAGTGCTTTAAGTATAAATCCTTTAGAATCTGCTAAGGATAGAATTTCTTTAATATCATATAGTTTCCCACATAAAATGTTTATATGAAGATGTATACTGTAAGAACTATAGGTATTAAGAACTTTTTGTAACTTTACATGACAAAATTGTGCATCACAAATAATTTAGTGAAGAGTATCAAGCAAAATTTGCAGGTGATTTAAAAAAATGCATCCACTATCTGAACTGCTTGTTCTTAACTAACGTCATGGGGGTAATAGGGCAAAAGGCGGATAAACACCCTGGTCAGACTGCAAGTCCATTACAGGGCACACATACTGACACATCCAGGGCAATATCGTTTCTTAATTCACCTAATATGCATGAATTTGAACTGTGAGAGGAACCCGCACACCTACTTGCTGTGAAAAAAAATTACATGGTAAAGCTGGGCATACGCTGTGTGATTTTTGGCCTGTTTTGAGGCGATTATTCACTCTTCAATCCTGGGGATCAGGCCGAATTTCGGCTTAATCGTGTGCCGTGCATTGTGTAGTGTACATGGGATAACGAGAAGCGATTAACACCTCGCAACCAGCTCCCGATCAGCAATCGTATGGTCCCAAGAAAATCAAACCTGTTTGAAATCCTGGCCGCCCCTCGTGAGAAATGGAAGTGAAAAAGGCGGAGTAGAATGGCGGTGCAGTGTGTGATCTGGACATAATTGATAGAGTTTTAGAACTTGTTGTGAAAAGAGCTGTGGATTTGACAGACAGTACTGGGTCTACATTTGAGAGTTTCTTGCAGGAATGGGTGGGAGTAGAGCGACGTGTTCGTGGGAGCAGGATAAATAAATTGCTCTCTAGGATCCTTTACAAGTACCCTGAATACACTTTTTACAGTTTGTTTTTAGGTGGGGAACAACACATGTGGTCTACAACCTAACCCGCAGATGTTTGCGTTGCGCAGGAGTCTCGGGGACTCCACCAGCTTCGTTTGCAGGATTCAGCGGGCGGGAGCGAGACAAACCATAACAGATGCAGTGGGAGTGGGTGATTTAGGTCAGGGGTCACCAATGTGGTGCCCGCGGGCACCAGGATGCCCCCAAGGACCACATGAGTAGCCCACGGACTGGTCCAAAATATAGCACAACTCACCAGGGAGCAACGTCTTACATGTATTTTTATCCTGTTGCTATACTTCTGTAATCGCATTTGCATTTATATCTATTTGAAAATGACAATATCTAAAAAGCATTTAAAACATATTTATAATACATGACGTTTAGGTAAACTGGTATCCCTTAGTATGGCTCAGTACCTGTGATGTAGCTCTCAGTTTCTGAAAGTTTGGTGACCCCTGATTTAGGTCCTCAGATAACTTCTGAGCAAAGAGTGCCTACACTTTATTACCGCACATGTACTTCTCCACACAGACACTTTCATTTTGCTGATGTAACATTAAACTATACAAACATGTAAGCACTTAAAATGTTTTCACTCTTCAAATAATTACTTTTAGTTACTTTCATAATGACTTTTCCGTCCCAGTTGACTTCTCAGAGTGATACAAGCAGTAGAGTGACTGCCCTCCATGGCACAGGTCTGGTTTAGACTGAAGTTAAAAGACTTAACTGTGTTCTTTCTAAACCCTGCTGTCCAAGGTCATGGAAAGTGCTGAAAAAGTTCTGAACCAACCTTGTAGAGGTCACATCCTTCATAAAGACGTTAAGTAGCATATTTAAAAAAAAAGGTTCCAAAGAAATCCTTACAGCAGTACTCTAAAATAGTCACATTTCCCCCTTAATTAGCCCATTTACATGCACAGTTTCTGTAGAATTTCAGAAAGAGCCTTCACATGATGCAAAGGTTAAGCGGTAAAAAGAAAAAATTGAAAGCATGTTTGGAAAAGTATATATCCTCTTACTTCAGAAAATGCAGCAGGTTCGTGCTGTTTGAAAACAGAGCTCATCCCCAGGGCATAATTACTTTTTTATTTCTGTACTGTAATATAACTCCTTTACTTTGTAAGCTTGTGCTCCCGTGCTGGTGGGGGCACATTGACCTCTGACTGAGCAACTCTCCACACAAGAGCAGAAATTGCCCTCAACTGTACAAATGAAAGACAGATCAATGAACTGCAATTCAAGAGCAAACTGACCTTTGTTCTCCATTCTAATGGAACGTGCATGCTGGTAGAATAGTGGATGCTGATGGAGTATATTAAGTTTCCACACCACAGACCGTGTCATTAACTAAACCTCCTTCCAGTGAGACAAAGAGATAACAATGAATGTCAAAAACCCTATGCAAGTGCAATTGGATTTGATAGCCATTCAGTAGTCGAACTACATGGACCACTGCTGTTGGCATTATTTGAATGCTCAAGTCCACTTTTGATATTTTTTTATTTATTTCCTTTTTGCATCTCTCTATAACTGTTTATTTTTCTAGGATTCATTTTAGGTGTTTTTGAGGATGGCCAGATTAGTGATACTAAAATGTGCATTTTGGTCACAGAACTAGCTGAGGCTCCTCAGGGTTGCAAACAAACTCTTGAGTGACAGATTCACAGGAATATTTTTTTACAAACAGGCCAAAATTTATTTTCAGTTTCACCATGAATATTTACATAGTAAATTTTTGTTTTTCTAATGAATACTGGATGAACTAGGGTCTCATTGTAATAGTGTTTGAATACTAGAAATGATTACATGTTATTCCATTGAAAAAACATTAAATCAATGGGATTGTTAAGTAAATGTATCATGTTACACTTTTGCTATTGTGAAACATAAATGCATGG
Organism: Rhabdalestes septentrionalis; assembly: GCA_037832545.1. Taxonomy (NCBI): domain Eukaryota; kingdom Metazoa; phylum Chordata; class Actinopteri; order Characiformes; family Alestidae; genus Rhabdalestes; species Rhabdalestes septentrionalis. The sequence continues at coordinate 11,703,721 of JBBMFX010000017.1, forward strand.
CAAGGAATGAGCTGTTAAGGATGAGACAGAGAAGGAGGAAGCTGTGTGGCTGTAGCACTTAGCTAATTACTCTGGTTTATATTACGGGGCCCAAAGCTCTCTGTGTCATCTGAAAAACTAACAAAAAAAACTTGTCCATGTGTCTCCTTCAACATTACCCTAGTTTACTTTTTAATACTGTTAGCTAATTAGCATGAATAAGGAGTCTCCGTTACTTATTTGGCATGAAGACAAACCAGTTTTACCCAAAATTTTAAAGCCATGCTTTTTTGAGAAGGTGCAGGCAGTGGCTGATATTTATGCTGCTGTCTCCTCCGTCTACCCTTATACCAAGATAATCATGTTTGTGTGCCTCTGTGGTCTGACTCACCACACTTAGCTTGCAAGCTCCAAAAACAGAATGGAATGCAAGGTACAGCAAGTTTACTTTTATAATTTTCCCAAAAAGATCTGTTTACAATTTTTTTAATACCACATACATTCAGTGATATGATGCAGTGCAATACAAGACCATAGTGATGTGTCGTTCGCGAACGAGCCGGCTCTAAGGGCCGATTCTTTGTAGCGAACAAGAAGAGACGACTCCCAGCGAGTAAGAGCTGGCTCCCCACTTTATTGAATTTCGCTATTCCGCTCTCACTCTCTGTGGCTCAGGGGCTGCTGGGAGGTGTGGTGAGGCTCCAGTGGGCCGGAGCTGATCTGAGTACAGTGCTGGCTGGGCTCTCCGGCATTGAGTGAGACACTAGAAGTGTTGAGCAGCAGGTCTGAGTTAAGTGTGTCAGGCGGTGGGTGGGGGATGTGCATTGTGGCGACATTAGTCCTGTCGGAGAGAGTTTTCTCAAAAACAGGGCAGATACTAACCGAGAGGAGAAACCGCACCAGCCCATCCAAGCTGAGGCATTTAATTTTTCTGATTGTTAACTTGCACTGAGGACATACTTTTTGTTTCCTGAGTTTGGTTGTGTCTCTGTTCTATTTGTTTACAGTGTTGTTCTGTGTATTTGTGGATTTGTTTGCAGTTCAAAGTTTGATTAAAATATTAAACAAAAGTAAGAATGTCTGCTTTTGTAACAGAACAAATTTACATAATTAGGCAATTATATAGCTTCTCATAAAACACTAAATGCAAAAGGGGTTTATATCAACAAACAAAGCATTCAAATTTGCCAGGTTAGGCTAAAATATGGGGTTACAGGTGATAATAAACTAAGAGCCGTTTGGGAGCCGAAAGAGCCGACTCTTCTTTGGGAGCCGAGTCACAAGAGCCTGTTCTCTGAAAAGAGCCGAACTTCCCATCACTACAAGACCAGACTCAGCCTGGTCAAGTGTTTACAGCTGCAAAATAACCAAGCTGGCATTTTATCAGATCTTCTTAAAAAACAGACAAGAGCCACATTCAAGTGTTATTGTAGATACACATTCAGTTTACACACATATAGGAGGCTGACCAGACGTCCTCTTTTCCCTGCATTCAGCCAGGATTTTAGAATGCTCCAGGATTTTGAGCAGCCTAAACTTTCGTCACGTCAAGGGCATCTCTCATAAACTAAAAGTCCAGAATGCGGCCAATATGCAGGCGACATTCACATAAGAATATCCGCCGGAACCACGGCCAAGCTGGTAAAGAAAGTCCTCTTGTTCACAATCTCAGATCTGGTCATCCTAACATATTCAATTTGTGTGACCATGGCATGCTTTACTAATCAGCCACAGAATATCATAGCTGGAAACATTAACATAGAAATTGTCAGATAATTAGAAGATATTTGTGTTGGCAAAATTCTTGTTGTCTTTCAGGAGACAGCTAAAAGAGAGAAGACAATGCTAGTATGAAGACATCAAAACTGCAGGTAATTCAGCATGCACTGCAGCTGTAGATGTGGCATTCAGGAGAAACAGAGACAGGCCGCTAGTACTAATGTGCAACAGCAGCATGGAAAGAGGTGAGGAGAACAGCTCAGGGCTGTTTGGTCATTTCAGCCTGTCCTTTGTGCAGTAGCTATAGGAACTGGAACAGTGCAAGGACATAGCCCTGCCACTTAAAAAGCTCCAGCAGAATAAAAATTATATTGGTTTTACAACCATGTTCATGTAAATGGCTGTGGATCATCAATTAGATGACTATAACATGAAATACAATGTTACTGAATTCCAGTTTTCACGCTCAAAATAAAATGGCACCATATCAAAATCTCATGACTATAGCGTTCATTTTTTTACACACAGTAAAAACAACAGATACCCTGAATATTGTGCAAATATATTATAACATGTCCTCTGGAACAACAGGGGTGAGTGCCTATTTGACCCACCACTGCTTTACAGAATCGCCCTGCCACTTTTGAGCAAAATCAATGGTTGAACCAATCAAAATCTCCGTTTCAGGCTATGGGGGATTTTTCAGACAACTAAGTATTCATTTTATGTTAAGTAAAACAGCACACAGTGTAAACAATGTGAAATTCTTTCTCCGCATTTAATGCATTCACCTGAGTGAAGCAGCAGACAGACAGTGATGCAGCACCTGTTTGTGGGGATGGTACCCTGCTCAAGGGTACTTCAGTGGTGGCATTGGCAGTCCTGGGATTTAAACCCATGACCCTCCGATTGCAGGGGCAACACCTTAAATACGAGGACACCAGTTACCCCATAGATTTACTCACAGAGAGGCCACAAATGCAGACCAAAACACAGAAGTGCTTATACTACAGAGGAATAGGGATCACATTGTCAAAGGAGGAGACGAGAACAAGAGGCAGGCCTAGGGCAGAGACTAATACCAAAACACAAGATACAGGATGAGCATGTGTCATAATCAGACACAAGGCAGGGGCAGAATATAATAGGGGTATTATTTTCTAGTTATTAAAGACAGGCTACTATAAATTTGAATGAACAGAAGCATATAAACTGAAATAAAAAGCCATTAACAGTGTCATGATAGTATTGGCTGAAAGTCCATCTTAGTCATTTGCTGGTCTAGTTGTCTTTTGAGAGTTAGAAATGTGTCAGTTGCCAGGGCACCAACTGCAGCTTTCGTGCAAATAGCTTCTCCAGTTGTTTCAAAGAACCAATGAACTTTTTCCCCTATCATTTTGACCAATACATTTCACTTTATTTACACATTTCACTTTATATATATTTGCTGAAACATACCTTCAGTTCCTGTGTATGTCTAATATGTGTGGTGAAATTAACATTAAATATGACTTTAACAAATAATGAGAACAACCTGGTTCTGTAAAGTAATCTTTAGATTTATTTATTATTTTTATTTTAACAGTGAAAAACTCTGGTTCTATTTTACACAAATATTGAACTAACAGGACGCTCCATACTCCATCCATGCTGGCTGAACTGTAGTAGACATGAAAACACATACCAGTTGCAAGAAGGTGAAAACTTAGAATCCCATCAACAGTTAATCGTAGTATCAGCACATCTCTCTTGCCCCCGCAAGTTTTGAACATGTTTTATTTCTCTTTCTCTCTCCTTCCGTCTCACAACCTATAAATGTAATATTTCAGCATGCAAGCATTTTTTTCCTGGAACCGTTTTAAAGGGTTGACATGGGAGAATAGGATAATACATAAAAGATTAATCGTTTTGTTTTTTGTAATGCACAACACGAAAAAGGCCTCTCTTTGAATGGTTAGAGACTTGGGTTAGCGATGAATGATGAGTGCAGAGAGATCTCCTGCAGCTTACATCGCCTTAGGACACCATGTTAGACAGCCATATACACTGCTTGGCTTCGCTGTTCCTGTCTCTACTGTTGTGGATATATGTGGGGGCTGATGAGCTGATGATAAGCTTAGCATGGAGCATGCCAGCAGGAAAAAAAGCCAACACCAACTAAAAAAAATACTCCTTAAGCCTGTTTTATTCAATTAGATGGAGGCCAAAGCAACAGCTTCTTATGTTTCACAGTCCATGAATTGCTGTCCACGGACCCATACTGCTGTGAGTGAAGGTCAGACACTATGAATAAATGTCGAACACTTGTGCTGAACTCCAGTGGAGCTAAAAAAGACTCACAGCAAATAAATGGCCAGTCTCTTTCAGTGTGCTTAGAAAAGTATGGATTGAACTTGATTACTAATCTGTGTATCGTTGCTTCACATGAGAAACATTTAGAGGTTGACAAGAGTCATTGAGCACAATCATATAAGAATGAGCAATCATAATATCTGATTTAAGTGGATTCTTATTATGCCCAATGTGATCAGGGTGTTTAACAATCCATAAAAAAGATTGCAGATAAAAATGCATATACAGTATACAGAGCGGGGTCATTTTTCTACCAAAGTGTAGAACTCTGAGGAAAGAGATGCTAGCAGGAAGTAGGAAAAGAGATGATGGATGAATGAGTTTAATATCATGTATAGTAATTATATATTGTGCTGTAAATAGGGCTAAAAAATGTATTGCATAGAACAGTATATGAAGTCTACAGATAAAAATGAATACAGTATACTGAGCTGAGTGCTGTGTAAAACGTTTGGTGTAAGTAGGAAACAGGAAGCAAAGCAGGAAAGATGATCACTACTATTGAGTTTTTCCTATCGCTCAACAGAAATTTCAAAAGTGTGTTTAATCACAGGGCCATTAGGAACTCCATATGAATGCATTTAGCATCTCTCATCTCTCCCCTTCTCTCTCCTTCTCTCTCTCTCTCCCTCTCTCTCTCTGTCTCTTTCTGGGACAGGCGCCAGGCACTCTCTCTAACCGCATGCCTCTCTTCCATTTCCAACGGAATACATTATGTATCTGTTTAAAAATCTAGGCTTCTCCAGAGCGGTGATCAGCGCAAACAGCCTAAGCAAACAGACTCTGATAGATATTGCTCGTGTCAGCTCTGTGTGGAGACATGCCCGTATTTGTTGCAATGACATGCAGCAGCAACACAATTTTTACATGAAGATCGAAGGAAGGCATGCCGGCAATTTCCCTCTGCTCCCTCTAACCTTCACAAAAGAACACCATCACTAAAAGAGCAATGAAATGAAAAGGATGGAGCAAAGCAGAGTCATTTTTATACCAAAGAGCAAATCAAAAGAGTGTAGAATTCTGAGGAAAGAGACGTTAACAGGAAGTAGGAAAAGAAAAGATGGATGGACCGACAGATGGATGGATGGATGGACGGAGGGACGGATGTATGGCTGTATGGATGGAAAAACACAAAGACAGACAGATAAATATAACATAATGTAAAGTAATTATTTGTCAATGTAAAGTAATTATTAACACTGTAAATATGGCTCGTATATGCCATGCAGTATACACAACTAGAAGATGTATTTCCATGGGAAAATGTAAAACGTTATTGCATGGTTGCTATAAAACCAGTATTTGGAGACACCCAAAAACTGGTTTTATATGTTTAAATTAAGTTGGTTAAAAAAAATTGCCCCCTATGCAGATTTGAACCCCACATGTCTGGTTTACTGTTTGTCGTGTTCCTCAAACCATTCCAGTACATTTTTGCAGTGTGGCAGAACAAATTATCCTGTTGAAAGAGTCATTATTGATGGATTATGTCCACCTGTATATATATCCACACAGTGTTCAAATACATCCACTCTGTACATTAACACATACATATAGTCAATTAAATTAATGTGGGCAGACAATACATATTCATCTACAGATTTATACAGCAGGTAAAATTACACATCACCAGTATATTTCTAAAGGTGTTATTGACATGAAATTCACACCAGATATTGGTAACAACACATCCAATCCATAGATGCAAAGAAATCACACCATAGATGTCCCTAAATTAAGTTATGTGAAATAAAATGAAATGAAACAGGGAAAAGTATTGAAAAACTTACAGAAATGTAATACATTGTACAAAAGCCTTTGTTGGTGATGACAGCTTCAAGACTCCTCCTGTATGCAGAAACTAGCCACATGCATTGCTTAGTTGTGATTTTGGCCCATTCTATGTGAACCCTTTCTGCGGACCCTTTCTATGAACTCTGAGCTGCAGTTATTTCCATAGATTTTCTTCAGGATTCAGGTTGGGGATTGGCTGGGCCATTCTAGCAGCTTTATTTTCTTTCTCTGAAACCAATTGAGAGTTTCCTTGGATGTATGTTTGGGATCATTGTCTTGCTGAAACCTCCACCCTCATTTCATCTTCATCATCCTGGTAGATGGCAGCAGATTTTGAACAAGAATGCCTTGGTACATTTTTCCATTCATCCTACCTTCAATAATATGAAGCATGCCAGTGCTATATACTGAAAAACAGCAGCTCCACACCATAATGTCCCAACCTCCACACCTCACTGCTAGTATTGTGTTTTTGGGGTGATATGCAGTGCGTTCCATTTACATTTACAGCATTTAGCAGACACTTTTAACCAAAGTGACTTCCATTCCCTAACGACAGGGGACACAGAGAAACCTGAGGTTAAGTGTCTTGCGCAGGTTCACAGTGGTGGTATGCTGAAGGTAAGATTTTAACCCATGACCTCCAAACATAATGTCTTAGCAATGCTTGGGGAGAATCCCTACAGGCAATGGGGGGTGAGTGCTAGGCATGGGCCAGTATAAGATTCTGACGGTATGGTAACCTTGGATAAAAATATCACGGTTTCACGGTATCACGGAATTGTAATTACTGCTCTACAATGTCTGGGTTAAAAAACAACTCTTTTTTTCCCCAACTGAACACAGTATATTTTATTTTAGGAAACATATAGAACA
>JBBMFX010000017.1:11710540-11728677 GCA_037832545.1 Rhabdalestes septentrionalis
ATGTGTGTGTGTGTGTGTGTGTGTGTGTGTGTGTGTGTGTGTGTGTGTGTGTGTGTGTGTGTGTGTATGTGTGTATGCCCTTTAAGTTTACATATGATTAAAATGTCCAGCATAACTACTGAGACCCGCCTTGCCCCAGCACCCCCTGCAGCCCTGGGGTCTCATTTATAACTGTTGCGTACGCACAAAACGGACCTAAAATATGCATACGCCTCTTTTTGCTCACAAGTTGCAATCTATAGAAAAAAACTTGATGGCAGAATGTGCGTATATGTGTGCTAACTCTGACCCATGCGTACGCACAATTGTTTTCTGTCATGTGTACAGTACAGATTACATTTCTTTGTACAATGAATTTCTTTTTTGCTTTCCACACACAAATGCCAAGGTTAGGTTAAGAAATTTAGTTTTTAAACAAAACAAAATTAGAACAAAATCATGTCAAATAAAATAAAATTCATAAGTGTGACGTGCTGATTTGGATAATATTGTGCATTTGCAAATGAAACAAATGTGCCAAGGAGCAATAATTATAGTAAAAGGGTGTATATATTAGTACATATATAATAATTCCTTGTGTGCTTAGATACCTAGATGTGTACTTTTGGAGCTTTGTGCTGAACTGGGTCCAATGTTAGAGAGACCAACCGCGCAATCGCGGTACAAAAACAGGCAATAAGGGCTCCATATGAAAACGAATTCATTTATGTAAATAGAAAACGTGCATTCGATTAACGTGCAACTTATCTGCTATGCTGACATGGTCCTGACAAACGTGGTTGCACAATAACCTGGTTCAACACTCAACTTTATCCTAGAACACAGCAGTGAAGGGAGCAGACTACATCCTGGCGCTGCGTGCGATGGCTGGCTTCTTGGTAAGCAAAAAAATAATAATTGTGTAATTCCTAACTATTCAGTGTACATGTATTGAATCGTGTATTTTATGAAATACAGGTGACAGTGGCTACCCTCCTCACCCCCTTTTCAAACTCCCAGCTATTACCACAGCAGGAGGACGCGGACCCACGGCCCCATACCCGACAGGAAGGCTATCAGTTGGGAGCAAGACCAAGGAAGATGTTACGCGGCGTTTGTAAAGACAGCAGTGTAAAGGTATATTTTTAACAAGATATTTTAATGTAGCTGAAATATCACCCAACACAGATCTTATTTTTCAGTTCATCTGCGATTTCTTCTGTTGCTCTAATTGTATCGCGTTTGCTGGAGCTGGGGACACCCAGGCTCTCTTCAGTCACCCCCTGCAACTCCTCACCACCTAATGCTCCCATGGTCTCTGTGAGGGGGTGGGGGAGACAACAAAACCATTCATTTGTGCTTTGTCAAAGTCTGTTCTCAGAAATGCAAATAAAAACCGCTTACCATGTGTCATCTCAGCCATGTTTTTTTGATGCGCTGAAATTGGGTTTTTTTAGGATTACTTTTAAATCTGACCTTTTTTTTTTTCAGGTGCCGTCCTGTTGACAGCACTCACTTCGTTTACAGCTGTAGTAACCTGCTGCCACTTGCTGCATTTCTTTTTTTTTTGCCACCCCACTATTGTGAACAGCAAATAAAATGTTTTTTTCAGTTTTTAACTTTTATCTATTTCCGTCTCAGATAAATTTCTCTTCTTACTTTTCCCTTCGGATGCCATGATACTTTTCTCAGGTTCACATGGGGGGCTTAAATATTCATGAGGTGATTTGCATTTACCATGTATGGCTGAACGGGGGCGTGTCGAGGGCGGAATGTGCGGCAAATCCACGTGCGAACAATCCCACGTAGGGTGCGATTTATGAAGTTGATTTAGCTTGGAATACGTGCACAGATTTTCATAAATCTGACTTTTCCTTTGCGTATGCCATTTTCATCTTTTGGTCGCACGTACACGTTCAGTATGAGTTCAAAGTTTTATAAATAAGGCCCCTGTTCATTTAGGTAATAAATGAATGGTTTGCTATTTTTATTCCATTTGATCTCTCTTGCAGAGCTCTTTCTAGGATCTTAGGAAGGTAAAACACATGTATATCCCTAATTGTATAATATATACAATTAGAATTTGTTTATTCATTTTTTTCAAATATTCATGCAGAACACATCGTGCACCAGCTGCATAACGAGAGATTTGGGTGGAGAGAACTAACTTCTTACATGGTGCATACTTTTCATTCTACAGTACATAGTGCGCCAAAACAGAAGGAAGTAAACAACAGGTCTAAAAGACCAACAGCAAGGACAAAGAGAGACAATGTAGAACCTGATGAGAAGGGAAAGATGTGAATTCTGAGGAGTGAAGAAAGTTGTTCAAATTTAGCTCCTTAAGAATGACTCAGTGAGGAGATGTGAATGTTTATTGTTTCTCTGTGTCTGCTTTCCATAAGGACAGACAAAACAATAATCAAAGTCAGACACTGAGATACACAGGAGAGAGAGAGTGCATGTGTGTGTGTCTCTGTGTGTGTGTGTGAGTGTGAGTGTGTGTGTGCATGTGTATTTTGGGTATCTAATTTTTACCAATTAATTTTTTTAACGATATATTTTATAGCAGTTTCCTAGAGCAGATTATTGTTTTCGCTTTGTTTTTATAAGCATTCTCATACTGCTTATTTGGATAGTTAGTGATCATCATTTTCACTCTGTTTTTATTTGGCAGACTTGTTTGTTAATACCAATCCATCTATCAAGAATTAAACCATGACAAAGAAGACAAAACCATCCGGTGAGATTTGGGCAGACAAATCTACATCCCAAGTTTATTCTATCGAACCATTTTTGTTCCACACAACATGGTTAAATGACTACAGAATAGACATATGTTTTGGACCACTGTCCATTTGGAAGATTAAAAAATGACGTAGTTTAGCGTCAGGTCGAATTTTATTTAAACTCGCCTGATACTGGATAAAGTCTTTGATGCCATGGACATTGTTTGTATAGTACAAAACATGGATCAAATTTCAATGTTCACCACTCACTCATCAGTTCATACAGTCTATATATGTTAACTAAGCTGCAAAAACAGCTGTATTAAAATGTCATAAAGGCCAATGCACTTACACACACTCACAGGCCACTTTAAGCACATTAGTGATATTCACTAAACTTAACGTGTGTTCTTTGTGGGCTATACTAACTATACATCCTATAGTTTCTGTATTGGAATTATTGAGTCTCAAACCCGAAGACTCGAGAGAAGAACTAATCAATTCTCTTTCCGGCTCAGGCTGCATAGGTTAGCTAATTGGGCTGTCAGGTGATGAACGAACGACTCAAACCTGAAAACTTGTCAAATAAGAGGCGAGGTGAGTGAATCATAGACTAAAGACACAGGTAAACAATGAATGAAACTTTCCTGTTCCTTATAGCATTATAGTTTTGTCTTGTATGTTGTACGATCAACGTTTGTGTAAGCAGTAGATGTGTTAGAGAAGTAACACGTAACATTTTAATTATAAAATGAACAAAATGAACGTGATGACTCGAAATAAGTTCATTTTGCTGAACGAGACTCAAAGATCCGAGTCGGTAAATTGATCCGAGCTTCCCATCCCTACACACAATCCTCCAGACTGTACCCAGTGAGAATGTATTATGGTGGTTTTATGACAGAGCAGAACATTTTTTTCTGTGTAAAGCAACCTTGGGTTAGTGAAAGGTGCTGTATAAATGTAACCTATTATTATTATTATTATAGAGCACGTTCACCCACGTAAAGCACTTCATGGCTTCATCTCTCATTTTAAAGTGAAGTGGGCCCTTATAGTCACACATGAACACACCACAGCACACAGTGTGAACAGTATGAAATTCTTTATATTTAATCCATTCACCAGGTGAAGCAGTGGGCAGCCAGCGATGTAGCGCCCGAGGAGCAGTGTGTGGGTATGGCACTCTGCTTAAGGGTACCTCAGTGGTGTCACTTGCATTCCTGGGACTTAAACCCACAGCCTTCCGATCACAGGGGCAACCCCCTAACTACCTGGCCACTAGAAAAATGTAAAACATTTAATGTTGGTGAATCATGTAGTGGCACTAGTGCAGTCATGTTTTAATCTACAAAGTGTATGAGACTAGTGAAGTATGAGACGAGTGAAAACGATCCTGTTTTGGATTATTTCCTTATAAATGAGTTAAAAATATATTACAATAAACCAGTCCGAGTGAAAATTAGACTCCTTGAAATATTTACACGAAGTTCGAAATTTCATTTTGATGGGCTCCACAAGTAAAAGCCCCTAAAAAATCAACTGAAAACACTCGCTTCAATGAAAGAAACATTTCACTTAAACTTAAGTTCACTTAAATTTGATGCGTCTCTCTAGTGAAGTAAATGGTGATTCCAAATGTTTGTTGTGCAACCAGCAGATGTGGTAGTTCTGCCCTTTCTCTCCCAAGGGGGATTTCAGTTAGACTGGTTTATGAATAATAAAGCACATTACACGCCATCCAATTAGATCAGAAATCATTTACCTATATCAGTCCAAAGGCACCATGACTGGAATGACGAGAGGTTGTTAAATAGTCAAAAAAATAAGTATAATAGTTTTTGGTGAAATAAAACTAAATAATATTGTAAGTGCAGCTCTGGGATTTTAAAAAGTGTGACAAGTGTAGGACATGGGCCTTTTAATTCTCTGAACAGACACATATCATATTACATAATTTACCCTGGAATTAGAATTCGTGCCAGTTGGTTTATGCTCAGCACATGTGCTCACCAAAACCGAACAGAAAGCGAATGTGAATCACACAATAGGAGTCAGTGCTCTTGTGTGCAAGCGTGACAGCCACTCAGGAAGCCCAGCACAGTGCATTACAATGGACATGTCATGCTTTTCCATCATGATAAAGCTCATCCTATTCTACAGCTTGTGTTCGTAATGGCGGTATCACTGGCAGCTTGGAATAATGAATGTAAAATGGGCCTCCCATGTCTGTCAGGCATGTGATAATGAACACTGGTTCTTTCTTTGCAGGACTCTTTCTCTCGCTCTCTCGCTCTCTCGCTCTCTTTCCTCCCCACTCTCGCCCTCGCTCTCGCTCGCCTATGTCCTTAAGGTGACCTCAGAGACAAAAGCACAATGATAATGACAAGGACTCAAGCAAAACATGAGCAGTGAAGAGAGCGGCGGCGGGTAGAAGAGGAGTTGGAGATACTCATTTGAATGGTGCTTCTGCTGCCTCAGGGGGAAGCCAAGCTGCCAAACAAACTGCGTGCGGAGGCCTAGCTCTTCAGCATGGGCAGCCACAATTAGAGCCAATTACAAAAGACACTAGGCACCATAATGGCCATTTAACTGCATTCTCAACACTCAAGGAATTAAGAGAGCATCTCAGAATTGTTACGCTCTTCACATGGAGCCAGATCCTGGAGATGTTCAAAGTTATAAGCAACACAATAACAAAAGAAGGACTGGTGAGGGGAGAAACAGGACTGTTGTTCCACAGAATGTGAAAAAAATAACACTTCCTAAAGGTTTTTGAGAAATCACATCAAAGTTTTCACGCTGTATGAAAGAGAAGCGCATCAAGCGTTGGCAGCAGTGGCACGGAGGTTGGAGTCATTTAATATTAAGCACTCAAGTCTTTATAATTCACTACGTTTTTGACCCTGTTTTTACTTGATATCTTAAAATACAAATGATGGCATGTTCTGACAGACCCTTCATCTATTATTGTATTCTTCAGCTTTGTGTTGTTTTAATTTGTAGAGGTAGGTGAATTAAGGTAAAAAAGAAAGCACATACTTTCAAAGAACAGGAAGCTTTCACTTGTAAAGGTCTAATGTCTATACTGAGAACAGAAAAAGTAAATGGGCCACAACTCAGTCACAAGTGAACTGTATCTGTCGCAGTACAGTAGGCTTGTAGGATATTTAGGTTAGACGCAACTATGTGGACTCCAAACACATTATTTACTCTTTAAGCCATGCTTTATTATATCATTTATTTGACCGTTTTCATTTTTTCCTACTTTTATTTGTTTAATGTTGTCACAACTTGAATAATCCCCAAATGGAGAAATGGAGAAAAAACTTTTAAGGAGAAAACCTTTTAAAATTTTAACTGATATAAGAATTTCATGTTATTTTCCCCTAGTGCTTTCCATTCATAAATAAATATTTATTCAGTGTAAAAGATGGCTAGTGGTTTCAAATTGCATTATAAAAATCATACATTTCTAAAAAGGAAATACTGTTTTGTCCTAATTGCAATGATATCTCAGTTTCATTTTATACCACCTTCTCTGTCAATGTGTCATTAATGGTAACTCTGAAGTGAGAGAAAACATGTACGTTACCAATTTATCAGTCATTATGTACTTTCGAATTGTAGTCGATCAAACAGCACACATTTTGCTCTATGAAGTGACACATGTTCAACACAAGGAGCATCAACTCAAGTGTCTATATTTGACATTATTTGGCCACATTATTTCTTCTGCCTCAGAAACACCACGTCCATATACAACCATACACCATTTGTCAAATGATGAATATTCCTTGTCAAGTTATTTTATAAAACATTACACAGGAAGGACTGCAGAAGACGAAGTTGGAAACATAGATGGAAAATAACCAAATTTGAGGATGAAGTACAGTGAACAGGAAAGTCACGGTGAAAAGATGACTTGGTTCAGATTGAAGAGATTACCAACCTTCTAAAGGACAATGATGCACTGTTTCTGAAGACTAATGTACAACATTACTATCTTGTAACCCCTACAAGATTCGTATCTGTATTTGTATTTGTTAAAAAGGAAAATGATTCATATTTGTATTTGTATTCGAGTCAAATTTAAATGCAGCACAAACTCCGTCCGCCCCCCCGAATCTACTCCTGAACTTGAGCGTGTGACGGTGGGGAGGAAGATCTTAAAGTGAAAATGATCAATCGGTCATATGTGAATACACCACTGCACACAGTGTGAACAGCATGTAATTCCTCTTCTGCATTTAATCCCTTCACCAAGTGAAGCAGCGGCAGCCACGAACACGGCGCCCGGGGAGCAGTGTTTGGGGACAGTACCTTACTGAAGGAACCTCAGAGGTACCTAGCGGTCTTCAGGATCGGCCCACGACTTTTTTATCGCAGGGTGATTGCCGTAACCACGCGAGCGTGTGACCGGGTTACCGTATTCGTAAAAAGTCTGTTATTTGTACCTTTCCGAATACAGTATTCGGAATCGGCCCCACCCCTACTATCTTGCAGACGTGCTGGTGCTAAGTTCACTGTTCATGTGTTGAGAGCCATAAGCGAAACCTTGGTGTTGATGAAAGCCTTTTCATCTCTTGATTAAACCAAATAAAAAACTATAAATCATATCAGCAAAAAAGGGCATGTGGCTTCGACTGCAGAGGAAACAACAACAGCATGTTTTAATGAACAATTAGGGATCAGGTAGAAGAAATTAAGTTGCACAAAAGGGCAAAATATGGAGAGAAAAATAATTCAGAAAAACTGTGTGTGTGTGTGTGTGTGTGTGTGTGTGTGTGCTCTGCAGGCCACAGCTGCACCTCTGTTTACTTTAAATGGAGTGGCCTGTATAATGTTACATTATGCATTCTTAAATCAATTAACTGTTGCTCTTTTTGCATGCTTATGCTCTAAGAACACGTTATAAGTAATGCACTTAAGAAAAGGCATTTTTCAAAGCAAAAGCTGGCCTTGGTTCACAAAACTTAAGTCTTTAGTGGGCACCAGTGTAACATTACATTTGGAGATTGGCATGATCCCAAGCCTCGTCTGCTGAAAATGCAGGGCTAATGTATGTGTGGCTTTAGAGCGGGCGTCCAGTGTTCCATTTGTAGACGGTCTGAAGCAGCATAATGAAGTGCTTTGCATGGAGGCGCCAAAGAGGCACGGCAGAGGTGAGAAAATAGTGATGCTTTTTCATCTAGCATCCGCTGCTGGCAGTGCCCTCACCAACCCCTGTGAGAGCCACTAACAGCACCACTAACGAATGAATAATCACTGTGTACTCTCATTTTTTAAATTAAACACACCATGGGCTGTATTCTAATACCTCGGGCTATCCTACTATAGTTATGCTGAAGTGGATGAACAATTGAAGATCCTGCTATTACAGATGAACTGCAGCTTCCATTACTATAAAATCATGCACCAAAATGTTGTACTAGGAACCAAGAGTGGATCCTCTGTGAGACTGCACTCTAAGAAGCCCTATTTAGTTCTAGTTGGCACATTTAGTTTTAATGGTGTACTAGGGGTGTGCATAGCAGCCACTATTCGTATCTGTATTTGTATTTGTTAAAAGGGGAAATTATTCATATTCGTATTTGAATTTATATTCGAGTAAAATTTTAAGGCAGCGCGGAAACTCCATCTGCCGCTCTCCGAATACAAATATTTTTTTTAGTATTTGTCCGAATATTGTATTTGTAAAAAGCATTTGTGATTCATGCTATTCCGAATACCAGCTATTCCGAACCCCACCCCTAGAGTGTACATATGTTTATACTCTTTAAACCTAAGATGCAAATGGGATATTTTAAGCAGTGCAAAAGAAACCCATAGAATAGCCTCAAATTTATTCATATTAATTAATGACTGAAAATATGAAAATACTATATTTTGAATATGTATTTTTCAAAACACTTTTGGCTTTGATTTCTAAAGCCAAAGAACCAAATTGATACAATTTTGAAGAAAAAATGTTTTTATTTCAAGGTGTATTTGCTTAGTTATCATGTCAGACCATAAAAACAATATGGTTCTTGTACTAGATATTTATCTAAATAAGCATTTAGTATTGCTAATGTTTTGCAAATCATTAGAAGGAAGAATGCAATGGGGTTTTTTTACAAAATATTATCCAATTTAAAAAAAAATCTGCAGCCTTAACTGTGCTTAAAAAAGTTAAAAATTAAAACACAAAATTAACACAGTTAATAATAAACTTACCTACAACAAAGAGTTTAGGAAAGAAGCATTTCTATATTGTAATAAGATATTCCACATATCTATTCTAGTTACAGCATTACAGCTACATGTGCTTCCCCCTTTACTCATCTGATTTACTTACCTGTTTTTACAGCCCTGCTGACTGTGGTATGCTTTTAAATGAATTTATGTTTTTTAAGTGTTTGTCCTTTTATGTTATTTTTCAATATTTGTACTTTAATCAGGAAAGTAAAAAATGTCATTGCATTGGATAACAAAATGAATCTGTCCATATCAGTTAAAAGCAATGTTACAACTTATAGGCATTAAACAGTATTGCAAATATTGGACACATTTTTATAAGGTGAATTTTATTCAAATACAGCCAAGAAATTCATTATAAATACATTTCCAGTCATGCCATGTTTAGCAGCTGGGTTATATCAGCCCTGAAGGGTCTTACAGGCTAAGATGGGCTGAAGCCCCAGGTCCATTGGCTGGTCACAGAGTGCTATTGATTCACAAGAAAGAAGTACACCATCAGCAACAACATCAAAACCACTGATAGGTTATGTGAATTTGGATACAATGGAATATTAACGGCAATATATGAGACATCCATTCATGAAGCTGATGTGTTGGAAGCAGGAAAAATGGGCCTGTGAAGTGCCCTGGTACCTACCAAAATTATTCCAAGAAACAACAACTGGCATCATGGACATGTGTATTGCTCACCTGGGGAAGAGATGGCACCCAGGGGTACTTGGGACAGTAGGCAGGGGTGACATGTTGCTCTGTCCAATGTTTTGCAGGGAAACTTTGGATCCTGACAATCATGTGGATGTTACTCTAATACAGATTACCGATATTCCTAAATGGCAGTGGGCACTTTCAGGCTACTCAGTATCAGGCACAGGTTTAATACATTAGAGGTGATTTGTGTATCTGTACATTATCTAACTGCAAATGACAGAGAAACTATAGAGCAGGAAATGCATGAAAAAATATCAACATCAACTGATAAATAAATACTTGATTGTTTTAAATTAACATCCAGATAAAAACATTAGAAGAAACAGTGACTGCACAAATAACACATGATGTTAGGTGATTTGCAGACCTGTGTGTAACTTTGATCACACAGAAAAAGAGAAAATAACCTGATTAAAAAGCAATGTAGGTCAAACAGTTGACTAATCTGCAAATGTTATTTTTACAAAGCAATCTCTGAGCTAATAAATGTTTAATGTACAAATGTTGTACTTAATGCATTGCATTTTACAGATGCATTTGACTTTTAAATGTCTGCTTATCAAAGACCTATTCACCAAAAATTACAGTACGGCATGTCTTTAATGGTAATGTCTGGGCTCAGCGACATTAACCCAGACCCGAGTTCCTCATGGATTAAGACCCACAGCACGAGTGGCCAAAACCAATTTTCTCCAGCAGAAACTGAAAACTTGACCGTAAAACAAAGCCATCACAGAAACATAGCACTTCGCCAGTGATGCTGCATTACTTTTGTGCAAAAGCAACCCCAGCGCTTGAAGGACCAATTTGTGCCCCTTCTCTCGAGCAGCATGCCACTAGAATTGCACAAAAGATTTTTGTCATTCACGAAAATGGAAAGCTTGACTGGTAAAACAACTTAAGCCAATAAATTAATCAACTTTACCCATGGTGTTTTTTTCCATACAAGTCTATGTGTGTGCCCCTTACAACTTCTCCATTAAAGATCTAGTATAAAGGTACATGTGAATGTATGGGGTATGGAGGGTAAAATCTCTCCTTTATTCTCAGTTACATCATCTCAATTATGGTGTACAATGCAGTGGCCTTAGCTTGTATAAATTAGATGTCATGAGATTTAAATTTTTTCCTTTAGTTTAAGTGTACCCAGCAGCCTCAGTCTGTCAGTGCATGCAAGCACAATTCAGTTGCTTTGTAAATACATTTATGTGGTAGTCTGGTACAGAAATAGTATATAAATAGCTGGTGTTACTCTGCAGGGATGTCCTTGAAATTGCCTGTGCCACTAATACTACTTCTTTTGCACAGATGCTTATTTTTGACTGGGTTTCATGGACACAGGATCTGTTTTGTGTTTTTACATTTTACTGTAATGCCCAGGTCTCTCAGCACTCTCTCAGCTTTAAATTACCTTTCCAATTACAATCTCTTCGAGTGTGCAGCAGCCATGTAAATGACAGATATGTTTAAAAAAAAACGACATTAGAGCGCTTTAGCGAACACCACTTCTTCCATTTCCTACCTGTTCACAGGAATGATCACACACTCCTGTAAAAAAATTTAAAAACATCTATTCAAACCTACTAAAACAGGAGGCGATTGAGTGTGACCTGGGTCACAGTGAAGTACTTTAAGCCGAAGCTTAATATTAGATTTGGGGCCTGATTTGAACTTCCTTACTATGCAGCAAAAACTCTGCCTTGGCTAAAAAACCTCCTGACATCTGGTTTGCGGATCCGTTCCATTCTCCAAATTCCAAATCTCACACCATTGATTTTAATTAGCAGAGTTCACAAACCCCATTTGTTGCTCCTTTTACAGATCACCGGAACACAGAAATATCCATTTATTTTTCCTGAGTTTAATTATACTTTTGTGAGAAGTAGAATGTATGTCTATTGCATGAGGAATCTCTTATTAATTGTGTTCATATGACAACTCATCCTCATGGTGTCAAGGGCAATATAAGCTTTTTGGAAGAGGGAAATAAAGCATCAGTGCTGAGGGTTGTAAACTCTGAAAGCATTCAAAACAAGCAAAGCCTTGAAAGTCACTGAAAGTTCAAACTAGATGCTTTGTTGCTGGGGTGATCGTGTCTGTTTGTGTTCTGCCACAAATTAAAGGTCTTTATGCCTCAAATCTTTTCACAAATTAAAAGTAGTGACCTATCTTTGTAAAGTAAACAAAGCATTAAGCCAATCAACTTTAATGAAAAAGCAGTTATGTTGTGTAGATGATGTACGATAAAATACATAACTTTTATGTAAAATATAATAGATATACAGTAATGTATAATTAAATATGATATGCAGAAAAATGCAACATGCTGATTTTATATTTTATATATACATATCAATACATACACATTTGTCAAATGTAGAAATATAAAATTTATATCTATTTGTTTACAACATTTACTTCTGCCCTCGTTAAAGGAATTAGACTCATTTAATTGAGTAAAATCACTCACTCACTCACTGTGAAAACTTAACCGTAGGGTTGTTGGTAACAGAGGCCTATCTCAGGACCAGCGGGCGCAAGGCAGAGACTCAGCCTGGACCAGGCATAAACACACTGCCGGGCATCATCAGTAAAATCAAACCATAAATATAACAATTACACATAAATATAGATAAAGATTACATTAAAATGAAATCAAGATAATTTTGCGCAAATAAATGAAAAATTTAGTCACAGAATTCCAAAACACATAAAACAATCAAAAAAACATCAGTATGTTTACAGATACAGTTTAAGTGAAAGAGCAATTTAATGAATGAGTGACTGAGCATGCGCCATGCACACTTGCACAAGTGTGTGTCCACATGAACCAGAGAGAGAGAGAGAGAGAGAGAGAGCGAGTGAGAGAGAGAGAGAGAGAGTAAAAGGGAGGAAAATGGGGCCTGTCTGAATGGTGAAGATGCTGCTCAGGGCAGATGCAGGAGACAGAGAGGGTGGAGGTTGGTGATCTTCTATAACTTCTACAAAAAAAAAACCTCTGTACTGTGCATTCCTGGAGGCATCAACACCTATTGGACAGCATAATACCCAAAAAGGCTACAAATACCATATAAAATGCAAATTTAGGACTTGCCCAGTATAACCAAAACACTCCAATATGGGTTTGATTCTTATAACATGCATCCACATTATAATGCATTCCTAATGCATGAATGTTCAATGTTTATCTGATGAGGTACCAACATTAATTGTTCATTTTATAAGCTCCACTTACATGCCACAACTATTTCAGTGTCAACGCTGTGCTGTAAATTATCCATCACCCACATTGTAAAAAGGGCCTAACAAAGGATGCAGACATACAACTGCACATCACTCTATAATTACAAAGTGAGTAGAACTGATAAAATAGACATTGGGCATAAATATAAGGTAGGCGTCCCTAATAAATGGCTTGTCTGTGTATCCAATACACAGCTAATATCATATGAATGTTCTGTTGTTTGCTCAAATTCCCCACATCAAACAACACATAGTAAACAATTTCAACACGGAACACTGGTCTTTTTTCAGCTGCTTTTGTCTGACAAGCAATTCAACATGGCAAAATCCCCAGTGTTAAATTAACTCTTAAAATGTCAATTTGTGTCCAGCTGGATATCAATTAGCACTGTAGGGGCTTAATTCAGTGCTGGGAATTCTGGCGTTTATCGTCTGTTGTGTCGGGACTGATTGGCGATAATCAATTCTGATTCGTTAAATCCCATGGTCTTCACAAATTAAAACCACCTTGCACTATTCCAGGATAACATATAATTGAATGCCTAAAAATCTAAAGCACTGAATTTGGCTACTTATCTAGAAGCTAAATTCTCTCAAACCCACTCCCTCATTGATGCTGTAGAGCTGTCAGGTTCCCCTTGATCTAATCATGTTCATGTAGAGGATGAGATGACAGTAGGAAAAGCAACTGTGTTTGACAGACAGTCGAAGCACTCAAGTCACTAGGTGTTAAGAAATCTTCAGCACTGCTTAAACCTGTTCTCTGTTGTCAGTCTGCTGTCACTTCTTGATTTGCAACATTTTTACCCCACTAAGTCAACCACTAATGAGAACTTTCACCCTGTCTCTATTTCCTTTCTAATGTGTTCCTCCCAACTGACATGTTTGTGGTCCTGCCATCTGCTTAGGCACTATTCATAGTGCCTTGGGCTTCTACCAGAGCTCAAATTTTTGAGCATGCTCATGATGCAAGCATTGAATACAAATGATTGCTCTCAAGATCAGGTCATTGGTAAATATATTGCATAGCACTTTTCTAAAAAAAATTTAAGAGAGTTTACTTGGGACCAAGACAATAACTTACATGTTATTAGGTCACATTACCATATAGTCCCCTATCTGCAGTAATGCCAGACCAAAGCAAACTTATAGAGGATAAATAAATAAATTAAGATCATTCAGAAGCCTGGCCATAAGATGGCCGTCCAGTCAAACTAGGCTAATCTTGGTCAAGATTAAACATTAAAATTGTCTGTTTGAGTAAATTGTACAGTGCACTACTGTAATTAAAAGCTTTCTGAGGTTTTTTTTTTTTTCATTACATTTGTGCAACAAAAGGACCATCGAAAATACCTCATTATTTTATGCAGTTTCCAAAAGACATTACTTGAAACTGCTCTTAAAATGTGGAACCTCCCACACTAATCATTTTAATAAAGTAAAAGTAAAGTGGCCCCTTATGGTCATGCTTGAAATTTCACGAAGTGAAGCAGGGCGCATTGGATAATATAGTATTTTTGCAGAAATTTACCAAAACGAATCCCCACACATCCCAGTCACTCCAGATGAGATCACATAACCATGGACACATCAACGGTTGTTTGAAAATATTTTCTATACTTTTAGTTTCTCTCTTGAGCTTCTAATCGTGTTCATTTTTCCATTCCATTTACCCTCATGCGTCAAACTTCGGTCTCATTCCCCTTAACTCTCAGTGTGAGATAAAGCATTAAACAGACTTGTTTTGCCAGGCGGAGAGTTAAAGAGAGGATGCAGGACTGGGGAAGCGCAGAGGTGGAGAGGTGGCAGTGGAACGGCTTCCTTTCTCCACACATTCCCACTTATCAGCCTCTGCAGGTAGAACAGGAGGGATTAAGGCCCACAGACTGATTTCAACTGTGTTTTTCTCTTATGGCAGTGCAAAAGCAATAAACAACCATCCTGTTTCCTTTCACTCACCATGGAAATTTGGGGAATGATGGAGTGACCGTTGCGGCCTGATAAACAGGGGAACCTCAACTCACGTGCCGCATTAAGCATGTTAATTCCTTCCACAGCTTATTTACTGCACATTAGCAGCCAATTAGCAGTTATTAAGCAATTGAACGACCACACAAGGTCCATGTTCATAATGGCAGGGCTGGGATAGACTAATTAAATCTTCACTGATGAGGTAGATGTTAAAATACATTTGTGCACAACTAAATTAACAACTCAATTAGTCAAGGCAACAGATTGTTTCTAAAAGAGTTTTAATAAGTAGCAGCATGTGAAGGAATTGATACAAAGTCCAGCAAGTTGCAGATCTTGGAAACTGCTGCCATGAGAATATTCTTTGCTTTTACTGCGAAAGATTTTTTCATGACAAATAGGCTAATATGATAAGACCTTGTTGCATTATCCTCCATGAATGTTGAGAGTGGTTTTGTTTTCCTGTGATGCGACAAAGTGTTACAAACAAAAGTTGGGTTTACAGGCAAGTTTATTGAACGTGACAATTTTAGCCCTGATTATCAAGTGGCTAGCAAATCTAAGAGCTTGCTATATATTTAGTACACAGTAATTTTAGCACTTCCCATGCCTTTCCAAGAAAAAGCTCCTGAAGGACCATGTGTTGAGCAGAGGTGTATGCTCAGAATGGCTCTGGGCCACACGGATAATGCCGACTCTCAGCCGGAATCACTCGCTGTGCACAGACTGGCTCTGGCCTACATGAAAAATGTCGGCTCTGAGCCAGAATCTCTCGCCGTGCTCAGAACGGCTTGGGCCCACAATTTTTTGCCTGTGCAGACAGTTAACCGACTGTGCCACAACTCAGCCAGAATCGGCCCAAATGTGTTTGCTAACTGGGAAGACGCCGTACTTGCAATTGGGCTTCAATTCTTCTTATGAACTTTACAAAGTAAACCATGTCTAGGCCATCACTGGCCCTGTTATGGCCCAATTCAGGGTAAACCATGTCTGGGCCATCACTGGGCCAGAGGAAAATGGAATGTGTGGGCCAGATCTGGCCCAACAGAATTTTGCAAACTGGGGATGTGGGCTCCATGGAAATAGATCATACCGCTGTAAAAAAAAAAAGCCATCACGAGATGTCTTGCTGTGTGAGGAAGTAACACACCATCTCACAGTCAGAATTATGCTTAAAAATTTTATATTGGCTGTACTGAACAGCATAAACTCTCTTATTTCTCTCTCTTTATCTCTCTCTTCGTAGGACCTCATCAGATGTTTGTTTTATGATCTTTCGGAAAGTAAAAGAACTTTGAATATAGTAAACACGAGAGTATTTCTTTGGCTGTCAGTGGAATTACCCACTTTCACATGTTAAAATTACTTAATATGAGTAAAGATGTCTATGAATAGGGTAGATATTCTCCTGGTATTCTTCCAGCAAAGACATTAGGTATAGAGTATTGACAATTGTTGTAGAGCCCTTTCTACAATAGTGCATACTGATCATAATAAGCTTGAAATAGCGAGAGGAACATTTCAGTCCAGTGTGTTTTAAAAACTATTCTTACCCTGATGCACTTCCCTTGTCTGCTTCTGAATGTGGAACTAAATGGATCATTATCATTATTCTACATCCTAATGTTGTGCATCACTCATTCAGGTTCAAATGCGGGTACGTATCAGAGTGAGTGCTGATGTTTTTAGAGTCTGCTGTGAATGAGTAATGATAACATCTTGGATCCTTGTAGAAAGAAATAAATGACCTGGGATTTGTACATGCACGGACACAGACAGCTGTAAAAAAAAAAAAAAGTACCAAAATGCTAAGCTGAGGAAGCTGATTCCAACTTGCGCTCTCGTGTGTCCACTCAACAAGACCACCATGACCTTTACAGCTGCCAATATTCCGCCTCCGCCACCTCCTCCTCTGGGCAGGGTAGAAGAAAATGGATGGGGAAGAAGGTACACGGAGGTGGTGAAGAGGAGGGCAGTACCGTTGCTGCTCTACTGGAGAATGCCATTTCAGAATATACGTAAGCTAGATAACCCTGACCTCTCCAATCAGCCTAGTGCTTGGAGCCTGAATGAGCACACCATTTCCGATCTCTCCAAACACTGCAATTCACTCACTCCTCTACAGATTTTACCTTTGGCTGGACTGTCTGGGAGTCCAAAATCCACACAATGTTTCTAGCGACCTGTCTCTTTCCAAAACCCATTCATTACTGCACACCAGGATATATCAGAATTCTGAAAACTGAAGGGCAAATTTCGGATTTCAGTCTTCCAATTGATCTCTGCACTCTCACTTACAGACACACACATACAAACACAAACACACACTGTCTAAGCCCTCCATTTTCTTATAAAAGAGCTGAGTGTAAATGATCTGCAGCCACAGATCTGAGCTTAAATAGTTTCCCTGTGTTATTCCTCTTATCAGACATTTTTCATTGTCTCTGATGCTTTGGACTGCTTTCGGCTGATTTTTCAGGTGGGTGTCAACAAAGCCACTCGAAATGTTTCGTGCCCCTGGCGTGCCATTTACAATCTAATTCACTGACTTTTATAGTAAAAATAACAAAGAACATAGGGCAGAATGTAAATACTTTCTCTGTTTGTTTTCAACCATCTTGACCATTTTGTCCTTGTCAGCTATTTAGCTTCAAATAAACATGACAAGGCCACTGAGCTCCAGGCTTTTTCTTGGTTTTCACACTGACATAAAGGACAAGAATGCTATGTTCAGCTCTGCTAGAGTGACAGGGGTCCTCAGTGCCTCGTTCAGTGGCAGCGGTCAGAAAAAGGACAAGGACATTAGAACCAGCAGTCCTCCGGTTCCAAATGACCATCTTCTTCTGCCAGCCCAAGATTCAAACCCTCCTTTCCATGGCCTGGTGGGCGGACCTGGAGAGCCCCCACCATTGCAGACATCTTATAGATTTGTGTTCAAAGTCCTCTGACTGAGGCAACATTCTACAATGTGCAGGAAATTCTTTCTGGAGTGTAACAGATCTTGGAAGTTAACAAAGAAATAGATAAGTGTTGTGTGCATTTCATAAAAGCAACAAACTGTGGCAAGATAGACTGAAATTACAGTCAGCGAAAGTGCAGCCGATTAAAACAGAAGAGAACTGATTAAAAAGTCAGAGGGTGCTTCAGAGAGAGAGAGAGAGAGAGAGAGACAGAGAGAGAGAGAGACAGAGAGAGAGAGACAGAGAGAGAGACAGAGAGAGAGACAGAGAGAGAGACAGAGAGAGAGAGAGAGAGAGAGAGAGA
>JBBMFX010000017.1:11743913-11760265 GCA_037832545.1 Rhabdalestes septentrionalis
GAGCCTGCATCCCCCGACTGATAGCCCCTGAATTAGCGTGGTTTGTGGGGTTTCTGGAGGGGCTAGTGGGTGTTATAAGGGAGATAGAGCAGCTGGATAGACTTAAATACACCAAACAAATACCCTTGTATGAGGCTGGCCGCCGGAGAAAGTGGGGTGCGAGGAGCGGCCTCTACAGCCATCGAGGGGAGGCGGGTCTCCGGACCACGAGGGGCGCTACGAGCGTCTCGCTCAGTTCCCCAGGAGAGAGTGCCTGCCTGTCCATGCAGGGTGCTAAGTAAGGCTGGGGTCACGGAGCCCAGCCCAGGGGACAAAGAGCACCCTGCTAGCGGAGGGTCTGCCAGGTGGTGGAGTCACCACCCAGGTCTCTGATGTGTCCCTAGTAAAGGCGTCGCCCGGGTTGGAAGGAGGACAGCCCAGTATCGCGGACATGGGGAGTGCAACGCAGAAGGAGTACGGAGACATTGTTCTTGCCCCCCTAATTCAGAGAATACAAATCTCCCGTTCACTCAAACAAAACGGCAATACTTACTTTCCATTTAATTCTAGTAGTGTTTTACCATCCAACTGGTCACATTGCAAGAGAAGAGTGATTACAGTTTTGTGTTTTTGCATTTGCTCATTAAATAAGAGTTGATTCAGAATCACCTGATCAGTCCCTCATAAAGCAGAAGGAGGAATTTTGTGTAGGAATTTAACAGACACTGGCAAGGAACAGTTGTCATACTTAGAGATGCTGACTTATAAATAAATTGCAGTGGTCTTACATTTTTTTCCAGAGCTCTATATATCTGCCAGCCTGCCCATTCACAGTGAAATTGAATTGCACAATACAAGGCAGTCAGTCAGATGAGAGGTCCTTTATATATGAAGATGCATTTCTATGTGAGATAATCTTCTAAGCGATAAAAATATTTTCGAAGTACTATATATTTGGCTCACCAAACAGAGATAAGTATGTTTCCAAGTGGTCATAACTGGACAAAAATTGGAAAAAATATTTAAATCATGAATCAGTGGCTTTTTTCTGCAGATCTGGAAAAAAACACATTAAACTTGGTTAATGGGTCTTCTTTCTTCTCAGCTCTGTTGTATGTGTTCGCACATGTATATGTGGGTGGTATCAAGTCATGGATGTGTGAATGACCTCTGGGGCACATAACTGCCAAGCACTGTTATGTGGGGCTGGGGTAAGGTGCTGAAGCATCACTCAAACATCACTTGGCACCTTCACCAGCACCACTAAAAACTGTTCATAGGTCAGCTCATGCTGTATATCATATAAACGCAGGGATGCCAGAAGCATTTTTAATGTGGGAGGGACGCATCGGTCTATGTCTGGCAGAGGGTGGGGTGTTGGTGGGTACGTGCAAAGTCTCGTCCGTTGCCTGGGATACAAAAAGTGTGTGTGTGTGTGTGCGTGAGGGTGTGTGTGTGGTGAGGGGGGATCTAATGAATTTGCAAAGTGGAGGGGGTATGTCTATAACGGTTCTGGTGTCCATGCATTAATGTAACTAGTCCACCAATTCATACATCATTTCTCCTGTTTGCAAAATACTTAGTGTACTTAGGCAGACTCGTCCATTTAGACAGAACACTAAACGAAAGACGTGGTTTGAGATCAGACCTTTTTTAGTCTAATCTAAATCAAAGCATTCATTGACACATAAAACCAGTTGACACAGTTACCAGTCAGTAGATAATAACAAAAACATATTCACTATGCTCTTCCAAGACCGGCATATTGCTGTTTCCAACCTGCTGGATGCAGATCACTATTATTTTATATAAATAATTACGTATAATTTAAATTGGTAGAAATAGCAAATCTAATAGTCTTTAAACATCTCCCACTCTGTGTGAATTCTAAAACTAAACACTGATTTCAGCATAAAGCTGTCACATCAAACGAAGACATACACACTCAAATATCCAAAATAAAAGTCCCACATAAACCTCAGCAACAACAAAAGCTAGATGTGTGCTTGACAAATAATGATTATTGTACCACATGACTGATTCTGATTGGCCTCTGCTCAGCCTAATTCCCTTTTCTCATTCATATAAGTGTAAAACTGCAGTAGCAATAATTATAACACCCTCTTTGAGTATTTCAGCACCTACGTAGCAAATTTAATCAAATGTTTTGATTGCTGTCAGCAGGGCTTAAACAGTGTTGAACAAACTGCGATGCACATAAAAGCAGAAATGATCACCCCATGTGGAGTAACAGACAGGAATTATCAGCCCCAGGCCTAGTGTCTCTCTAAATGCTTTTTACTTGTTATCACATTACCCAGAATTGAACTCTGCTACTCATTCACTCACATACAGACCAACATGCAGCATCCCCTTCACAAGTCTATTACAAGACAAGTGCTCAGCATACTAAATGTTTGTGTGTATGTGTGTGTGTGTGTGTGTGTGTGTGTGTTAGAGTGTGCGTGTGTGTGTGTGAGAGAGAGAGAGAGTGTGTGTGTGTGTAAACACTGTTTAAATACATCAGTTATTGTATATCCAGTATAAAATCTCAACAAAAAACATTCAGTTCAATTGCATCTCAGCAAACTTGTCAGATATCTCAATGTGTTATAATATCAGGTTCTTTATATTTGTTTTCAACAAACCAGCAGTTCTTCTGTGAGGGTTAAAATTCACGCTCAAAAACAAGAGTTTGATTTTCCAGTCACACTGCAGTCTGCTTTCTGGGGAGTGCAAAGCGGCCATTATTCATATCTATATTTGTATTTGTTAAAAGGGAAAATTATTCGTATTCATATTTTGCAGAGTATCTATACCCAAACGCGAGGGTGTACCGGGGGAGGAGGAGTATGTACCCTGGAACGAGAGCATGTGACAGTGGGGGGCGGAGTTTCTCAAATACGAATAGTTTTTTAAGTATTTTTCCGAATACTGTATTCGTAAAAAACACGTTATCTGTGCCTTTCCGAATACCGTATTCGGGTTCGGCTCCACCCCTCTGCTTTTCAATAATTTGTTTTATCCTCTTCACAGTTTATTACTGGATTACATTTAAATGATGTGATGATGCTTAACATATCACAGTTTTAAAGAATATTCAAAACACAAGCAACAAGGTACCTTTCACTTTTCTCTCTCTGTTTATACAGAAGAAATTTGTACCTGCAAAATGAAATGCTATTTAAAACATTAAAAGTCACTATCTACAACATTCAGACACACATCCACAAACAAACAAAGATTCTCAAAAATTGCAAGTCGTGCTCCACACCCAGGCTTCCATGTGTGAGTGATGTGTCCAATATTGTATTCCGACATGTTGCTTGAGGACCCATGGTCCCACCAAGAGAACCCAAGACCTCTTATCCAAGGGCACATCACACTTATCAGGATTAGATATGCAAATTGAACATGTCATGCATGGACAGCATAATGAGTAATTTAGTGCTTGACTTCCGCACAGCTATTGACATAACTAGTACATTCAAAGGACAAAGATTCCTTTCATCTAGCTAACCCTTCATGCATGTACCGCATTGGCTTCCTTCTAATCAGTACACAGTATCAGATGGACATTTTGGTACCATGCTAATTTTCTACTTTATCTGTGTCTTTCATCAGGTTAAACACACTGGTTATTTCAGCAATGACAGAAATCCATAAATTATTCATTCAAGCAATATCTTTAAAGCCACTTCTTTCTGCTTACCCACAATGTTCATTCCACTGGCAGATGTTTTTAATTAATGTAATCAAATAAAATATTTTTTCTTGTAACTCTGCCTGAAGATAGGACTAGAACTCTATGTGTTGAGCTACTAGTAAGGAGTGATGAATAGGGAGGGACTAGGACCCCCAAGACAAAAGGCAAATACATTTCTATATTTCGTCATAAAAAAAGGCAAATTACATAGATTTAAGTTGAAGAAAATAATGATAAAGTTCAATGGTTTAAAATAAAAGAAGTAAAAATAAAAATGAGAACAAATGGACAATCACTGGAAAAAATAAAAAATAATTTGTTAATGGTACAGTAGCTTAAATGGTACGATGAACAGTTTTTAGCTTGTTAATAGTTGTTACACTCTGTGCACCACTGACTGTAGCTGAAGGCTGAAGGCTGAATGCTGCCTCAACATGTTATTCAGGTTCTAAGTACTGTTAATAGGTCAGTCTCCATTGATCCAGGCCCGGCATCATAGGCGGGCCTTAGCGTGTCGTGCCCGCCCCGGACTTACTGGACCCGGCCCGCCCTGGGAATACAAGCCATCCGCGATTCATCCGGGATAAAACGAATCCAACCCCGCAGAAC
Organism: Rhabdalestes septentrionalis; assembly: GCA_037832545.1. Classification (NCBI taxonomy): domain Eukaryota; kingdom Metazoa; phylum Chordata; class Actinopteri; order Characiformes; family Alestidae; genus Rhabdalestes; species Rhabdalestes septentrionalis. Next base: position 11,748,208 of record JBBMFX010000017.1, read on the forward strand.
GCAGCTGTTTGTGTATAACCAGTTTGTGCATATACACTGTTAATACAGTAGTAGCGTCATTCTGAATTTGCTATTGTGTGTAATGATTTTTTGGGAGGCCTGTAAGAAGAAAATATTGTAGCCACTGAAGATAAACCCGCGAATGAGTCACTGAATCCCCTGAGTCCCTGAATTTTGCTGTTTTCCAGGTGATGAAAGCTGACTTTGTTATGGATTTAATTCGGCTTTAATTTTATCCTGAGGGTTTTTACTTGTTGAAGCATTTAAAGCTTTAAAACTGAGATAATCGTTAACCTTCCTTTTTCCTTCACTGAGACCAAACAGTCACTTCTGTTAGGCCTTTTGTTCATCTGGAAGAAATTAAGACACCTCCAAATACCAGGAAGCATGTACACAAACTCCGTATTGGACTGTTGTGACCAGGCAAACCTTAGTAAATTATCTGCATTCTTAAGACTGGCTGTAAGATTTGCCCACGTGGGAGCATGTAAACCCTTGAGGGACTCCATATATCTGGGAGTTTTGCTTTCAGTGACAGCTGCCAATGAAACAAAAAAGGCTCTGACATGTAGGAGTGATTGAGGAAGTCCTAGCAAGTTTTTGCGTCTATTGTCAATCATGTCAAAAGCAAGACTAAGGTCCAAAAGCACCAAAGCCAACATTTTGCCCAAATCTGAGTTTAGCCAGATGCCATTTAAAACCTTTACTAAAGCAGTCTTCATACTGTTATATGGCTGAAATCATCAGTGCCACTGTTTGCAGAAATTGTCGAGCTGAGTGTAAACAACGTTTTTCAATAACTTTGCATATAAAATAAAAATTCGAAATAGGTCTGTATTTGTGTTGGGAGCCCAAAATATCACATAGTGTTTTTTTTCTTCAGCTGTGCTTTGGATTGTTTAAATCAAGGTTAAAAATATCTGCATTTTATTCTGTTAAAGTCTTGTAGACAGCAGTTCAGAATAGTCAGTCAAATCAGTTAAACCAGTTAAAAAAATATTTGTGTGGTTTGTGCATAATTAGTGAAAGTATTTAGCGTGTCTCCAATTGGGTACAGAGATATTGAAATGAGAATAGTGCCTCAGGCAGGAAACACTCCACTGATGAACTTTGTGACAGCCAGCTTCTCCACTGTAGTAAATTGTAAAATGAGGTCTCAGAATTTCTGATTGTTCACTCTGAAGGATTTTTTTCCCCATATGCAAAATGATCCAACTAACAATCTGATGCAGGAAGAAAGTATCTGTAAGCTTCTTGTTCACTTCAAAGAATGGCATGTTGGGAAGGCAGCATGAACACAGATTTGCTGCCCACAACTCGGATGGCTGAGTCACCCATGATCAGAGTGTTCGGTTTGGTCTCCGTCTCAATTATTTATGCTATATATGAGGGGGGTCCAAACAAATAATCATGAAGTGCAAGGGGGACACGTCCCCCTCTGACTAAATGGCGATGACGCCCATGTTTGTATGACTGCCACATCAAAAACACCATAAGGACAAATGTATTGGGACATACATGTTTTCAGGGATTACTTCTGGACCCCTTACTTCCAATGAAGGCCAATCTTAGTGCCCCTGACAAGACAATTTGGACAACACCATGGTTCCAACTTTGTGGACACAGTTTGGGGAAGAACCTTTTCTAGTCCAGCATGACTCTGCCGCAGGGCACAAAGCAAGCTCCATAAAGACATGGTTGGATGAGTGTGGTGTCCAAGAACTTGACTGGCCCGCACAGAGCTGTGACCTCAACCCATCCAGCACATTTGGGACATACTGGAACGGAGATTGAGTGAACACAAATTGCCATAAAAAACACTCCAAAATCTTGTGGAAAGCCTTCCGGGAATAATGCAACATAATTAAAACCCCTGTTATTGTAATGGTTAGGCATCCCAATTCTTTTGTCCATGTAGTGTATGTTTTATCAGGAAAATGCATTTAAATTGTTTAAAAGCTTATGCAGTAGAACATGAGAGGGAGGGGGTGATGCTAGCAGTTGGGATTTGAACCCCAATCGTCTGATTGCAGGGCCAACGCCCTAACAACTAGGCCATCTTTTACACGGGTGTCACTGTCCTTAATAATAGGCAAAATATGCAGCAAGAGTGACAAATATACACAGGCCCAAAAGAAAACACTAACATCTTCCCCATAACTAAAATTTTTAAGTTACATTGCAAATGCATGTCTATGCATGTGGTAATAATTAGGTAAAGAGAAAAATACAGACAGACAGAGAGATACACAGGCAAATAGTGGAAATAAATAGGAGATACAGTAATGTGACGGTTGCTGTCTTCTGCCTGAGCACTGTTGTAAAAAATGACGGGGTGAAAAAATGCACATTGTGGGGATCTTGCCTAATGTGAATCTGATGTAAATCTAATGTAGATCTAATGTAAATGTAATCTCCGTTTGATTTAAATGCAATGAAGCACATGGATGAGAATATATGAGATGTAAATCAGCTGCAGAGGGAGCCACACAACGCCCACATACAAGTGTCTGACACATCATACCTGTGAGACTGCTGAAAGCCAGGAATTTGTATTCCACAAACCTATAAAGGCTCTGCCTAGCACAGCCAGCTATCAAATTCACCTGTCCAGTCCACACACACAAACACACACACACACACACACACACACACACACACACATACACACACACACACTCGCACACACATGCATAAACACCTTCACTCCAGCCGCAATGCCTCCCAGATCAGATTTCTCTGTTTTATCAGCATGATAGTGGCGCATAAGAAGATTACATGCATGGCAGGCCCAGGGCTTTAGAAACAGGAAGGACAATTATAGAGAGGAAGTCCAATTCCACAGCTGGACTACTGACTTGAGACATTTATTGGGGTCAGTGCAACGAACAGCGAGGGGATTTTTATATGAAGCTGCTAAGCCCCATATCGCATATTAACAGCCTCGACTGCCTGGCCTGTTTTTTAGGCTCAAGGGTCAAGGCAGCGTTTTTCCTTGCTAATTTTTTTTTTCCTGTGGATGGATCAATTTTGTATTACCTGTTATACAACAAGGTTAAGTTAGCTTGGAAGTGGTGCCCCATAGTTACTTGGGACTCTTTGAGAATTTGCTTTTGGGTTACTCCACACACACAAACACATAGTTGAATTAAAAGCAAAACAAACTGCTTAAGTTCCCAAGCACATATTATGGTAAACATGCTAGATGGAATTCACTGCATCAGACATGTCAGGGCTGAATAATCGATGTGTTTCCATTCGTTTTTCTTTCAAGGGCTTTATTAAACCTTAATTATTGTGTCGTGAAATGAAAAAGAGTCAATGGTTGTAAGAATCACACAGTTGCAATGAGATGTTCTCAAGACATGTCTAGGTAGGCACAATATATCATTAATTGCCATTGTGACATTAGACATTGCAAACTTGATCCCGTAGACTGTTATAATATGCAAACAAGCCCTGCATGATCCTGTTGGAGTTACAGTCATTCAGTCACTCTCTAGAAGATAGGATGACCTTCCCTCTCCCTCCTGCCCTCAGCTGCAAGTCAGAACAGAAGTCTGTTAGCTGACATAACAGAATCTGTTTCTAGTGACATACCCATTCATAATCCTGTAATTTCAGATTAGATTTTTTCTGATTGTTTTGATAACTAAGTTACATGTGTCATACATAGTACATTTTTGCTCAAGATAATGCAGCCTAATCTTTAACACATTAAAAATCTGTTTCAAATATATTGACATTAGGATCTCAAATGCAAACATAAGGTAGCTTGAAACAATTGCACAGGAGAAACACTACTGGATATCTAAAGGACCTTCCAATGAATAATCTTTCAATGTCACACTGGCCCATGTTGGCCCAAAGACAGGAGGTGCTTTAGCAGTTATCTATAGTGACTTTATTCAACATACACAAACAAAACAGGCACGAGGGCCGACATAAAAATTATTCAAATTTACTCAGAAAACTCACACCCAGTCAGACAGTTACCTGACAGCTCAAACATGAACACAAACCCTTAAAAACATGAAGCACACAAGGCCTCAACCAATAAACAAACACAAACACTTAAGTCTAACAAAACCCAGCTGTAACTATTACAAGACAAGAACCCCCATCACCCACTTCATAATAGAAATCCATTTACAAAGCTCTGGCAGTCTCTAGCGACTGAATACCGGGACCTGAAAATAATTCAGGTGTGTAAATGTGAAGGACTGTTTTCAAATTAAGGTCTCCACATTTACCACTTAAAGGTGTTTCCTAGAACTCTATGTCAAAGTCAAGAAACGTTTGTTTTTTGTTTTGGTGTTTCTCACAAAATTAGTCACTGCAAATTTCACTGGCCAGCTTGTTCTCCTCAATCACGTGATGCTACTGAAAGCTAGTGTGTGCCTTTCCTGTGTGTATCTGTACTAAAACAACACCACCTTAACACGCTTGGAGGAGAATTCTAACTGCCATTTCTGTTACAAAAGAGGCCCTGCCAGAGGGAGCCTGTACTTCTGACCCAGAGATAGTAAGACCAATTATACTGTCAGCTACAGATGGCTCTGTCACTGCTGGGGATTGAATTCCAAGTCTTCCCGCTCCTGCGTTTAAAGGGTTGCATTACTTGGAAGCCCTACTAGCACTGCTAAGCTAATGGCATGTTCCCTAAATTATACAACAGATAAACCTAATTCAGCATCCCAGTATTGAATTAGCCAGCAGTTCTACTAAGTGAAAAGGGGGCAAGATGATGCATTGAGTAATAATAAGGCCCTCTAATCTTTGGCAACCTTGCATCAGTGGTTAGCTCTGCCCATAAATGCTCACCGTACTAGCAATGCATGTCAAGAATGGGTGTCATTGAAAAGCTGCATTTGCATACTTTCTAAAAATACAGTATCTTACACCGTGTCTCTGTGGAATGATCATGCTGATGAGTTTTGACATTCAAAGGAATCAGTATACTAGCATTATCAGATTATGCCACGTGACCATGTATACAAGGCCCTTATATTTAGCAGCACATCATAAGACAATCCTTTCACTTAATCTGGGAACCAGCCATTTGCACTGATCAAATCACCCCTGCACAAATGAAAAAACATTCATCCATTCATTCGTTAATTGTCCTGGCTGCACTTCCCACACTTCCATGATCCACAGCCCCTATAGAATTCTGGTCTCTTTTATCTGTTCATTCTGCCTCGTCTCTTTTCTCTGACTCATCTGAGCTTAGCACACGGCGAAAGTCCTGCCTGTGTTGTGGCTCTCTGTGATCAATGCATCAGATCAGCGCTCATGTCAGCACACTAACAGGAGCGCAGGGGCTTTGATGAAGATGGATCAGAAGTCTTGCTGCAGAGCACTGGCCCATGATGCCTGCATTTGGCAGGGATTTGACAGTGTGTCATTACAGTAATGTTTCTAAACATTTTAATTCCTCCCTTTTCCCATACATATAACCCTTAACAAGATCGGTGTTCTTTAGTAAATGCTTTTTTCCTTTTCCTTTTAGGAAAATGATCATACAAGAGCATGTTTCGATCTACGTGAATAAAAAAGACTTATAAACCTGAAAATGATGGCCACACACACACAAACACACACACACATTTTATTTATTTATTTTTAATTTTACAACTACATGCTCAAGTGCAGGTCTTGCAGTTCATGTGGCCTATGTTCTTCACTGTTATAATTCATTGTACATCTGACTTTGAGCAATGTATTGATCTTACCATATTGACTTTTTTGTTGACAGCTATTTACCATATAAATAATCTTGTTGGATTGTTTTTGGGGGTTTTTTGTGTTGAATTGCCTTTTGGTTTGCTTTTTTGTATGTTGCAAATTTTAACATTTTAAAGGACAAGTTTAAAGTGACATGTTTCCCAGCATTTGATACTCTGTAGCTTTATGACAGACACAGGTTGAACATAAATAAAGTGACCTCTAGACATAATCCCAGAGGTGAGAACTGCTGATGATTTGTCAACATGTAAATTATCTGCTTTCTTTTATTTGCATATGGTGCACCTGGTGGGAAATTCCTTTTTCCAATAAACCAAGATTACTTGAAAGCAGCAACATCTCCGAAACTGAAACTTACTAACAAAGCAGCTGGGTCTTTTTTAATGAAGAGATAGCTGCAATGTTGACAATTCAAAGCTATCCCATCCACATTTCATTCAATGAGACAGGAAAAATGTGTCCACTGTCATGTTTCAAGCATATCATGCCATGTGAGCATCAAAACCCTTATATAGAGCAGAATCTCACAGAGCAAGCCTTGCATTTAATCCTCAGAGATCAAGGCATTTGTATCGATCAAATCGCCCTTCTCTAAACACTTAAAAAATGAATTATTGTGTATCTGACTGATTGCTAATCTCAGCAAGATATCAAACTGACTATAAAATAGTTAAAATGAGACCAGTTTAAACTCCAGTGAGCACAAGTGTTAACATTACAATATAATCTGCTTTGCTTCCCACTGCAGAAAGACTATTGCACTACAAGTGGCTGGTACACTATGCAAGTATTCACTTTGAGACACTGGGTTTAAACTTTGCAGGGCATGAATTGAAAACTGCCACAACTAAATAAATTATGATTAACTGACACTCACTGGTCACACAGAACGTCCTCTTCCTGTTTGCAGAATCCATTGAGTTACTTCTCTGGTTTCTACCTCTAACTTTAACATTTCAATGAAGAAGTGCAAAAACCATGTCTGTCGATCAGCTTGCCAAAACCTGTTTCTTTTGTTTTTTTGTTTCTGTTTCAATTTCTCCCCTCGAAAGCCGCATTAGAAAGTGCCGGTGAATGACGGAGTGACTGAATGTCTCAAATTGGATTAGCATTTATATGAAAGTGTTTCTCAGCGAGGCTGGCAGAGGGAGACACTTGCTCTTGGAACTCTCTCTGTGGCTCTGCAGAGCTGAGAAGCAGAGGGTGGGTGGACTGGCAACCCGGCAAGAAAATTAGCACCTCTGTCACCCCCACCGAAAGAAGCGAGACTGTAACGTGATTAATATGCACGATTATGGTAACATCTAGAGAGGAAGAGGAGAGAAGAAAGGAGATGGGTGCTTCGCACTCAGCTAAGAAAGAAGGAACAGAAGTGGTAGACTCAGAAAACCATCATCCTTCCTTCCTTCCTCCTTTTTTCCATCATTTATAGGAGCAAAAGGTCACCATCACATACTCAGCTAATGAAACGATGAACCAGGCTCACCAGCCTAGGCTCTGAGGCTCCTTCACTGTGTCAGGCAGGTATGATGCTGGGACCTGATGGTATGCTTTGACTGCTTATTCCAGGAAGCATTCGAGCACATGGTTAAAGAAGTATTTACAGCGACAGTGTTATTGAATGGCAGCCCTGAATTAGCAGGCAAAAATGCCAGGGGAGGAAGGCTTCATTTTAGAAGCTTTTTGAAATTCATAAATCTTAATAAAAAAAGAAAACAGTCTTTGTGGGTCCACCTGGAGTGTAGTCAAGAAACGCAAGGCTCAGAACAAAAGAGTTACTGACGTTCCTTTGCACTCTTCAAGAAAGCTGGTCCGTGCTGGCGAACTGTCAATGTGAGAACAGGTTTTATCAGGGACAGAGTGTAATCTATGAATTATTCATATGTTAATGCTAATATATTTCATCAAAAAAAGAGGAAGTGAAAAATGAAAAGGGCCATTATCAGAGACAGAGTTTCTGCAAGGTGTGATCAGAACACTCTTTCAAGATAAATTGCATGTACATCAACTGATAGCACCTTATATAGTCTATTTAAAGTTGGCTTAAAACAAGGAGTATGAAAATGGCCCTGTAAAAATCTTGCTGAAACCAGAGATTTCATTACTATCCAGTATATATTATGCCTATGCTAACTTCGACAATCCCTGCATTATCCAAAAATGATTTAAAGTACGAGCAGTAAAAATAGGAATAGATGAATCGATTAAGCCCTTCCAGCCTTGTCTTTTGTTAAGTGAATCCCATATTCCATCACCGGCCTTCACTAGTCAATTTTTAGCTGTTGCGAAGATATTAGAGTTCTATATTTAATATCATAAAAGCATTTTACTTTCCCAAACTATAATTGCTCTTTTGCAATTTCTGCTACTGAGATTATTTTTACTAGAAGTTTAAAACCTCTCTAAGCAGTTTTTGTCTTGGATAATCCAAATGGCCAGGCAGTAGTGTTTGGAAGGTATTTTTTATTTAGTTAAAACCTTAAACTAAGAAGCAATATTTGGCCTTGGCCCTGCAGTGGTTCCAGCAGTCCAGGTGTGTTGAGAGTGATTCTCAACACACCTGATCCAGCTTCTTACGTAATTATAAAGGCCTTCAAAAGTTGGATCATGTGTGTTGTAGTTGGGAATAGCTGAACCCTTGAAGGCCATTAGGACTGAAGTAGCGGATCACTGAATTAGGTGATGTTTCCTGTCATTTCTCCAGTCTCAGTTCCAGTGATTGTCTGAGACACTATATGAACAAAAGTATTGGGATGCCTGACAATTACACCAACAGGGACTTTAATATGGAGTTGGTCCCCCCCTGGCAGCCATAACAGCTTCCAATCTTCTTGGAAGGCTTTCCACCAGATTTGAGAGTTTCTGTGGGAATTTGTGGCAATTCATTCTGTAGAGCATTTACGAGGTCAGGCACAGATGTTTAATGAGAAGGTCTAGCTTAGGGTAACCAAACGTCCGAAAGAAAGTGGGGAAATGTCCTGGTTTTTAATTACCTTTCATTGGACCGTTACATTGACCGGCACTAGGGCACTGCCCACGACGCTGCGTGTGACGTAATCCCTGAGCTGCATCAGTGCGGGCAGCTCTGTTTAAAATCAGAAGAGCGCGTGTCTGTTAGCACGCTAGCAACATGCTGAAGCAAAAGTGCACATTTACTGAGGATTTACAGAAGAAATTATACGTTTTCAGACCAGGTCGAGACGAGTGGGAAGCCTTGTGCACAGTGTGCAATGCAGGCACATTTGTCTCGGTGTCCAGTTGATGCAATTTGTCTTGGTGTCCAGTGGAGGTGCTACAAGATTGCCCTTCAGTGGAAGAAAGGAGCCTAAGCCAGACCCTTATAATTTTGTCCATATAAGTAAGTGTCCACTGAAAGTTCCTGTTCATTTTCCACGCAACAGTGCTTTCCTCCTGGTAAGCCATAAAGTACCAGAGTGCTTAGTCACCAGTGCATTAAAAGAAAGTTGACAGACTTTAATATAACCTTTAAAAACTGCAGTGCCTTGAAAAATTATTTGTCCATCATTTTTTACCTTTTTTCAGATATACATTATTGCAGTGGTGAATTGAGGTGTGTGGGGAGGGTGTAAGTTGGTTTTTTGCCATTTGTTTGGTTGGCAAGGCAATCAAGCTTTGAGTCATCAGGTCTAAAAAAATAATTGCTTCCTAGGGGAAATTTACCCTGTTTACAGTGGTAATTAGGGTCAGCTGCTGGAATGCTTCGTAGAAATAATCAGACTGGATTAGAGCCAGACCTACTCAATACAAAATGGTCCTTACCATCATAATGAAGTTGGCATTACAGTGAAGATGGCATTGTATTTACTTTTTAGTGACAGAACAAATTTTGTGAGCTGATGCTTGGGTGCTTCAAACACTTGCAAATATTGGCTTATAAATAGTTGCAAGTATAATCTTAAAACAGTAAAGCGGCACTCCACCATATTCAAACCCACATTATTCGAACTGGAGAAATTTTGTAAAATGTCTGAAGCTTCAACAGAATAACCTCTAATGCCTTCTATCGACTTTTGAGATCATTACAAAACACACTGTGCGCCATGGGCCTGATAAACTTTCATACAATATATATAGATTGTACTATGGTATGTATGAAGGTATGTAGAGACAGTGGCACTTACTGAATTGTAACACAAGTAATTATAGAAGAACAATGTGATCAGCATGCACTAGTGGCCCATTAACTGAACAAGATGGCAATCATGTCCCAAGTACATTATTCATTCATTTTGCCTTCATGTTGTTTGGAGTTTGCACGCCATTTCACATTAATAAATACATTATTTCATGTTGCATTTTATTGGCTGGATAGTAAACGCAGCTTGTGGCAGCACACACTGTGAGATGGTCATCTTAAATATCTGACATTGTCAGAAAATATTCGCTGGGTATATTCAATCACAAGACCATGATGACTGTCATCTTTAACTGCTCTCTAACAGTATGATTTAGGAACAACGTATAGAGTCATGATAAAAGAAATCGGCAAAATTATGTCATGATTGTCATCTTTCATCTGGGATTGATCTGGGATAGCCCAAAATCGTGGCTCCAAATTATGATGTCACCATGTGTCCTGTTGCCAAAGGAGGAAACACTGCATGCATGGAAATTGAGTGGGGGTCCATTCTAGGTTTAAAGCTAATGCTAGCTGGCCAGCTATCCAGTACTCTGCAGTGTTTTCTGGACAATAAACAAGACTCGATCAAACCAACTAATGTGAGTTCAGAGACTAAATTTTCGTTTTTAAAGAGACATGGCACAGCAACAGCATTCCGCACATAACTGGAGATTTTAGCCATGCAAATCTCAGGTCAGCTTTCTCTTATTTCCACCAGTGAGTGAACATTTCAGTTAGGGTCAAACATACTGGGCTGTGTTTACACAAAAATTGCTGGTGTATATCATGTCTGTTCCAGACAATCAGCACCACCACACTGAGCTTGGGAGTCCTCTGTGTCTGTGGATGACCTAGCAAACCCTACCCACACCTTCTTGTCCCTCCTATCTGGAAGGTCTTCCAGAATCCAGGCCTTTGCTACCAGGCTGGGTAGCAATTTATTTCCACAGGCCATCAGGCTCCTAAATCAGAACAGAATTGTATAATACGCATAATCTGAACTGAAATGCTTCATTTTTCGCAGTCACAGCGTACGCACACTGACATGTTGCACCATAAAACAAAGAAACCTTGTACATTTTACAACAACTCTTGCATAATTATTTTGGCATGATTACTTATTGCTGCCTAACTCTTTGCTCTCCTTTGCATTTTTGCACACTTAACGACTCTGCTGCTAGAACACAGGATGTCATTATACTATATTCACTCACACTAGTCTTGTTACTTCACAGTATGTTGTCTTGTCTTCAGTGCTTGAAGTGGGAAAAAATAAGTGCAGGAACTCTAATTTTCCAACATATTCTCAGGCCACTGTCGCTGCATTGGATCAGTTTCAGTAAGTCCCGGAAGGCAGAAAAAAGTGGCAGAACCCAAAAGACGAAAATACAGAAGTTCCGGAACTGCCTTCCGCTGCGTTCTGGCCCACTTCAAGCACTGCTTGTCCTGTAAATTACTGGACAGTAGTGATGGTGAGATGAAGCTTCATAACACATTGAAGCTTTCCAGCCAAATGTGATTCATTTGTCGCGGCTTCAAATGCACAGTGGGGCCACCTACTGGTCAACACAAGAAAAATAAAAATGTGAATGCACATACAGTGTGGGACGAAATGTCCATGCACTAACCTAATACAGGCTACTAATACATTGTGATGTTTTGTATCTAGGTTCATTAACACAACGTTTTAAAGTTCATAATGAGAATTCAAGTCCGATTGCGGCATCTTAACGTACATGCCACAACACAATCTTTCTTTACTTGTCACATGCACAAAACGTTTTAAAGGACAAACAGGTTTGGGTAAAGTGTTTTGTGTGTTCTCCAGGCCACATGAATAAACGTCCGAGTATGGGACAGCTTTAGACTTGAAACGTCCCCCAATAACTGAACCACTAAACGAAGCACGAGAGTCCAAACGAGGCTTCGTATGTAACATATGACGTCACTCACACAATCCGAGGCCTCGGCTGTCCTCTATCATGTGATTTTTTTTATATAAGCCTCGAATCGGGGCTTCATCAGACACGCCCCTTTTTGCTCGACGCAAGCCTCGATTCCTCCTTTCAAATGTTACATCACTACTGGATAGTAGTGTTAATTTTGTCACCTATTTTTAATTTCGTCTTAGTCTTAGTCTTGTGACGAAATGTGCTTTTTAGTCTTAGT